>JAJEJO010050368.1:1545733-1605733 GCA_020662805.1 Glaucomys volans | reverse complement strand
ATGTTCAAATATTGATAATCTCATTTTTTCAAAACTGAAGAGCAAAGATAATTTTTTAAATGCCTAGTGAATAACCAGTATATAGTATTGGTTAAATGAGAGAATAGATCCCTAGTTTGTGTTAGTGTCTTACATATAATAGGCACTCGATAAAACTAAAGCAATAATAATAAGGAAACTATGATAAAACTATTTTTATTAATTTCTTTGACTAAACACAGGAAATGTTAGATAAAAATTGACTTCTCATTACTTTAACCTGAGTTCTTTAGCAGAAGCCGCAAGGAAACTAAGAATTACCAACCCTTCAAATTTGGAAAAACAGTATGCTTTTTGTGCCCAAAGGAAACTCAAGAGTTCAGGAAGGAAAATGAGGCAAGAGGGATAGAATTTTTCATTAACTAATGCATCCTTTCAAAAGATTTTCTGTTGGTCACCTTTAACTTGAATAAGTTCTTTTCAATCTTGGGATATAGAAATAATGATGTGAAAGTAATCATAAATCTTTGCTTTTATTAAGTTTGAAAATGTAAGAATTAGGTGGGGGGATCTATGCAACAGCAAATAAAGTGTGCAGTGACAAAAATGTAGAGCTTTTCTGTTCTTGAAA
Source organism: Glaucomys volans (assembly GCA_020662805.1). Classification (NCBI taxonomy): domain Eukaryota; kingdom Metazoa; phylum Chordata; class Mammalia; order Rodentia; family Sciuridae; genus Glaucomys; species Glaucomys volans. The sequence continues at coordinate 1,605,123 of JAJEJO010050368.1, read as the reverse complement.
TTAGAGTGTTAAATATGTTATTTTTGATCACAGATCTTGGTATGTGTAAAACAGATACATGCATCACTGTATGAAAGGATACACATCTCGACATTAAGAGGTTAATATTTAAAGCAATTGGGGAAGATATTTGGAATGGTGAATACCAAATAATCATGTAGCACTACTTAAGCTTGTAGTTCATATTTCTTCATTAAATAAAATAAAATCTACTAATGCAAATATGCTCCACCCTCATTTAAAAAACATTCCTATTTTCTTCTTGCAAAGAACTCCCTTATCTTAAGGATGCAGGTTGAGACTTTAAATTCTAAAATACACTAATCATAAAGAGATGTTTGCCATGCAATATTAGGTTTAAAATTTAAATACTCCTAAGGGCACACATGCATTTATTAAATGATTTGGAAAATCCTACTCTGGAATTATCTCGATCGATTTATCAAATTTCAGACCACATTTTTACTTCCCTTCCTTGTCACAGGATTCAGAGTGTTATACTCTTATTACGGGTTTCCAGAAGAAGGACGAGAAAAATTGTTTTCCTTTTAGAATTCTCTATGTACTCTTCTGGCCCCCATGCTGAATAGCGCATGATTTGGAGCTTCTCTAATTAGAACATTCATTAATGTAGGCAAGACAGTCTATATTGAGCAGTCTGCCTTTGACTGAAACAAAAAGTGAAGAGCAGTCCCTTGCACTTACCTGGCATCCTCACCCTCCTTGACTTAGGCCCAGAGGCGTGAATCACCCCTAGGCAGAGCATCCTGAAGGTCCCTCCCTGTGTCTGTCAGTGGACACCTCCCTTAGTGACTGCTTTTTACACCGTCTGCTGGACGAGTGAATTCAGCAAAAATTGAAATTTGTTATTCAAGTGAGCACCAAATATACATCTTTCCTTTTTTCTCTCCTGGTTTTCTCTTCCAGACAGGATTTTCTGACACCCTGTTATGAGAGAAATGCACTTGCTCACACAAACGTCTCAGCTCTTGTGTATTCTAACTATGGCTCTACTAAGCGTGCCCCTTGCCAGACAGCTGAAGCCTCAAGGGAAGAACACTGGTTATTCATCCCTGTAACTTGCATGTTCCTTTCTGTCCCTGGTACACAGATAACATTTGCTTGGTTAAATTTTCATTGATTTACTTAAATCCAACTCTCTATTTAATCAGTTCTTCAACTAACAATTTTTGGGCACCTGTTCTATATCAGACCTATACCAGGAATTTTAAAATTATTTTTTTCTAATTAGGACATTTGTGATACAAAGATAGATGAGACAGAGCTCCGGGTCTTGAGAAATTACAATTCAGAAAGGCATATTGATGATGCACAAGTAAATCCAAACTGAAATTCCAAGGGAGCAGTGAGAAAGGAAGGCTTCACAGAAGAGGTGACATGTTTGATGAATGAATAGAATCTGCCAGGCGGCAAAAGAGGAAGAAGCTTGTTATGTTATATCTAGATTTCGTTTAACATTGTAATGTCTTTCTGTCTTAATCTGGAAAAACTGGATTTCTTTGTAAATTGCTATGAGAATCTCAAAGATAAATGAAAACTGCTGAAAGGAAAAGGAAAGCAGGACACTATTACTAGGATAATCTCACACTTTCCCTATCCTCTGTTCATAGTGTGAATTATAAATGTGCAAAAATAACAAGATTCAATGCAATGAGTCACTGCAGTATGTTATCAGTACTTAAAACCTCATTGTGTAGGTAATAAGACACATTTACCTATCCCGCTCTAGTGAAAACTCATGCATAGCCCGGGAGCAAAATAATAAAACCATGAAAAAATCTCCATGCAAATGCACAGAATAAACTGTCCTAATGCCACAAATGGTATTTAAGAATGTCTCTTAGTGAGAAAAATACAAAAATGTTTAATTTTAAACTGCAAGTTTGGGAAAAAGATTACATTTTTAAAATCATTCACAAGTAAATCATTGATTATAGAACCACTTCTGGGTTTTGTTTTGTTTGAGGTATGGAAGTGATTTTTAGAATGTGATTTCAATTTCATTAACTCATCTCATTACTTGTGGTGTCACAATGACCTTCTATTGTGTCGTAATGACTTTCCATGATGTCATAATGACCTACTATGATGTTTGTTATAATGACTTCACATCATGCCATAATGACCTGCTGTGGTGTCATAAAGATCTGCTATGATGTTATAATCACCTGCTATGATGTCATAATGACCTGCTGTGATGCCATAATGGCCAGCTGTGTTGTCATAATGATCTGCTATAGCTTCATAATACCTGGCTGTGGTGTCACAGTGATCTCACATGATATCATAATGACCTAATACATTTGTCATTAAAATGACTGAAATAACCAGATATTTCATATTTTAGCATTTTTATCTGGAAAACTTAGAAACAAATTAAATGACTCTTATTGATCTCAGGAATCCACATTTTAAAGGAAAAGTGGCTTATATCATATTTTACCCAAAGCAGGATTTTTAAGATGTAAAACAGCACAAACACATTTAGATTGAAGTTCAACAAAACTTGCTATCCTCTCCAAGTTTTATATTCATATACTATTCACGAAACAGTTGTAAACATATGAGAGAGATAACGATACTGTAATCAAGAGGGATAGAAAAGCAAAATTTTCAGCTGCTAGGTAAGTGTCTTCCTTTCATTAATCACATGTTGCCAAGTCTAACACAATCTTAATGCTGCTTTGCAAGCTGCAGACATGCCAGGTGCTTGAACTGCCAGCATCACATAAAAAAAAAAAAATCGTGTGTTGTTTGTATTTATCTGTTGCAGTCGAACACTACACTGACCAAGTTGGCTGGAACAAACATCTTTTATTAACACACATTTAAGAGGATTTAAAATATTCATTGGAAATGTGCATTATTATTATTTGGCATCAGCACACTAGATTTTTAAAAATGCATGGAACTGGATATTGCTGGCACACTGATGTAAATGACAAATCATTGAAAAAAGAAATCTATTAAAATTCCTCCCAGTCCTTTGTCTATGAGAACTTCTCTGCACCCCAGCTTTGGCTTCTCTGGTTGTAGCTCAATTCCTGCCTGGATTTCTCTTTCTGGTTTCAGTCCCATCTTAGGCTTGATGAGCATCACTGTCTTGAAATATCCCACTAAGAACATTGCCATTAGTGACCCATTTGAGCACCGGGAAGTTTTGAGGCTATGGCTGATGGAGAGAGGTACCTGTTGATGGTATGAAATTTAAATGTGGGCATGAGGTGACTTCTCTGTTTCATTCTGTAAGATGATATGTGAAATTTCTACATTGAAAATTGCACTTTGGTGAGTGAGAGGTTCTGGTCAGGATCAAGTCTGAAGTGCAGTTCTAGCATGAAACTGTCAGCATGGGTGGTTTTATAAGCAATGCTTTGTAGTCTTGACAGAAAAACTGCTTGTGCCCAATGCCAATCACTCAGTCTTTGTCAACTCAATTGCACATCCTTTCAGAGATGGCATCCATCTCCACTGACATCCAAAATATAGAGTGCACTGTCACCACTTCTCAGGGATGAGTTTGCATTGGTAACATAACCTATGGGGGCAAATGGCCAGCTTCTGGCTCTTTGCTAATGTGTGTGACTTCACAGCGTTTGTGCAAAGCAGAAGAAAGAAGAGTTAATCCATCTAAGGGAAATAATTTAAATAAAAATGATAGCTGGGTCTCTTGAGTTGACCTGTGTTGTAAACCAGAGTTACACATTCTTACTCAAGGAAAATGTAGGGTTAATGCCCTTACCTCAAGTCTGGGCCCCCAAATATTACAAAGATAGCAGGGTCTCTGCATGAAATTTGTAACCACATAGTGTTTGTAAGACTTGTTTTATAAGAGACAGGAACTAAGTTGGCTCAACAATGGATGCTGCCCTAATTGGTAATTTGCAATGTTTGGGGCTTCGTTTATTTATGTGCCACCCTTCTGCCTGTAGATGGGGGTCATGGCCCTCATTCAACAATGATAGTGGGAAGATCACCACTGAGGACATCTGATTGTGTCCTTTCTCTAGGGGAACACAAATTATGGTACCAGAAAAAGGAAACCCTTTCCCCCTTCTTCCAACTTGGCACTCTATGGAACTATTACCTTTGCAGTGGGTTGACTAATTATTTTTGCTACATTTTTATGGAGTGCCATCAAGTTTGTTGCTCTGTCTGAGAAGGAGATTAAATATCTATTGCCAGTTGTTTTCTTTTTTTAAAAGTTTATTCAGAAATCTATTTTGAGTGTGAGCATTCCAGTTCATAATCTGAACACAGCTGGTAACCATGATGCTTGCTTCTGTACAGTGAGCATCATGCTCCCCTAAAAAGTGGTGCATAAATGGCTCCTTGGGTCTGGGGTGCTGCTGTATGGTACTGATAATTGACTAAATGGTTCCCTTGAAACCAAAGATATTGAATGTAAGTTACCTAACTTGCTCCCAGGGAATAATTACAAATTGGGAGAACTGGATTAAGTATTATATTATGGTTTCTGGTGGTGTTTCTGATGATAGAAACTTTAAAGATCTAATCTGAAAAAAAATTGTTCTGATTATCTCACTTTTTATCTCATCATCACAAAAATAATAGAATTAAAGGTCTTAAAAAATAAAAATAAAACAATCTACTTAATACATATAGATATTTTTTTCAACTAAACTGTTAGATTAACATGTAGTCTTTTGAAAGTCACTCAGATTTTCGTTGGATATAATGACAGAATGGCAAATGGCCAACAGAGAAACATTTCCTAAGAAGCCTATGATTAGAAGGCTTGACAAGATTAACCCTAAAAACCTCATTCTTCAAAGATAGTGTCCTCATTCACTCTTTGTAGCTTGATTTAATTTCCAACTTTTCCAAACAAATTATGCTTCTCTCTAAATATATATGCTTTTACAGATGTGTTCTGTATAAAACCAAACATTATACCCATGTACTGATTTCCTAAATATGACTTAGGAAAACCTTATAAATAAGCAATCTTTTCAATGAAAATCTAGAAAATTGTCTTTATTAGTTGAAGAAGGCCATCCCAATCTACTCTTTGTAAGGCATGCAGAATCACCATGAGCAGATTTTGCCTTTTTATCCTAGAGGCTGTATTTTGGGTGTGAGTAAAATTACGATGGACTTGGTTTCCAGGAATAAGTATAAGGGCGCTCCAAGCACTCTCATGATGTAATGTCCATATTTCATTTTCTCCTGCCTGCCAGAATTCCTCTAAAGCAGAGAATATTTTCTTATAGAGCAGAAAATGGCAACCTTTCTTTGTCAGGGCATCTAAGTGTACCCTGAAGGATAGAACAGGGCCATATCATAATTTATTGTGAAGTACTGTCTGTATGTCTAACCCTCTAACCCCACAAGCCCACATTTTTCTTCCTTCGGAGAGATTGACCACTCTTATTCTCTCTGTTGCCCTGGGAAAGATTATTGTTGCTTAATGAGAAGAAAATAAGAGAGGCTCATTTCCTTGCTTTGGAAAAATTAAAAACAGTTAAGGGTTCCTAATGTAGAAGACCTTTGGCTGTATATTGTTTAGACAACTTACTGTCCTCTGCAGTCATGAATGGAATCCAAGAACTGTGTGCACTGCCAAATCCATTGGAGGCAACCAACCGAAACTCATACTCTGTGTACGGTTGGAGATCTCTCACTTCATAGCTTAATGATGCAGAAGGACTGGAAAATAATCTATATGGGAGAGAAATGTTAATTGTGAAGTTTTAGATAATCAAGGAAATAAAAAGCAAGTTCTTATTGTAGAAATTTTCAGAGAATGTAGACATACATTTAAGCACTGCCATTTGGGGCCATTGAATGCTATCTCTTTCAGAATACATGGTCATTGGCTGGGGGTTGGTACACTGTGTTTACATGAGATAGAAATTTATCGATATTTAGGCTGATTGTCACGTGAAATTTGTAGGACAGCTACTATAATTTTCCATCCAGGGTTCAGATAGCAGTTTGTCATTTTCAGGTATATCTTGGTTTCATGCTCTACCTGTGTTCATGAAAAGCTTAATGTAAAGAAATTTTACTTTCAATGCTATATTGAAGAGAAATAGATGTTTCTACAAAGCAAATAGTTTTCTGCTGAGTTGTTCGCTTGTTTCTTCATTGAACTTTCAAAAAGTAACCTGAATTTGTTGCAAATGGAAAACTGATCTATATTTTAAAAATTTTATGTGTACATCAAATGACCCAGCTGACAGGATGATGGACAAAGTAGAATGCTCACTCTAGAAAGCCATGGGTGGAGTAGCCAGGCCTCATCTGGAGTTGGTATCTGGGAGAGCCGGGAGCGTTGTTACGAGCTGGTGTAGACCAGACAACCTGAAGACTGGTTGGAGTGGCAGATGAAAGCCTGGGAGGCAGCACGCCATCTGGAGCTGTCGAAAAACACAGATGAATTAGAGCAGAGAAAACTGTGGAGAACATATGCTGGATGGAATCGAAATGCTCCATATACTGGAAAAACTGTTCCTCAGGATCAACAACAATGTTAAACATGGTCCATTTAATTTAACATTTTCATTCCTGAACTACTGTACTTCCTTATTGTTCATTTCAACACAATTACATTAGTATTTCAGTCTTAAGAGCCAGCCCCCAAACAGCAAGACAAATGAATATGCGTACATTCCCACCTGTACTTCTGTTTATCTAATTGAAAACATGAAGGGAATTTAGTGAAGCAAATATTAGAGTGCCTTTTTAATTTAACTCTTTGTTCAACAGACCAAGCAACTAAACACTGAAGCACTCCAGGTCTTAAGTTCCTTCCATCTATAACCCATAGTCAGTCACTGTAATCACACTATCACACAGGAACATCATTGGCTCTTTTATTCTGTTTGAGGAAGGGAAGTTTGCTAAAATTGTATTTTTCTGTAATGACACATGTAGCATATTCCAATCTTAATTCTCACCCAGGAGAATATGAACTAAACTCTTTCCTTATATATCTTATGCTGTTATCCCTTTTTCCATCTGTACCTCTGTTTTATCTAATTGAAAACATGGAGGGAACTTAGTGAAGCAAATTCCCGTAAGTAGGCCTCTGCCCTTAAATATGTCATAAGTTAGAACATGCATGTTACATTTTTGAGCATAGGTAAATCTCTGGTAAATCTGTCCTGAATTCAGTATAACTGCTTAATCTATGAGGGATTGATTCTAGAAGGCCTAATAAGAATGAGTGAAACTATAACCTTTTTTACTTAAAAAATTTTTTTGATAAGATGACTCTGGATATTTGATTTTTCCAACAAGTATAACTTGAATGCACGTATCACATCAGTGTTTGTTCCAAAGCTGGTCAAAACTCAAAAACAAATTAAACGAAGCTCTATGGCTTTAGGAAAATCACCTAATAACCCTGAGCCTATGCTTTCTGATCTTTAAAATAAGGATTCTTTTGTAGGATTGTTGTGAAGATCAGAGATCATGTAAATAAATCACCTTATTTTGGGCTCTGAGAATTAGTACTTTATTATTATTATTATTATTATTATTACTATTATTTTATTACTACCATTACCACATTGAACTGATTGAACTTTCCTTAGCATAATTTAATTATTATGAACATGTAATTTGATAGGAATATTCTGATAGTTCCTTTGATGAATGGTGAAGGAGAAATGCTCAAGTAATGAAAACAAATGAAATTATCAGGGTCCATTTTCAACTTTATTTTGCACTAACCTGGTGCAGTGTATGGGTTTTATGTGCTCAACAACTCGGGAGAACCTGACTATGAACCATAAGGCCAATGAATGACCAGTGATAAGACTGGGAGAATTAGTTGACATGTTCCATCAATCTTCTGTAAAGGTTTTGGGTTTATTAATAGTGCACTCAATTGTTCAATACACATTTATGGAGGCTCCACTCTGTGCAAAATAGTGTCCTTCTTAAGGAAGGAAAACAGCACTGAGTAAAACAGACACCACTGTTGCCCCTGTGGAGTTTATATTTAAGTGAAGTGAGCAAGTAACAAAAAGATTTATCAAACGGTGCCAGGTGGTGGTAAGTAACATGGAGAAAAAGAAAGCAGGGAAAGGGAAGAGAAAGTGAAGAGGAGTGTGCATTTTAGTTATTAGATACCAATTTAGATCAGATATAAAGATTTCAGGAAAGATATGTAATGAGATGATATTTGGACAAAAACCTCAATTATTTGAGAAAGGAGGCCATGAGAATGTCTGGAGAAGAAGCTAGCCAGCCAGAGACAGGAAATGCAGAGGCAGCAAGGAGGGGAGAGCTCTGATTGTGTTCAGGGAACAGCAGAAAGACCAGAGTGGCTGAAACACAATGAGGAGGGAGGAAGGGGGAGTAGAAAGAGGTTGAAGGACAGGCAGGGGCTACATCCTGTGGAGCTTTGGAAGTCACAGGAAGAGCTTTGTATTTCATTATCAATGGGGCTGGGAGATACTGTAGAGTTTAGTAAAGGAAAGGACACAATCTAATTATAAATTTTTCAAGAAAATTCTGGGCTAATGGGGGGTGAGGGGCAAGAGTGGATTTGGGGACATCAACTATTGTGATAATCCAGGGAAAAGATGACAGTGGCTTAGATGTGAGTGATAGTTGTGAGGGTGCTATGGAGTGGAGAGTGTGTAAGTAACAGAATACAAGGGATTCAAAGACAATGCCAATGTTAGCCCAAACACAGAGGTGAATGGTAGTGTCATTACTGAAATGAGAAGTACTGACAGGAGGAATTGGTTATGGAGGGGCTCAACCGTTATATTTTGTTCTGATGAGAGTCTGGAGAGAAGTTGTGGGTCAGGGTAGATATGGTATTTAAAGGCTGAGACTAGACGAAATAAACTAGGGAGAGGGTGAAGACAGAGTGGATATAGAAGACATCTGAGACCCGAGCCCTGGAATCCATCAACATTTTTGAGGAGGCCTCTTTAGAAAAGGAAACTGACAAGGAGTAATCAGTGGGATGATAGACAAACCAAGGGAAGGGGCACATTGGAACCCAGGAAAGGAAAGGATATTACAAAGGAATGGATGATAAAGTGCATCCAAGCATGCTGAATTTGAGGAAGAAGGCCAAGAGTGCACATCTGTAATCCCAGCAACCCAGGCTGAGGCAGGAGGATCATGAGTTCAAAACCAGCCTCAGCAATTTAGTGAGGCCCTAAGAAACTAAGCCAGACCCTGTCTCAACATAAAACATAAAAAAGGGGCTGGAGATGTGCCTCAGAGATTGAGCACCCTTGGTTACCCCCCCAAAAAGAGTTAAACTTTGCATTTGTCCAAGTGACAGTGTCTGTTGACCTCACCAAGAACAGAAGCAATAGAGGTGGTCTTGGAAGTCTGATTAGAGAAAGCTGAGAATGGAATGATGGGTCAAATGTGTGGATATAGTAAGCTTAGACAACACATTAGAGGAAGTTAGCTATAAAGGGGAGTAGAAAATGGGAGAGCAGCTAAAGAAGCCCATGGCATCAAAGCAGTGTTTTGTGGTGTGGTAACATGTGCAACCTTATTGGAAGGATTGAATAAGAGACAAGGGGAAATGATATGAAGAAGAAGACAGAATAATTACCAGAGCAAAGTGATTGTGTGGGGACAAAACAGGGCACATGTGAACTGAACAGAGAGCCAGAGCTGCTGGCTGTTGAATAGAGCAGGGCCAGTCCCCACTGTGCAGAAATGAATGCGGAGAGTGGGATGCAAGGAAGTGGGTAGAATGTGATGGGAAAATAGCAAAGATCTCTGACGATGTTCATTTTCTCAGTGAGCAAAATAAAAGCAACTGCAACAGCTCAGTGCCAAAGTGTGAGGGTGAGTTAGTTGCTTGAAGAGAGAGAAAAATGGGATAAAACAGTTGTCAGTGAAGTGTGGCCTGACTAGGAGATACAATAAGACTGCCATCTAGGGCCAGCTGTCCCATAGCTTAGCTCTAAACTTCAGTGTGAAGAACATTCATTGCTACAGACTTTGCAATCAATACTTTATCTATGAACACAAATAGTTTAAACAATGCTGATTTCTTCTTTGGTATAGATGATTCAATGGATTTTTCGTAAGTGTGCATATGTAAAAACACGGGCAAAAAGTAGGTGCAAATTTCATATAATATGTGGCATATAAAATCAAGTCCCTCATTTGATTACTGTTTTGTCTCTCTCTCTCTCTCTCTCTCTCTCTCTTTTCCACAAAGGAGTACAATGTCATTGATAATCTCAGTTCTGATATTAGGTATAAGTCATCAGCATGAAAAAAAAATCCGTTTTAAATATGCATCCCCAAATCCCATCAAGTATTAAAAACTATACCACCATACTATTGAGAAAGAGAAGAATGTCCCAAACCAGGCTTCCTAAGAATATTAAAGTATCACGTATTTTCTTCTGAGTGATAACAAAACAAAATGGCCATGAAATTGGTTATACTTTGATTATATAAAAATGCAAACTATTTCCAAACAAATGGTCATCTCAAATTATTTTTATGTAAGTACTTACTGTGCATGCTCCCAGTGATGATGAATTGTGGACACCTTTCTCTCCCCTCTGTTTAACCCCTTTTATCCTAGATCTAGTCCTTAGAGGCTCCTTAGTGCTGAAGCAATAACTGGGAGCCAGCCATAATTCCACCCTTGGTTTTGTAACAGAAAAGCCTTGTATCCATCAGCTTGATATATTGTCTCCAAGATGCCATGTTGCTCAAAAAGCTTCTCTCAAGTTTAATATGACCCTCACGGGGCAAACACTCCACAGACAACCTCCCTGAATCAACACATCTTGTCCAGTAAATACTAATTCTACATGGCAACTGGATAAAACAGCTAGCCCAATCTATAAATTCTAGAGAAGGGAGTTTTTAATAAAATTTTAAATTCAGTCTTCTTTTGAAGGCAAAATTAATAGAAAATGTTAAGCAATAAATAAATCACAGATTGAACTATTTCTAGTTGATTTAATTTTTGGAATATATGAATTTATCAAACTTTTAAATATGTATACTTGTGGACTTTATCTTTTAAAAAGTCTTCCAAAAAAAAAGAAAAAACAGAAAATGATTTACACATCAGGGTCCAACCCTTTGCACACATAGATTTATAAAACTCTGGGGGTAAACTCTAAAGAGCAAAAATAGAACTCTTCCCCACATAGCAGGTGACTACTAAGGATGGAGGAACCAGAGGAAGAAAGTAGTAGGGAGAAAATGAATTCACAGTTTGTTACTCATGCACCAATTTCTTTCTGAGGACATTCCCAACCTGCTACTATTGCTGTGTATTCTTTACTTGTATGTGTATGTACTGCAAAATTGTGAAATAAAATGCTGCAATAAAATCCTAAATAAACCTATTAATTTGTATTAAATTCAGTTTTGTAATGGAAGATACTGAATGTCACTCTACCAGGTCCTTGCTTGAAGCCGGCAAAGGCTCTCTACTCAAATAACTGTTAACACAAAACCATGTGCATACAACAAAAAGAGGCACGAATGCTGTGGGGAATTGGAAGTTAGAAACTTCCAGGAGTGCATTGGTCCTGGCCTTTCAGAGGATCATGGCTTGTACAGGTGCTGCCATGGGGCACTTTCAGATGGCTCATTCAGGTTAATCATATTCTCAGCTTTATTCCAGTGCCTCAGGCTCCTCCAGCTCTTCCTGTGCTCATTCCATTCACATGTTAAGCTTCTTGCTGGGTTCACTTGAATTCTAACTCTTTCCCAAACTATGCCCTCATTGCAGAGATTAGATCTTTTAGCATCCTCCTGTGGGTTTCTCTGTTAACAAAAGAGAAACCATGAACTTGTATCTCCATGCATCCTTGCTGCATTGCTGAGTGACCTGGCACGTATTCAAAAGCCTTGGATCACACATTTCCCCATCATTTTCTGAAATAGCTACATCTGAGCAAGGACTTTAAATTCTAGTTTCCAGAATGCAAAATTAAAGTTCAGACACATATACGGATTCATTGAGTCATGAACAAATTGAAAACAGAAGGCAAGACTCGATTTCCAGTCACTAAACCATATGTCATTTAAAAAGATATTAATTATGAGGAATATGCAGATGTGCTAACAAATGGACAGTCAACCTTGAGCCCAAGGATGTGCAAACAGAGCAGCATAAAATGATAACAAGTAGGTTAGAACAGGTTTCATGGTCATAAAATTGTCTCTCACAAGAGCTAACTTTTTGAATAATACGATGTGCCAAGTTCTTCAAGATAATTATTTCTAAATACTCAGAATTATACTCCAAAATTGTAGCATTATCTGTTTGCAGTACAGATAGATTCTGAGGCTCTGGAAGTTAAATATTTTATCTCAAATCACAAAACTGTTAATGACAGAGGAAGGATTCAGAGTAGGACTGGGCAGTTCAAAGACAGTGCTCTTAATTCTGCACCATGCGGCAGTCTGTTATAGAAAGTGGTTTATAACACAGAAGATTAAACATATTAAATAAAAATAAAGCAAACGACTTATTAAACAGATAATCTTCAATAAAGGTTGGGTTTACTTTCTGCCCAAGTCATACTCTTAAACAGTATCTCCTTGTTTTATTTATTGATTTGTTTATTATCATAGAGGGACTCTGTCTCCTTATCATTCATAAGGAATCTCACATACAGCTACCAGTCTGAATTTGCCAGTTCTCAGGAACTAGTTGAAGGGCACAAAAATCTGCTTTGGGATAATATCAACTTAAGGCAGAAATACTATTTTAGGATACAATCATTTTATCCTGTCTCTCAGTGTCTCTTTGTCACATGAAAACTGAAGTTAGAAAAGGCTAGGCAACAACTCTGAAACCAAAGAATAATAAATGTTGACCTCTGGTTTCACATGTTCTTTGTGTTTTTAAGATATTTCATATCTCAACACCAACCTGAATCTGTTTTTTTTTTTCTTTTTTTTTTTTGTTGACACTAGGGATTAAACTCAAGGGCACATAACCACTGAGCCACATCCCAGACCCTTTCATTTTTTATTTTGAAACAGGATCTTTCTAAGCGGTTTAGGGTGTTGATAAGTTGCTGAGGCTGGTGTTGAACTCATGATCTTCCTGCCTCAGCCTCTCAAATCACCGGGATTACAGGAATGTGCCACTATGCCTGGTACCAACCTGAATCTTAAATTTAAGTCTAACCATAGCTTTCTTCCACCAGTTGGGAAAGAAATAGTGAGACAAACTCCATGAGTACAAAAATTATGCTTTTCAATTATTATTTTTTTTGCAATTAAATGCTTAGCAGTCTCCAATGCTAAATTTTTTTTTGCAATTAAATGCTTAGCAGTCTCCAATGCTAAATTTTTTTCCCTCAGATTTAAACAAAACCATTTTTTCAGAATATGTACTTTTCTAATACAAATATGTTATGGTAGAAAATTTGAAAATGAACAAGTGAAGAAAACAGTTATCCATGATTATACTACCCAGAGATAGTTCTTATCGAAGAGCTTCACTGTTTTTTTCTATGTAAATACGGGTACATGTATTTTTTATAAACTAAGAAGAATACCTTCACATTTTTTCAGTAAACTTTATTTTTTGCTTTTCAATATAGGTTCAAAATTCCCTGTGCCATTAAATATTTTGGATAATTTTTCAGCATGTAATATATTTTTAGATGTAGAAAATTCTCTTAAAAAGATGATGCTGATAGATATAGAATGATATTGTTTTCAGTATTATAAATAATACAGACTAGCCTAATACATGCGTCTTTAGGCATGCTTTTCAGAATTGCTGAGTAACTAGGGATGGATGTTGTTATCATTTCAGATACTAGTTGACAAATTGTTTTGCAGAGTGTTGAATTGATTTATATGGCCATCACTAAGATACGAGCAGTCTATTTCCCAGTATCCATATCAAAATGAATATTTTATATATGCATATATGTATGTGTGTTTATATACAAATAGTATATAATAATATTACTATACCTTTAGATATTTTATTATGTAATTTCCTGTGACATATTATAATTATGTAATCACATATAATCTATATAAAGTATATATACAACAAAATTTTTTTAAGTCAACAAATATTTAAAAGTACCTGGTCTGTTCTTGTGATCTGGGACTGTAATAATAAACACATGAAAACAGTTGTATGAAGGATAGCAAGAAGACAGACAAAGAAAAAGAGGAAATATTATTGACAGTGAACAGATAAGTGGTTTCCAGAGACTGAAGTGCAGGAGGGATGAACAGGTGCAGCACACAGATTACAGAGCAGTAAAATGTCTATGGACAGGTCCCAGAAAAAGAGGGGAAAATTTCTCGATACACTTTATATTTTTTAACACAATTCCACAAATAATATTTAAACATTAAAACTAAAACACAAAATAATGAAGCTAAATATTAATGAAGGGAAAGGATCAGAGAACTGCACCACAAAACCTACATTAAGTTTAGCTACTGTCATGTAAAAGTTTTCTTTAGTTTTCCCCAAAAAGCTTTCATTTTATGAGCAAGAAATGGATCTAAAATGAAATCTCAACATTTAATTATTTATAGTTTTGTAAAATATGACAATGACAGCCAATTTTTCTGATTTCTAAAGATAACCACTTATTCTACTCTCACCAAATAAGGAAAACACAATTTTACACTAAAGCTAAGTCAACCCTAAATACATTGATATAGTTATCTTACTTCATCATTTATAAACACATATAGGCCTATCATCCTAGTTCATTAGCACTTTCCTTCCTCTCCCCCTTCACCCTTACAAAATAAGTAAAATCAGCCACAGTCCCATGATTTATCTCAATATTTCCTGGAGATTTCTAAGTATCCACACAGAACATGCTATAAATGTAATTACAAAACACCAAGATGGCCACGGCCCTCAGTTCTAAAAGGAAATATACTGTACCTGCTTCAGAAACTTTTCTAGCCCAGGAAAGGTAACTAAAAAAGTCTCAACAAATCCATTTTAGATAAATGAAAATTGATTGAGGTTCAAATCATTGAGGTTCATTTTGTAGAGTTTAATTTTTGTACGTGAAAGTTATTAAGTAAATCAACCACTTTAACAGCTTTGGTTAACCGCTCCTTGAGAAATGCTTATATCTTGACATTCATTGATAAAAATAGACACACTAAAATACCAAACTTAATTCTAAGCAGTTATTATATGCCAGGAACTGGACTGAATGCTTTGTATACGTCTTTGCATTTGATGCTCATTAAAGTTCTATGCGAGAAGTAAATATGGATGGGAAAACTAAAGCTTGATAGGATTAAGTGATGCGGGCAAGACCACACAGCTGATAAACGGTTGGGCTGCCATCTGGATTCAAATGTCTCCAAAACCCAAGTTCCTAAGTTCCACTTATGGAAGTTCAAATGCCCTGGCTAAACCAGAACGTTGACTCCCCTCACAGGTACAGACTTGGCTTGCTTCCTTTCCCAATTTCTTCCATGTTGTTCCCCTTGGAGCTTAAAAGACCAACTTGCAATAGAGAAATCTCATAGCCAGGAGATTTGGAAAGAAGCAAGAAATTTTTGAAAAATATTTTCAATTGTATTACTTAAACCTTGAGGAGGTTTTTGGTAGCAGATGGTTGAAGAAGCTGTCTCTTGTCTCAGTCTCCATCTCTCCCTGCTTTGTGGTTTTCTCTCTCACTTGTCAAGGCATCTTTGACCTGGAGAGCTTCCAGGAAGAGCTCCAGTGAAAACAGAGAAACAAGATACATACCCAGGGCTATGGATTGTATAGACCCAAGCTAAAAAACGATTTGTTTTCTCACGGTCACCACCAATAGAGTCAGAAGAATATTTAGGACAAAAGCAGCATTTGGGAAGAAAGTGTGTGAGTAAAATAAAAATTTTATTAAAAAAAAAAAACATCATTTACTTCTTATCTCAGTGACAAAATATTTTAGAGCACATTACTGAATCAAAAGTGAAGTTGGTATGATATTTCATCTTTCGTCTTTCACTGACTTATTTGGGTCTATGTTTCCAAGAGAAACCTAAAACTTCACCAACATTTCAACAGTCTGAGAACATATCCATCAAAATTGGTGCGAATATTTGTCAAAACTAATATGAAACCCAATGGGCTGTTCCCACCTGGCTGAGGGAATTATTCTTATCCAAATGAAAAAATGGTCATGTGTTCACTAAGAATGCTTTAATTAGAGTGGAAAAGAAGTAAGGATATCCCCTGTTACAGTATATAATAGGAGTAATATAGAAAGAGCGGGCAGAGGTGGGTCAAGGCCACCAGAATAAAAAGACACCACTGAATACTAATTGCTATTGACCGTTTCAAGAAATAAAATAATTCTACTTCACATTAGCATCCGCGGAACCAAGGTAACACATCTCCACCTCACACCTCTCTTTGTGATTTAAGATTAGAGTTGCTTTAAATTACTTGGCAAGACAATTTCAGTGAATTTGTTAGCCAGGAAACATCAGACAGACGGAAGTCATCCTCTGTTAATTTTGAAATACCCTACAGCTGTGAATGATGTAGTTCTTTGTGCTTAGAGAAAAATAGGGATCTTAAATTTCATTAGATACATTATTTGTTCAACTAGAATGTGGAACTGTCACTTTGTCAGACTAATTAGAGGCCTTGGGGTCATAATGCCCACAAGAATTTTCTTTTCATTTTATATCTTACACTACCAACCAAATTTTGTTCTTTTTTTCTTACCAGTATTTCCTAGATTTGGACACTTAAGACTTTTGCTTTTGACATTTGAATTTCTCTTAGTATTCCTAAGGATATATATCTTGGATTCCTATTTATTTTTATACTAGCATTTTTATTCAGTTAGTTTACAGATATCAAAGATTGAATTCTTTTTCCTTGAGTATCTGGTTAATTGAGTACCCTTTCTTTAGAATATATTTTTTCAATTTGGCAAAATAATTTAAAATATGTACAACAAAAATAATATTTAATTCTATCCTATACTTAGTTCATATATTATTCATTCATTTTATTTAAAATAATTCTCTGAAGAATTTAGCCTTTGTGAAATTAAAAAGATATGCTTAGAAAGGTTAATAAATAGTTTTTATAACGAGTGAATTCAAGCTAGGGTCAAAGTTGCTCTCTTTAGAAGGAGTATGTTAAATTATCCCTTATTGAATGTATCTAACAGGAACAAGAACAAATAAATATATGACTTAGGTAGTAAAGAAAACAAAGCATTGTATTTTAGAGTTAGACTAGAAATTAAGAAATCTTTGAATAGAAATTAAGAAATCTTTGAACAAAAATTTTGGTCACTTAATGATTGAAAAATCAAAAGGGATTGGTTATTAAAACCATCCCCTGGACTTGTATCTACTATTCAAATCAATCAATTAATTGTTCAACTAACAAATAGCTCAAGGCTTAAAATTGATGATACATAAGCCAGCAGCTACAGATTGAATGTCTACATCCCCTTCCACACAAAATTCACACATTAACATCCTTGTGCCCCAGGTGATATTAGGGGGTGGGATCGTTGGGAGATGAATAGATGATGGTGACAGAGTCCTCAAGAATGGGATTAGTGTCCTCACGAGAGAGATTCTGGAGAGCTTCTGCCATGTAAGGTTAAAATGAAGAGAGGGCTGTCTACAAGGGAGAAGCTATCAGCAGACACCAAACTTGCTTGTGCCTTCATTTGTACTGCCCAACCTCCAGAAGAGTAAGAAATAATCTTATTGTTTAGTAGCCATCTGGTCAATGGTGTTTTGTTCCAGATATCTGAATAGAGCAAGACAGACTCCCTTATCTCAGTAGATCATTAACTTCACCTTCTTTATTAGAGAGAGCAAAACAAGATTCACCAGAAGAATTTAAAATGATGAAAGACTTCTAATAACTGATTCCACTCATAAATAGAGTTAGAATCAAAATTTGAAAAACAAAAAGTGATGCTCACTTGACCACAATGATGATCAATAATTCCATGATCAGGTTCAAGTGAAGAAAATATGTAATCAGGATATTAGTGGTAGTTATTTTTTCTAGTAATTTAGCCACACAATTGTTACCCAGTATAACCCTGGTATCAGAACACATAGGACTAATATCAAGAAATTCTATCATTTTAGGATACAAGAACCTGAGAGCATTTGGAAGTCTAAAATAAATGTGTTATAATAGCCCTTCTTTAATTTACACATAGCACAGATTAGAATACCTTTGTTTGGAAGAATAGCATGTTAATCAAACGTAGACTTGTTTGGAAGAAAAAAGAAGTCACTAAGAACTTCCAAGAATTTTCAATTGGTAGTTGAAAAAATGATTATTAGGTATACTGCATGGGTAGGATATGATCCTTCATGTTCAAAGTTTAATTGTAATGCTTCCTAGACTCCAGGAATCTGCAGTCATTAAAAATGGACCAGTTTCCTACTGCCCAATCTTCTCTGTCATGGGAGAAAAACAAAGCTGTGCTATGTAATACACAATTATCATGCTGTATGCATTACAAGCTTTATCAGATTCACTGCTCTCCATGTCAACCTCATGAGTCCCATTTCAGAGATGAAAAAATCTGAGGCAAAGTATGATTATAGGAAATTGCTCCAGTCATGTAAAAGAGAGGAGGTGAAATTAAGATTCAAAACAAATCTAGGGGTTTTATAATCCATGACCTGAATCAGTAGAATGATTTGCTTATGTGTGAGTGTACATATGTCAGTATTACTGATAAACAGAGGAAGGATAAAATGTGACCTTTTCATGTATATCATTTTTATCCTCTAAGCTATGTTTTCCTCTCAAAACCTCTAATCTCTCATTTTTTAAGGAAATATGAATTTACATTTTTTTTTCCTAAGAAAGTAAGCATGGACAAAAAGCTAAGATTATCAAGAATGTTTCACTGAGTGTAAGACTAGCAAAATAAGAAATTAAGGTTTAATTGTTTCTGAGAAAATGTCTCAAATATGTCTAAATCTTACGGATTTTCAAGTAGCCTGCATCCATTCTACAAAAAGATTGTATTCTGCCATGTCCCTATCAGACACAGTAACAGAAATTACTGTATGTTTTATTAATAACCTATTTTTTTGTGTGTGTCTCTCTTGCTCTCTCTCTCTCTTTTTCTTTAAATCTAAAACCCTAATTTAGTTGTTGTTCCCTTAGGTACAAAGTACACAGTTCATAATTCATTTGATAGAAAATGTCACTTTAGATTCTTGCCCTTCTTTGATAAATGAGAGAAAACATGTACATTTCAATTTCCTCAATGCCAGAACTACCAGGAACAACCCCCTGTTGTGCTTCTCAAAGACCTTTGTGTTAAATTAAACATCAAGATTCAGAAACTGTGGGGAGGGATATTTCTAAGACAGAGAGAACAAATACATGAGACAGAGGGAGACAGCTAAAGCTTTTCCTACCAGTCAAGTGATATCTCCCAAAGAGCATCTTTGATCCTCAAATTAGTCCTCACTTATAATTTAGTATACCACAACCAATCTGCAGCTTCCTTAACATTTAGTTTTAGGAGGCAGTTGTTGGAATCATCAAGGAAAATACAAAGTTAGATGTTTATGCGTTCATTTAATTTTCAACTTAATAGTGATAGCTTATGTAAAATGTTGACTTGATATGTATCATGCTAAATATTTTTTAAACAAATAATTGAGTACCTACTTAAGTATCAGCTGACCTTCTCAGTGCACACATTTTTTATCCTTTGCTTAAATCCATCCAGGAAGGTTCTGTGATTACGAAACCCTTTGTCAGATGAACAAATTAAGGTTTAGAGAGGATACAACTTTGCAAAGTTAAATAATGAGTACATGAAAATGCTGCGGCAGTGGATGGTAGGTTAGTTGAATTCCATAGTATGATAGACACTGTGGTCAATTTGTTTAACCAATGCACAAATTAGGAAATATTCTTACTTGATTTATGGAGTCAACTATGCGAACAAGATTCAAGACTTTGTCTGTGGTCTTGCCCCCAATTTCAGATTTTGATAAGGAAAGTATTTCTCCTCATGGTTCAAAGGACACAGATGGCGATTCCTATGACCATTCCAGAAAACGATATTCACACTGTTCACAGGGCTGGATTCTAGAATATTCTACCTGAAAATGAGTGTCCTATATTGTTTCTAATCTGTTCATGGAAAGTTGATCTAGCATAGGAATAAAATTATTCACTTCTTCATTCTTTCCTTCAGCTTTACAAATATAGACTTTCCCTCACTTTTAATGAAGCTTTTGAATTTTTCAAAATTAACACCATTAGATAAATTAAATCTCTCTTTACAGGCATAGAAATTATGTACAATCAGAAGATCACATCTACTCATTTTCTTTGAGATACAGAGAGCATTTAACAATAAGAACTCAATTTTAATACAGGCCTAAAGAGAGGATAACTTAGTAATTAACAACAATGATGCCATTGTTACATACTAATGTTCTGAGTAAATGCATTTGCACAAGTTTTAATGAAATTTTCTGCCCCATACCTGCACATAACTTCTACAACAGCAAATCAGATCAGGAAATCTAAACTTTGTAGCACAAGCCAAAGGAAGAAAGACACATTACAACCCACAAGTCACTGAAGAGTTAAATGTACAGAAAAGAAGTATTTTCAGAAAAGTTACAAATCTTTTTACAACATAGATCAAGATGAGGACTATCTTAAACATTGTCTTCTTTTCATTCAAGTATATGTTGAAGCTCATGGGTGAATACAAAAGACTTTCAAACTACTTGGTGTGCAAGTAAGTACTTAAAACCACACTGGGAAAGAATGGGTCCAACACACTTTTTGCCTTCCACATACAGAGTATGTACCACATAACATTGCTTCTGTTTAATGCTTTTTTGTAAGGCTGTAAAAATATCTATTTAACTGATTTTATTTCACCTCTCATTAGATTATGAACTGAGGAGCATGGATCATGTTAGCTAACTGGGAGACGCACTCTACTTCCTTCCCAACGGACTTCCAACACCCAGCAGCGCAATCAGACTAGACCCTTGAAATTGGATTTGACACAGCCATAGAGGCAAGCCACTTCTTCAGACACTTGTTGATCACTGCCTAGATTATCTGTGTTCCTGCTGCTAAAAGATGAGATGAGAGGTCAGTGGAAGGCGTTCCCACTGAATAATAGAGGATGGCGACTCAGAACTCAGTTTCTGTAGCCCGGCTCTAGGCTTCGGTACAATCTCTGCATTTTCCTAGTTGCATGGCTTTAACGTACTAGTTACAAGCCAACTTCCTCATGTGCAAATAAAGAATAATGACAGCACTCTCCTTGTAGAGTTTGTGAGAATTAAATGAGTTAGTGTATGCAAAACAGAGCTTGCACCTAGTTAATGCTAGCTTGTTATGAGTGATCATTGCATCAAAATATTTTTTATCAAATAAAAGATTACATGATCTTAATTGTTCTCTAGGCAACTGGAAGCTAAATCACTTTACTCTGTGGAGTTGTATTTGTGAACTCCTGGAAGGGAAAAAAAAAATCTTAACTATGAGATCTCACAGCCAGTAAACCCTGGAATCCAGGATAAAGCTATAACTGACTTGAAACACATTGGAAAACCCTACGGAGGAGGTGTAGCCACAAGATGCTCATTAAAGAAAACTCCCAGAGGGAAGAGATTCAGGTTTTAGTTACGTGGAGCTCCTTGTAACAGATGTTCTGTGAAGGAATCAAAGAGCAGAGGAAATTTCCTTGACAGCATCTTCACAGTAGGGCCGATTAGTGTTCTTCAGTGCATAAAACATCAGGCCTGTTGCTTTTTGGTGCCACAGGTAGGGTTCAGCATCTGGAACTGGTTATCCATGGTATCCATGCCTGTCACACTCAGGAAGTCTGTAAGCAATGTATCTGCTTCCTTACATTGGAAATGTCAATGGTCCTAAGAATGGAGTTTCCTTTCTGTATTCAAAAACAAGTTGAACATAGGGGTCTGTTCTACCCATGTTCCTCTCAGTAATTTTGTGTCCCAATTTTAGGTGTAGAATCAGGGGCAAAATCATACAACATTTTTTTTTTTTAAGATATTTCAAGGATAATCTAGTTCTCTGGTTTTCAAATTGGGAATGCATCCAAACTACCTGGTGGGGAGAGAAATGAGGGGGCATCTATTAAAATCTATTATATAGATTGCTTGTCCTCACCTTCAGAATTTCTGATTCAATAGGTGGAGGCAGGGGCTTAAGTATCTGCATTTGGAACAAGTTCTCAGGTAATAATCATGTGGAATCATGCTATGGGAACCACTGATTTGGTTTAAGTCTGCCATTTTAGTGATGAGAAACCTGTATTGTAGTCAAATTACTTGGGTCAAACCAAATAGCTAATGTATGCAAGAGTCATTGGCAAAACTTAGGGCTTTAAGACCTGAAAATAGAGGAGAAGCTCCTCAGAAGATTGTCAATGAAGTGACTCTGAAGAACACCTTCAGAATAGGGCTGGTGATTTCACAGATGTAGACCTGATTATTTCAGTTCACACCAGGTTTGTTTCTTGAGGTCTCCTCATTTGAGAATCCAGCATGCCTATTGAACTGCCATGGTTTAGTATGACATTTTTTTTTTCTTTTAAATACCAGGGACTGAACTCAGGGGTATTTAAACACTGAACCACATGCCTATCTTTTATTTTGAGACAGGGTCTTGCTAAGTTGCTTAGGCCTCTCTGCTAAATTGCTGAGGCTGGCCTCGAACTTGCAATCCTCCTGCTGCTGCTTCCTGAGTCACTGGGATTATAGGCATGAGCCACCACACCTGGCATTTGGTATGATTTTTAAGAAGCCACAAGCCCCCTCTGATTTTACGTTTTCCCCTTTCTCTCAAGCATCTTATGGTTTAAACATTTTGTTTTTAAGTGGCAGAAAGTCCAACTCATGGAGGCACGAATAATGAAAAGGGTTAATAGGGTCCTGTAAGAGTAAAGTCAAATGAAAATGTTGGTTTTAGGCAGAGCTGAATTCAAGGGATCAAATTACATCATCAGAATCCAGTTTACCACATGACTACATTCTCCAACTCTGCAGGACAGGTGGCTGGCAGAAGATTCAGTAGAATCCTGACTCAAATGCACGCAGGACAGGGCCTCCATGTCTGCTGATTATACTGCTTTACTGTATTTCATTGTCTCTGTTTGGAGCACCTGAACACCCACAACCACCGCCCCCCCCCAAAAAAAAAAAATCACTGTGGCCAACAGAACATAGTGCTTTCACTGACAGTCACATCCACACACAGCACATGCTCCGAGCACTGGAGAGCCCAAGGTGGCAGGAGGGATATTGGAACCCTAAAAGCAAAAGAAAAAGTGAAGGCAGGCTTGGGAGCAAAAATAATACAACTGGGAACAAGTTGCCCTTCCTTATCTCAGGGAATATGTTCCAAGACCACCAGCAGATACCAAAAATCCCAGATAGCACCAAACTCTCTATATATAATCTTTTTTCCCTATATATACATGCCTCTAATAAAGTTTGATTCATAAATTAGGTACAGTAAAGATTAATAACATTTATAACAAACACGAATTTCTTTTTTCCTTCTTCACAGCTTAACAGAAGATTGTGGTTATTCACAGGTTGTAGAAACCTTGGTATATGATTTCTTTTTCTGTCCTTATTAAGTTGACAATTTACATCTTTTCATTCAATGGAAGCACTCATGACTTTTTTTTGGCATATATGAATAGCCAGCGTCACTACTCTTGCACATTGGGGCTATTTTTATTAGAATAAGGGTTACTTGAAAAGAGTGGTATGATACTGCAACTGTAGATCTGATGACTGGGGTGGCTACTCAGTGAGTAACAAGTGAGTAGCATTCACAGCATGGATGCGCTGTACAAAAGAATGATTCAGAAATCAGTGATGGAATGAGATGAGAGAAAATTTCATCACACATTTCAGAAGAGTGTGCAATCTAAAACTTATGAATTGTTTATTTCTGGAATTTTCCATTTCATATTTTCAGACTACAGTTGACCCTGGGCAACTGAAATTGCAGAAAGTGAAACCACAGGCTAGGTGGGCTATTGAAGTAAGCATTATTAATTTCTGACTATGTGCCTAGAACCACAGTAAATGGTGAGATAGATACACAGAAAGAAAGATCAAATATGATCTAGCTACCAACATTCATTCATTCATTCATTCATTCATCATTCATTCATTCATTCATTCTTCACCGTGAATTTATTTATCTATATTGCACTAGATGAGACATTACATATATATATGAGATATTTAAATAAAAATGGAAGATAGTATAACTTCCAAAGTGACTGATGAAGTGTGAGGGAAAGCACTGATCTCATAAAGCATTTATTAGGGCTAGGGTTGTGGGTCAGTGGCAGAGGGCTTGTCCCGCATAGGTGAGGCACCAGCTACAATCCTCAGCACCATGTAAAAATAAATAAATAAAATAAAGGTATAGTGTCCATCTACAACTAAAAAGAAATTTAAGAAATAAAGCATGTATTAGATAACATTACATTCTAGTTTCATTTTCACAAGTAATTAGTAGTCAGAATATCATAGTGGTTATAATGAATGCACCCTGTTGTCACAATCAAATTAAACTTATTCTTCATTAAGTTTTACAGGACTCTAGAACCTTTAGACCCTGGGTGGTCTATACCCCTTTACAGAGATATGACAGAAATTTCCATGATATTGCTAATGAAAAGTGATTAGAAGTGTGGTGTTTAAGTATCTAAGATATATTAAGGTTTGCCTCACTTTTTCAAGAGTATGTATACAAGCAGGTAAATGCTCATAAATTTTATGCAAGTCAGGCACAGAGTCTGTCTATGATAAAGAAAGAAAACAATAAAAGAATAAAAGATTATTTTAAAGAAATAAAGCAAAAATTTCTTCAGGGCACTATAAGAATTCAAATAAAACTGGAAGTTGCTTTCAAACTGCAGAGCCAGTCAGACAGACTTGGTTTTTTTTTTTTTTTTTTTTTTTTTTTTACCTTAAAGATTTAGATAAACCTTTCTTCCAAGATAAAAAACAGAATGGGGAATTGTACTTATTCTTTTTAAAAATATGATTTTTAAATATCAATGAAACTTAAAGCAATAATACTTCCTACTCCACTCCCCTGGTAAAAGAAGAAAAAAATGTGATTTTAATTAAAGTGTTTTCTTTTCTTTTCTTTTTTTTTTTTTTGGTCTATCTTCCTTGCCCCAGGATGCTCTAAAGATAGCTCTTAATTGTGCGTGTGGGCGTGTGTATTGCTATATAAGCCACATGAGAGTATGCAAATGTGAGAAGCTGGCAGCCCTTTGCTAGGGGCTTGTTGAGTCCATGGTAAGCACACTTCAAAGTTCCTTTCCCTCCTCTCTAAGGCTCAGAAGTTAGTTCCTTTCTAAAGTGTTTTTATAAGCAGGAGGTTCATTGTCAAGATGGTGAATATGACAAGTGAAGAAAATTTCAGCAATTATAAAGTAGAAGTGTATCCTCTGTTTTGTTTGTGATAAATCATTTTTTTATAAACACGCACACACACAGCAGGGTAAACTATCATTCCAAAAGGTAAAGGTAAAATTTTTTTTATAAAAGTAAGCATAGTATATTAAGTAAGCATAGTAGTGCTGTATGTAGTTCAGTTCTTATAGTTGGGAGAAAGCATGGGTATGTTTTTTCAAAAATACACTATTTTATTAAGAATTTAAATACTGTTTATTTGTTGAATCCACCTCCTTTATTACCTTCAACGGGTTGATTTTTCCAGGGGAAAAATAGCAGCACATTTGGATGATATACACAGAAGTAAAACATTATGCACAACTATTCTAAAGATTCATATGAACTGGGTGTGATATAAATTGTGTAGCTTTTAATATACTGAAAGTAAAGACAAACCGTCTGTTTATGTGGTGGAATGTTGTTGTTTTAAAGAATGCCATTCCTCACCATCCTATATCTTCATGTGGCTTTTACATTATAAAAGGCAGTTAATCTCATCTTCCCTTCTACTCTCTGAATAAAGTAATGTACCATCTTAGCTTTCTGTTTATTTCCATCTCTAACCTACAGTTTATTTTTTTCGTTCCATTCCTTTGCACCTTTTCAATTTTTAAGATCCACCATGGCCACCTGTATGTTGAAGTTTCTACTTACATCCTGCCAATAAATCAGTGAGTGTGGATCAACTGAAGAGAAAGCACATGTGGATGGGCTCTATATTTGCACAGGGCAAGAAAACTTCAACGATTTTGAGAACTATTACTTGCATTTTGAAAAGTAGCATGTTGACAGTTTACTTAGATTTTAAAAGGCATAGAAATATTTTACAGTTCTGTGCACTACAGTGGATGAGGAAAATGTTAGATAAAATGAGGTTTTTATTTGCAATATTTCCCCCTTTTTACTGAATTTTCCCCCTGTTTACTGAAATTCTAGTTGCTTTTAGAGATGGCTTATAAAATGATATCATTCTCCCTACAGTTGTCCAATAATGCTACTCACAGCCCACTCCTTTTAGTCTTAGGGATTTTGGTTGAAATTAGAAAATTGAAATGTCTAGTTCTTTCCTTAAAAAATTGAAGGAGGAAGACAAATTCACTTGAGCAAATCATGCCCAAAATCTCAGACTGAGTTCCTAATCAATTGAAGGTATATAATTAAATATATATATTTTCTTCTAAGGCAGAGCTGTTTCAACACTTAACCTAAAAGAAGAATTTGATGGTTCTGTCCCTGCCCTCTTAATGGGCGGGCTGCTCCATGGGTGCAGCATACCTTCCAAACACTTTCTTCTTTTAAATAGTAGGCAGGCACTCTCTTTACTAGCTATTCTTAACCAATTTGCCAGATTAATAAAAAATTTCCATTTATTCTGTAATACACAGAGACAGCAGTTGACTACTATTTATTTCAAGGGCAAAATTCTACAGCCACCAGTAGAATTATATACTTAACCAAGTATATACTTAACCAAGACACAGATGTATTTTTCAAAAGTGTTATATCACCTTGCTTCTCATTGTAATGCCACTTAAACTGATGAGTACTAGCAAAATAAGAGAACTTGCTTCTATGAAAATGATTTCATAATACTTAATGATTATGACAATAAAACAGTACTGTCAAATTAGTGTAGGAAAAATAACTAAAAGACTGGAGAAAATATAAAAGTCTAGAAAGAGTCTGTAATTAGATTATTTCTTATTTTTTGTTAATTAAAGGAACTTTAAAAGTGGGAATCTTAAACTATGCACTATGGGTACTTTTTATAATAAAAATGCTGGACTTATAAATAGGAAGCCAAAGACTTAAAAAAAAATTTGGCCCTGTATAACAATAATTGGTAGGTAAATATATAATTATGTGGGTTAAATTAAACTGGTATTCAACATATATTTGGATTTTTAAAAATGTTCTATTTTAATCACCATTTTCAGTTAATAGTCCAACTGCCAGTCACTAAAGATAAGTTAATTGAAATGGTGGTTTTGGTACTAGGGATAGAATCCAGGATGCCTAACCACTGAGCTACGCCCCCAGATTTTTTTATTTTTTATTTTGAAATAGGGCCTTGCTAACTTGCTGAGGCTGGCTTTGAACTTGTGATCCTCCTGCCTCAGCCTCCCAAGCCACTGGGATTACAGGCATGCACCACCAGGCCTGGCTTCAAATGGTGGTTAAAACAAAGAATTATACACACACACACACACACACCCACATACACACAAACACACACAATCACATGCACACACCATGCCTCAAAAGGGCCCTCTATGTTATTTATTTCTATGGTGCCATGGCAATCTTCACAGGATTAAAATAAATTAATTTTAGAATGAATTCAACCCTAAATTTTGGATTCAATTCTAAAAAAATGGTTATCCAAATAAAAGACAGGAATAACCAAAAGATAAATTTCAAGATTATTTTCCAAGTTAAAACTACAAATGTTTTGGTCATTTATTTAGCAAATATTTTGTGCTAGGCACTGGGTTATAAAATTAAACATATCAAACACAGACTGATTTGATTCCTGCCCACAGAGGTGATAGTTATAAGCAAAAATCTGAATATTCAAATTCTAGATTTGAGATATAACTAAAAATAATTCTTAAAACCACCCACATATAATAGGAGCTCAGAATGTCCCCCATATTAGTGAGTTATAACCATTTTTTAAAAACTATTTTGGTATACATTTTTTAAATCTTCATCCTGAAATAAAGTGCAATATTAATTTTCATGTTAGGAAAGATTTTCTTATATCTTTTCAAGGAAAATGATAAAGCATTTTGTCCAGTTTTTTAAATTTGCTTTTTTGGTGCTAGTATATCAATATTTCAAACAGGACACATTTTTAGAAAAATTATATAATACATGCATATATGTACACACACACACACACACACACACACACACCTACTGAAAACCAAGCAGCAGGTGTTTATGGGAGAACAAGCCAGGAAATTTTCTGTGGCCAGCTTGAGGCAGGTAGAGGTTTCTAAAAGCTTGCACGTTTAGCCTTGACTTTTGAAAACCTGAGTTCATCAACCTGTAGACTCCAGCCAAGCCTCCTTAGACAGAACCACCCTGGCAACTTGTGAACTCATAGAAGAAATAAGAGTGGTTGTTTTAAGTTTCTAAGTTTTGGGGTTGCTTGTAAAATAGCAATTGATGTATCCTAAAGCCTAAAATAATGAATTCAGTAGATTGATCTATGGGAAGTGAGTGATTACTATATTATTTCTTTAGCAATATTATTAGGCAAATATTACATGTTTACATTTTAAAAAGCAAATATTTCACTTAGTTACTTAAAAGCATAATGAACAAACTACCAAGTTATTCGAGTCAATAAAAAATGCAGTAAAGTGTGAATTCCAAGAGTTAACTTTTCAAAAAAAAACACTGAAGATAATTAGAAAAAGTTGAAAAATGTTTTGCATAAAATTTCAAATTCCTGTCTTTTGGCTAACATTGACAAAGTTATGAAAACATTCTTTCAGGAATAAACTATATAGATAATGGGAATTCAAAAATCATAAAAAATAATATTCAGTAAGTAGCTTGATATGTCTACAAAAGAGAGTTCTAGTAAGAAGAAAATTATGAGGCTTTTCTGCCCATTGATGTCTCAAGACAACCAAGGAGAGCTTGATGTAAAAATTATTTACGAATTATTATTCAGAAGCCAAGGGTTGGGGGGAAGATGCAAAAGCGATTTCAAATGGAAAATCACTTCCCACCCTCCCCACTTCCTACAGGATCCTGTATACATAATTACCAATCCTTAGCTGGGGTACTGGTTTGACCATCTTCCTGTCAATGCTCACAGGGGTGAGAGTAGGACAGATTAGGAATGCAGGAAGATAAAATTATGCTGGTCTCTGCAGCTGTGTGAAAGACAGACTTTTCCCCTTAAACTTTTAGTTGTGCATTCCCAGTTTATAAGGGTGAGAACAGCTCTGAGTAGGTGCTATGATTTGAATATGGTCTGTTCCACAATGGTTCATGTGTTGGCAGCTTGGTCCTCAGTCTGGTGGTATTTAGAGTTGGGCCCAGCGGGAGGTATTAGGTCACTGGAGGCACCATTCTTGGAAGACATTAATGTAGTTCTCATGGGATCTCAGTTAGTTCCTGAGAGAAGGGTTAACTATAAAAGAGCAAGAGTGTCTCCTTCCCACTCGCTGGCTTTCTTTCTTAAAAGGTGCTCTCTCCTTTCATGTGCTGCACTGTGATGCCATATGCCAAGGTGGGATGTAGCCAAGAGAGCCTTTATTGGGACTGAGCAGAAGTTGGTACCATGCTCTTAGACTTCCAAAACTGTGAGCTAAATAAACATCTTTCTTTATAAAGTACCCAGCCTTGTGCATTTTGTTATAGCAACAGATAGAGTAGGAAAACAGAGTGAAGCACGACACAAGCACCAAATGTTTACCAAGACAGGTATTAGGCCAAGTCTCTTGAATATATTATGGTGTGAAATCCTGTGAACAATTCTATCATGTGGAAATTACCATCCTGCCTGTTCTATGGATGAACAAACTAAGGCTGTTCTAATTCTAGATTTGCTCCTAGTCTCAGTGAGTGAAAGACATAGATTTAAATCCATGTTTCTAGGACTCAGAAGTCTATGCTTTTACCATGTGCAAGTTTTAATTCCTAATAGATATCACTCCTTTAATTTCATTGATGATTTTAGGTAGGGAGAGGTATCAGGGAAGGAGGGAGAGTAAAAGAAGACGCTCTAAAACAAATCACTCTCAACTGTTCTGCTTTCTCACTTTTGGATTTTCTAAAAACACATTTTGGAAAATGAACAGGTTCCTCAAGCATAGCACTTTTATGAACTTCAAAAATTGTAATAATTCTCATCCATTTAAATGTCTAAGTAACAAATTATTTACTGCCAGGGAAAAACCTGATTAAGTTCACAAACTAAAGGGGCTCTGAGTTCCTTTCACTATTACATTGAAGTAGTTCAGAAAAAGATAAACAGAAGAAAATTATTCCTTTTGGAAAAATATAAAACTTTCATAAAAAATCTGTTTCTCGCTCGTCAGTATGGAATTTGTCACTAATCATTTTAAACTATGCCCTTTTATGCTTCTTCTGTCTCTTTTCGCTTTCTGAGTAGTTCTTTGATGTAACAAAGACAGTTTCAGACAAGATTTCAGTTCATCTGAAAAAAAAAGGTTTAAGTCTGGAGGCAAAATGCAGTGTATTTAAAATTTATATACTCTATAATGCCTTTGTTCTGAACTTGAAGATCCTGCAAAACTTCTAAGCTGCTTGGCCTTCTTCCTCTAAGCTCATTTGTTCTTCCTGTGCTTATTATCATGCAACTGCGACTTTAACTCGTGGTTCCATCATTTAACTACATGCAGAGTCATGGCTGACCCTTTCTGATCAATTGCCAATCCATACAGGTTTGACTGATAAAAGAGCCAATTAGATTTAAGCAAATTAAGGGACATCACCAATGTCAACCACTTATTAAACTGAATGCTGAATTCCATGCATACAAAGCACTAATGCACTGAGCCCCATTAAGCGCTGAAATCCTAACCCCATTAGTAACTCCAGACCTTGAAGGGGTAAAGGCCATAGGAAAGTTTCATATTTATGGATTAACATTTGGATTCCGTTTTTATTTTTTTAATTCTTTTTCCTAGAACTCTTGAACTTAGACCATAATGCTATTCAAGAGCTCAGATTAAATATATTCTTCATTTCTAAGAGTATCTTAGTGCTAAATATGAGCATTATGTTATTACAAACAACCTAAAATATTGTAATTATGGAAGTACAAAATCCTGAGTGCACAGAGGTAGGTGAGGATGTGCTACATAAATGAAAATAAGAGAACTCCTCCAGTTCTCCAAATAATACTTAAAAGTAAAATAATATTTTAAAAGTAAAATGTGTGAGCTATTTGGGATGTGCCCCTGGTCACCTTCACACTGAGCCATCAATGGCATCATTTGCTTGCTTTCATTTCAGTGTTCACATAACTTGGTTTTATCACATTTTTAATCACATTTTTCTCTCTTCAGCAAAACAAAAAGCTACTAGTAGATCAGTTGTTTATAACCACCCAAGTAAGAGACACGTACCATGTGAAAATTCTTCATATTGTGTTTCTTTTACCTCTCCTTTCCAAATTCCTGCATAAACCAAGGACCGTTCACCCTATGTTGACTGGTGAAAAAGTAACCTCTCTAGGGGGGAAATGAGAGCGATAAGATGATGAAACCTGGGAATATTTCCTATCTCCACCATTCCCTCCCTCCTGACAGTCAGGACTGCAATCATGTTTACGTGGCCACAGCATTCCTACCGTGGAGAGCAGTGTACAGAAAAGGTCACATTTTTGCAACTGACGACCAATAAGGTGGCTCAGGTAAAGAGGAAGCCTGGGCAGCACTGGAGCAATGATAAGCTTATGATTTTAAACTTGTAATTAAGCTATCTTGACTGATTTATTTATTCATGCATTCACCAATTATTCATTATGCACCTACCATGTGTCATGTTTGGTCTAGGCACTGAAGATAAAAATGTGAATAAGAAGCAGTCCCTGCTGCTTAGGGCCTCATAACCAGTGATTGTGACGGTCAAATTAAATAGGCGATTTCAATGCAACATGATTGTGCTCTGGGACACAGAAGGGCCCTGTCTCCATCTTTGTTGGCAAGAGACAACTTGCTGATGGACTGATTTCTCAGTGGAAACTTAAAAAATAAGTCAGACTTGGCCAGAGCAAGAAGCAAAGGGAGTGTTCCAGGCCACATTTTAGAGCAAACATTGGATAAAGAAAAAAAAAAATAGCATTTTTGTTTTACCCAAACCTTCTATGACTATGTTTTAAATCTATACTGAAAAGAAAATATAGCTAAATCTTATGTCATCTAGCATTGAAAGATACTAAGAATTCAACATCACCATGAAAGAGTTCTAATGTTGAAATCAGAGAAATGGCAATAATGATACAATCCAAATACAATGAGAAAGTAAATAGCACATAGAAACTTCTCTGCCCATAAGACAGTTTGCTCCTGTATATCGGTTCATTTATTATTCATTTCAGTATGAAACACAGTTCACTGGACAGGGGCATGGAAGATTTCTTTAATAACTCTCAGTACTAATTTAATTCTACTTAAACACACATATTCTAGTGAATGCCACATGCTTTTCAGCATGATTTTTATGTGTAAATCAGGATAATATGTTTTCAGATCATTAAGTAAAAGGAAGCATGAACTAAAACCTATTTAATCAATGAGGTATCACCTTTAAACTGCCACAAGGTCATAAAAAAGATAATTTCAAAGCTATAAGTTTCCTAATTGTAATCAACAACAATCTAATGATGAAAGAAAGTATGTCCTAATGGCTATAATAAACTTGAGCAAATCTCTGTCTGTCTTTGAAGACATTTGCTTCCTCTTTGGGTGAAGAGTCTTCCCCTAAACTCTGGATTTCTGAATATATAACACGAAAGATTGCATTGGGCTCAGAGAACATTATGATAATGACGCAGATAAGCATCCTCCGGGTAAGAGGAAGATAAGCCTCACTTAGCAGCTTGCCTCTGTTCCACTGCATCACCATAAAACAATGTTTTAGTTTCTTCTTGTTTACATAATATTAACCCTTCTACTCAATACATCCACACAGTGTGTATGGCATTACAGTGGGAGCTTGCTATTTTCAACTGAATCATCTAATAACAAATGATTAGACCAAGCATTCTAAAATAAACAAGCAATGAATTTAATCAAGTTTATTTTATCAAGATAAGCTAAATTCTCTAAGTTATACATTATCTAAATCAGTGTCAATGCCATAAAATAAATACATAACTAATTAAATACTCTATATGTCCTGTTCATAAAGTATTGGTGCACAACTTAAAATTTCTGCTAAAGCATCATCGATTGCTCTTTGAATGACTAAATGTGAATGAAGGGTGTTAAATACTAAGGTTTAGAGTCATCACAAGTTTCTACTACTTCTGGCAAATGTGTTAGAGGGGAAAATGAAGATAAGATTACCCAAAGCTCCATCCTTTGGTTATGTTTTGTGTTGTGTCTTGAAATAAAAATGTGTCTATCCAAATTCAATGACTTTTTTTTATTAATTCATGAAATCTGATATTAACCCATGTTGATCAGCCTCCCCCACCAATCTCTTTTAAGCATTCTTTTCTCAAATATTGTGGCTTCTGCCATTTAGATTTTCAAGTGTATTAGTAAATGTCCATTCATTAATTCTTATAATGTCATAAAAGGAAAGAATTGTGAGTGATTCTTATCCCAGGATAGGTAATGAATATTTTCCTGGGGGAAAAGGTACCATAAGAACTGCAGATACACATGTATTTTCCTCTGGTGCTATGGCATTTTTCTTCTCTTAAACTCCTGTGACCAGAGGGAGAGTTAGCTATGCAGCTCGGCAGATGGCTGATAACAAGATCATGATGTTCTCCCTCAGTCTAGGACACACGGTTTTCTGGAAGTCTGGTTATAGCACAGATGATTATGGGTCCTAGGGTCCTTCTTCTTGGATATTTTCAGAAAGCATACATTCCTGAACATTCAACTGAGAATCAAGCCCTTATCATGAGGCATGCTTTCTGATCAAGGGCCACATATACCAATGTGAGAGGGAAGTTTCTTCTTAGCACTTAGTTCCCACAAATAGGATAAGGGTGGAGTTGATGCAGATTGAAGTAACATTGATTTTGGTTATTTTTACTAAATTGAGTCAATTTTTAGTAGAAATATTTAAAATGTACATATCCAGACTGTATTACATTTCACATAAGAAAGCAGCACCACTGAAGTGTAATCATTTTGATATACAGTTAAGGTGTTTGTCCAGCAGTGTGAGTGGAATATTCCTGGTCTATCTGTACAGTGCCCTTCTTGCCAAATGCAAAGGCTGAAGTATGCATCTAAACTGGCTCTTCAGAAAGCTGATAATGAGAAATATTTGCAGTGGAAAATTAAAGATCAAATTTAAAATATAAACTTTGAATCTAACTGAAGTCTCAAACAAAAAGCATTTTCAACCTTCTTAACATGCAGATAGCCAGATGTGTGTGTGTACATGTGTTCAGCACACATAGTCCAAGATAAAAGCAGTCTCAATGTAACAACAAAAGAATATCAAGAAGTCTCCATAAAACAAAAGGAAACAACCAGAGATTCAACTGAGCCTCTAAGTTCCAGAAAAACTTAATTCCAACAATAAAAAAAGATACTCAATGGTGACTTAGGGCTAGGACATTTAAATAAAATTAGAGAGCCAGTATTTTTCATAGACTTACCCCCTGGAGGCATTGCAATCATTATAGGGTCACTTATCAAGCTGCCTTGGCTATTGGAAGCATTCACTTGTACAGTATAGTTAGTAAAAGGAACCAGCCCATGGATGGGCACCCAGAGGTTGTAGTCTCCAGTGCTGTGCATCACTTTTGTGCCACTCAGAAGGGTGTAGTCATTACCTGCTGTTTAAAAAAGAAAATTATTGACCTTAGTATATATTTAAGGGCTCTTTCCTTCTATATTTGAAGATGGGGGGGGGGGTTCCTGAACATCCTATAATAAACAGCACTATAACAGCACCACCCTAAGTGACACTGTACGCACTCTCATCAACGTGCACTCTTATGTTATTACATTGTGAACAAAACCAAACCTGGGCTGACATCTCCAATTCATTCATAATGGTGGTTGAAATAACTTGACTGATATTTGAAGATAGTATGAGACCATATCACAAGTATCATGTACAGAAGAAAAAAATATTGGACAGACATATAAATGGATTATTTAATGAGTTGTATTTACTTTTTCTAGATTTTCTTTTTATCCTTGAATTTCTATCAGTGTGCAGATAGAAATAATACATTTCAGCTGGGCGCAGTGGTGCACGCCTGTAATCCAAGCGACTTGGGAGGCTGAGCCAGGAGGATCACAAGTTCAAAGCCAGCCTCAGCAACTTAGCGAGGCCCTAAGCAACTCAGTGAGACCCTGTCTCCAAATAAAATACAAAATAGGGCTGGGGATGTGGTTCAGTGGTCGAGTGCCCCTGAGTTCAATCCCCGGTTCCAAAAAAAAAAAAAAAGAAAAAGAAAAAGAAATAATACATTTCCCTCCAAATAGAATGATCCTAGGTATAAACAGTATGCTTGGATACACGTCAGATGTTTTACATATCATCAACTTTGGTATTTTCTGTGCATTTTGCTGGAGAGGTAGGTTGAATTTCTTTGGATTTAATACCTCATTCACATAAGAATCAGTCAGAATATCCAGAAAGCGACTGGAGATGGGAGATAAATCATGTTCACTTTGATCAAATGTGCGTTTTAGTATTCTGTAACATAGTCAGACATCTCCTGCATTGTCTAATGCAGGAGATGTCTGACTATGTTACAGAATGACTACAAATATATCTCATCCATGTCCACCACCCCATCCTCACCCAGCTTTAACAAACCCATTCTCAAGTCCCAGCATAACAAGGACAAGGGAAAATACTGGTGCTTAACAACAGTGTGTTCTCTCTCCTCTGCATCACTGGACATGCTCAAGGTTAAGAAGAATTAGAAACTAAGGTTAAAACAAGAAGAGTGGCCAGGCATGGTGGTACAAGCCTGTAATCCCAGGGGCTCGGGAGGCTGAGGCAGGAGGATCACAGGTTCAAAGCCAGCCTCAGCACAGGCAAGGCATTAAGCAACTCAGTGAGACCCTGTCTCTAAATAAAATACAAAATAGGGTTGGGGATGTGGCTCGGTAGCCCAGTATCCCTGAGTTCAATCCCCAGTTCCAAACAAACAAAAAAACCCCAAGAAGAGTGTTAGAATGGAAAACTATAATATTTATTTCACTTTCTATATTAAGACTTTTCTGAGAAGTTTACATGAGGCAATTATTTTCCAGAATATGGCTTGATTTCAGTCAAATTTTACTAATGTGCACTAATTACTCTTTTAAAACATGGAAAAAAGAAGCATTAAGAGTATTAATATTTACTTCACATAGGCCTTTTATGTTTGCCAAAACACTTTTTTAATGTACATTTCCTCTTTCCTACAAATTCTACAGACAAAGGTAAATGAATAAAAAACCCAGAATAATTGGACTTCATTGGGCAAACAAGCATATTTGCTATATCTCCAGGTACTGATATAATCCTTATTGATTAAATAATTAAAAAGTAAAAGATGGCCACATGGTAAAAATGATCTTGACATTTTATAATAAAGTAGTTTTAATGTCTACAATATTCACAAAAATATATTTTAACACAGTTTGGTAGCAAAGCATATTGCAAAGGGAAGAACATAAATTTGGCTTTTGGAGGGTCCTGCATACAAACCAGTCTGTATTTTTAATAATGCACCTTTTGCAAAGTTCCTTAATATTTGTAAACCTCTCACTGTTAATCTGCGAACTAGGAATGCTCATTACAGTGCAGGATGATTGTAAGATTTGAGTTTATTTCTTTATTATATCCAACACATAAGAGTTGCTGATAAACACTTATTATTTGAATAGTTTCTTGGGTTCCTGAATATACTACATTGGCAAAATACACTCTAAGAGGCTCTCCCTGTGCTGTCATCAATATGTATACTTTTTATTTTATTGCCTTATGAACAAAATGATACCTAAAGTAACATCTTCAATTCATTCATCATTATGATCAAAATGATCAGGAATTATGCTATGACCAGGAATTATTTTTAATCTATACAACTCATATATTCCAGAGTAACAATTTAAAATTAGTACCCTGTATTTTACTCTCTCAGTAGCAGTTACCTACTACTAAATTCTCTGTCCCTCCCAAACTAACAATGTATTATTAATCAAAATTCTACAGCTTTCAATGAACAAAACAATGGTAATCTCATCCACTACTATCATGCCATTGTCCCATCAGGTTGTATTTCAATTCTGAAATTAATGAAGCTCAAATAATGCAAAAGGAATCTGATGGTTAGTTATGACATACTCATTTTCATAAAATATGGTTGAGGCAGACAAAAACTTTAAAATACGTAGAATTTTTAAAGACACTTGTAACGATGTTGGGATGGAGAAAGTAGCTGAAAATTTTATGCTGCCAAATTCTTGGGTATAAGTGTTTCCCATTACAAGAAGAAATCCCTAGCAGCATACAATAATTGACCATTCTCAACTTGAACTTGGCACATTTAAAGGAGTGGTTTATTTCAGAGAATAAGTGGTCCTTATGGGTTAAACTAAAAGAAAAACAACTGCATTTTCATTAAAGCCAAATGAATAGACATTTGTAATTTAAAGAATGATTTAAAGGTCCTCAACTGCAATTAGATAATGTAATCTTATATATGTGTAACATTTATTGGCAGTAAAGTTCTGAAACTTTCAAAACGTCTTTGGTAATTTCATTATGCATTAAAAAGACATTTCTAAATTACACTATTTTGGCTTTCATAGGTTCTTTACAGCTGGTCCACTTGATTCACCTGAAGATGATTGAGTTCCAGCTGCATGCAAGGAGGAAACTTGGTTCAGGGAAGGTGAAAATATGTCTCAAATGGATAAACATATTTATTGCAGTCAAGAAATCTAGTTACAATTAAATGTGAATCTTTTGTAATCACTAAAAACAATTACATGATTTTCCTTAGAAGGTTCCAAGTTTCTAAGACACGTAGGTACTCAGAAGCATTTTCAATTACAGCTAAAACAACTACCACCATTGTCATGTGCTGCTGTAAAATTTCGAAAAGGCCAGCCTACCCTAAAGAGACCCAAGCAGATTCTCCTCTAACTCTGAAGTATTGAAACTGTGCACATCTTACAAAAGACTGAAATTGCAAAACAACAAAAATTTTATAATTAAGACATGAGAGCATTATTTTTTACATTTTCACTCAGGTACAAATGTAATACCAATGATTAAGCACCTATTATAATATCGGCAAAGTTCTATTCCTTGCATTTTGTTTTGTTTTTGAAGCAAATTTTGAGCTGCAAAACAAACACTATCTCTAGCTTTGAAAATAGCATGACAGGGGGAAATATATTAAGTACCACTTTATTCTAAGTTTCCTAGATAACAACATTAATACATGGTAATTATACAATTAGTTGTAGCATTAAGTTCTAGTTATAGAACAATGATTACTCAGTAATTATAAGAAGTATATAATTACTCAATAATTATGAGAAGTATGCAATTACATAACCATTTTGCTCAGCTCAAAAAAGAGCATGTATATCTCCAGGAACCATGCAGCCAAGTGAGTCTAATGCTCTCTCGCTTCCACTAACACACAGTTCCATTCACAGACATAGAGTCCATGAATTTCAATTCTCAATGTGGCTCAAAAATCTCCAGATTCAAAACCTAAGAAGGACCTTTAGATTGCAGTTCTTACTCCTCTTTATGAACCCCATCCTTTCTTTCCTCCTTTGCTCTGCCAATTTGGGTTTCTAGATGTTGGGAAAAGATTCTTAAAATCCAAATCCTCAGATTGCCCCTCTTGAGTGGGTTGTGCCTTATCACTTTTCACTGCATAAACTTGGTTTTCACTGGGCTGGAAAATGTTGCCCTGTTGGTTCAGGATTTCTTAAAAATCAAGCCAGAGGGCTGGGGTTGTGTCTCAGTGGTAGAGCACTTTCCTAACCTATGTGAAGCATTGGGTTCAATCCTCAGCACCACATAAAAAATAAATAAAATAAAAGGATTTTAAAAATCAAGCTAGAAACTGCTGAATTGATAAGCATTTCCTATCCAGGTGACCATTACAGCCTCAGCTCTCACCGTGTTTGTGAATATAGATGAATGGTGCGGGTCCATTTAAGTTTCTATCCTTTGGAACCACAACTTCCCCTACCTGCAGACTGTGATTTTTAATTGAGTTTCCTGCATCCCAACTCTCTGGCTTGGTCAGAATCATTTAACTTTAACTGGAGAGTGCTCTAAACTCTACAAAATGTGGTGGTCAGTGTTCCAAGGTTCACCTGCATCGAAGTCATGTGGGGTACCTCATAAACGATCATGTACCTCAGTGGCATCCCAGAATTGCTGAATGAGAATATCAGATGCCAAGGTACAGAAACTACAGCATGATTCTTCTTCAGTAAGTTGAAATTTGAGAACTACTAATTATTTAATCTATAGTTAGGCTGGTCTTAAAGTAGTGATCAAAATTAATTTACTCTGCTTCTAAAAGTAACTAGATCACATTTGGCATCCTTATTAATGATGGTTTTAAACACTAGTGTTGGGCTATAAAATGTTTACTCTCTTAGTGAAATAATGTATTCAAAGAGTATAAAACTAATGATTAAACTAGATCTATCTTTACAGACCACAAAATCTAAATCTAATATGGTTGTTCTATGAGAAATTTTAAAATGTGTGTAAAAATAATTTTATTAAATGAGTAATCCCTGTTGTAAATCTGAAAACAATAACTTCAGAATTTCTGATTGAAGTATTATTTCTTCCTCCCTCCCTCCTTCTGTCTCACTGAGGATGGAGGGGAAGAAAATATTGTTGTATACTGGCCAACATCATGCGTCACAAGAAGAAATAAGTTTTGTATGGATCATGTAAAAATTTTAAATTAACTTCTAATTGCTGTTTCAGAAT
Source organism: Glaucomys volans (assembly GCA_020662805.1). NCBI lineage: Eukaryota > Metazoa > Chordata > Mammalia > Rodentia > Sciuridae > Glaucomys > Glaucomys volans. The sequence goes on along the minus strand of JAJEJO010050368.1, from coordinate 1,564,992 downwards.
ATTCCACATTCCAAAGCATCTTTGGAAATGTTAAATCATCCCATCCTACTTTCCTCTTTCATTTTGGAAAAAAAAGAAAGTGTTAAATGAAGAAAAAGACAAAATAAATTCCACATGGCCAACAGATTTCATTGGTAACAACTCAGTTTCAGATGTGAAGTCCTACTAAAATGTTAACAACATCAATGCCCATTTTCTAAGGTAAAAAAACTTATTTTTAGTATTATTTGTTGAGTAGCAAGATATTTTCTATCCAACTATTTTTTAAGCAAATATCAACATAAATGGATATTTTCACATGTATGATGCAGGGATGTAAATATAAATGATTGTTGTCCTGGGAATACCATCCTATGGGATTCTCCAGATTGAAATAACATAAATGAGTATCCTTTCCCATTCTTGTTATAATCATTGTCACAAGAATTTTAATGCACCATATATTCCATAATTTTTTCCCTCTGTACTGTACTGCTGTGACCTTTTCAATATTCTATAATTTGACTGGCTAGCCATTTCAGTTCTTTCCTTTTTACAGCCTTATTAACTTGTGGGAAAGAGGTGAAGTGAACCACCAATCAGAATACATAATATTGCAAAGGTCAGCGTAGTCCTGTACAGTATCATCACACACGGAATACTGTATGCCAGGCATTAACATCCTGATATCTTATTCATGTGACAAAGATTGTAACAAGAACAGAAAATGGCACAACATGAATCCATTCTCATGACAAAGATTATAATGAGAAATGACAGCGAACAAACCAAGCTGATTCTTGTTACCTTGTGAGGATTTTATATGTCAGACCTGGTCCTGCTTTAAGTTAGCCTTTTTCGGAATCCAATTACACCTTAAGGTAGAAAACATGCTAACTAATTTTCCCACTTCTCATATAAGAAAATGCTGTATTTTCCCTGCACCCAGGTCTTGATTTTAGAATTGTTTGGCTCCATCTCATTGTAATATAATAGATTTCTGCCAACACAGTATACTACAGATCAGGGCAAAGAGGCGAATCAGTCCTTTAATGTGAGCTAAGAATTTTAGGTCACTGTAGATAACATATTAATACTTAAGCTACTTTTCTTTATTCTGCATTAAGATATTATTTTAAGTTATTTTATCCACAAAGCAAGTGTATCTTCCAAATTCCACCATTCTAACAGACCTCTGCATGACAGGGATGTGAAAGGTGATGGACCTTTATTTTGTAATAATATAAAGCCAAAGGAATCTTAGATCTGGCTCTAAGTTTTTGACAATATAAAACTACCTATTGCTATATGCCTATATAGCTTTCTTCTTCATAGAACATTTTGAAAGAGGAACAAAGAACTATCCTTTGAGTTACTTAGTCCTCCGAGAAAGTCAGTGTTCTACCAATGTATCATATTTCTTATCATTACTATAATTATGTAAAAGTGATTTTAATTAATTGTCATCTAGTAAAGGCTATATTTCCTTGATTTCTCTTTAAATTGCTAGTATGACACTTGTACTTCAGGGAATAAATCCACACCAACTCACCAAAAGATGGTTCAAAGATATTAGACCTGACTTTGCTCATGTGAAAGCAGTTAATAGTTTTACAGATACTGTGGATCTTTTTGTTTTGTTCTATATTTTTTTAATGTGTGGCTGAAGGTACACCTGATGTTGCAGATACCCTCCTAATATTTTAAGTCATATTTTAAAATTCTTTTCAAAATGCCTTCTTTTCATCAAATTTCCTCTATGTACTACACTTAGATTTTTCTAAATGGAAAAATTATCAGGTAGGAATTAAAGAGCAGGGAGATATGCCACATCCCTGTGCTCTTTTCTCAATATTGGTGTGAAAGTAAAATTGATGTAAAAAATAAAAGTCTATTAAAGAACAAACATATATTTGCACTTACACATTACTGAGATGCAGTCTATTTTCATTAACCATGTTACAATCTGAAATGTTGCATTTATTTTTCTCTCCATTTGGGCAAACTGATATTTTTCCGTATGGTCTAATTTTTGCCATTCTCTCCCTTTGCAGAGAATCATTTGGGCAAATGTGCCTCCATAGAAAGTGGTCCCCAGCTTCCAAACTAAACACTGGACATGAACACAGCTCTTTTATCACTGGAAAATGTCTCCTTCTAGAGTTCTGGTAGAGCCTTGACAAACATGCTCATCATGCTGAGCCTTCATTGCTTTTTGACGAAAGGGACAACTTGACAACTAGTATTGAACCCAGGGTACAGTCTAGCATCCATCACCCTTTCATCATTTAATGAAATGTGTAGGATTTCTGGGATACACATACATATATTTCGGATGGTTCCTTTGTTTAAGTAAGCAACTATTTGGGGATTACAGTGTTTGGGAGAGAATTATATGATTTAGCTGATGACTTCTACCTACGTTGATTGCTACAGTCACATGGTCAAGTGTTCCGGTACTAATTAGGTACCGCTGTGCCATGGTATTATCACAAATCGAGCAGCTCAAAACAATATTTATGTATGATCTCATTGTATCTATGGGCCAGATATCTGGGCAAAGCTTATTGGACCTGCTGTTCAGGGTCTCAATAAGATGCAATCAAGGTGTTAGCCAGGCTGTAAGTCCCATCCAAAGATTCTAATGAGAAAGGATCCCATTCAAGCTCAGTGGCTGTTGACAACATTCAGACTGCAGACTCATGGCCTCAGTTTCTTGCTGGCTTTGGACTAGAGGCTGCCCTCAGTTTTCAAGCTGCTTGTTAGTGGGAGTACACACTTCTTTTCCCCATGTGGGCCTTTCTAACATGGCCAATTGTTTTGTCAAGCAGAGTATTTCCTAGCAAGATAGGTTACAATCTTATATTCAGTTATCCCTATGCAAGTGACTTCCCACTCTCTCTGTAACATTCTATTGGTTAGAAGCAAGTTACAGGTTCTGACCACCCCAAGGGAATGGGATTACACAAGAGCATGAATACCAGATCTGCTTCAGACACTGTGTATAGCTTCTGAGCTGTGATCATGAATTTTTTTTCTGGAAAGAGATTTTGAAATACACTGAATGTTGAAAAATTTTTGCTTTGGGAGAAGAATGGATAAAATCAGTAGTGTCACAAAATTGCCCTTCCAAATTATTTAACAAGATGGAAACAGACTAAAGTAACAATAATAGTAACAAAAATGGCTGAAAATTCTGCAGGAGAAATGCAAAACAGTAAAGCTACAAAGTAATGACATTCATTTTGAAAACTGAGGGTAGTAGAAAAACATGGTGAATTCTTGCTCAAGATAGCACAATTCCTAACTCTGCTCACAGGGAGGAATATAAACCAAGGAAAATACTGAGGACTTGTACTAATCCTCTACAATTTGAAGAGAAATGAGTTGAGTAGAGTATACAGAGATGCAAACAGTAATCGGGGCTGAACTTCTGCAGCATTTTGCTGATCTGGGGAAGGAGATGGTAGTCCCAGGAGTGGAGGATATATGTGGATGAATGGAGCAGGTACTTCTCCAAGGGGTGCTTAATCTAGAAACAAGATTCTCTATCATTTTGCCCAATGCATGCTTCCACAATCTCAATTTCACTCTTCTCAGGCAATAGACCCAGCCCTCCATATTTAGGTTGAGCACCAAATTAGCACCAGAAAGCAATAGAAGTAGGCTAAGTACAGAACAAATGCAAGCTGGACAGAGATGCCCACCCAAAGGATAAGCAAGATGAAGAAAGAACATATGAAATATGTATTCATAGAGCCAAAAGGAAGAAAGGATTTTAACAAAAGACAAAATAACCATGGGGGAAAATGGCATATATTCCTCTTAAGATGAAAAAATTATAGAATCAAAGAAACACATTGGAAATTTAAAAATTAACTATTTAATAAACCAATTCAAAAAATCTAGGAACTGAATAGAAATAAAATCAGTAAAATCTAATAATCAGAGACAGGATGATAGTTCTGTAGAAAGAAAATGATCAGAAATATAATTTAGATTATTTTAAATGAAAGATAATCAAGGTCATGAGGCTGAGGGTCATGTGGAAACTTGACCATAGGATTGCCTATCAGGTGCTTCCAACTGGGAACTGCAAAGCCTGATGGACTGAGATGGCTTAGGGTCAGTTAGAGATGATTCTAGATGTCTCAAGACTGGTTGAGAATCCAGAAGCAGAGTTGTGATTTTCTTGGCAGTTGAATGGAGGTTCTGCTTTCCATAGAAGTGTCCTAATTGACTTGAGGCATGGGTTTGTCTGGACCATGGTATTTACGGTATCCGCACACATAAAACTCTCAAGTTTTCCTGACATATTTTTTATTCCTTGACTATAATTCATCTTTGCCTTCATTAACAAAATTTATTTTTGCTGTTTGCTACCAAGAAAGCACTATGAATTGAGAAAGATATGAAATGAAGTTCACCATTTGTTAACATCAATTATTCACAGGTAGTGGGATTTTAGTGAATGCTAGTTTTCTCTATTACATGAACTTTAAAATCAGTGTTTATGTATTTACAAAATGAAAAGAATCATGAGAAGGTCCAAGTATCCAAGGAAAGTATATAAATTATATTTTAAGTTGTAAGCAAATTATAATAAAAATAAAAGTCTGTAAACTACATCTTACAGACCAAATTTAGTCAGCAGTTTTTTTTTTTTTTTTTAATGAATCAAGTTTTATGAAAGCAAAGACACTGATACTTCCAGGCACTGTCATGGTACAAATGCAGAATTGGGTAGTTATGGAAGAGATCATATTGCTTGCAAAGCCTGAAATGTTAACTCTCCTTACCTTTATAGAAGAAGTTTGCCAACCTCTGAATTAAACAACTGAAGAAACTACCTCTTAAAATTTTTTTTGCCTTCCAGAACAAAAGGAGTCATTTCCAGGTTCCAGGTTGATTCTCAGGTAAACTTCTCTTGAAGAGTGTGTAATAGCGTATGTGAAAAGAATGCTTGCTCAGATAGCCCTGAATTACATTGCTGCACTAAACCTTCACAAATGCTTTGAACATCTTGCATTATTCAGCAATTATAAATGCAAATTACTGAAAAGGAAAGAAGCAGGAAGAAAATATGTTATAAATAGTCCTTTAATTCCACATGCCTGGGGAGTTTGCCAGTGGAAATCCAAGTGCATTGCTTGTATGGCAAACTCTATTCTACAGGTTTAATAAGAGCAACTGACGAGTAATTAATGACTGCTTCAATGAAAGAAGGATGGGTGTACTCTCAACTACTTCTGAAAGATTTTTAAAAAGTTCTCATAGTTATGTGCCTTCCAGAGCAAAATCAAAGGTAGGTAATTTGCCCAAAACATGAAAAGTACTTTACTATAGATCCGGGTGAAAATAAGTGAATGATTAAATAATGCTAAAATAGTTATCTGAAGTAGCAAATACAGTGTTTACATTGCCTTGTAGTTTAAGGAAATAATGAGATAAGTACACCAAATATTGCCTTATTCTAAATACAAAAAAATGAATTACCAAATGGTTTAATTGTGCCTATGCAAAAATTTGACTTAAGAATCAAGAGTAGATGGCTAGAGTCAGAGGCAAGAGCATTTTAATGTGGTACCGTGAGTCCCAAAATAAGCATTCCATATGCAAAGGATCATAAGATATATGTTTGTTTGCTTTACAAATTTTATGATAAATGTCATATTTATCGGCCTCTTGGCCGATAAATTATTGGCCTTTTGAACAACTGCTTAATTAATTTTACTCTCTAATCTAAAGCCAAACTGTTTTCCTCTTTCAAACCCCCCAATATGGTGTCTTTCCAGACTGGATAATCAAAGAAATTGAAAGAACTGACCTGGTCCACTCAAGGGCATTACATTAACACTAATTCTTTTCTTAATGTTAAACTAAACCAGTTGGTATGGTTCAGCTTTAAAATAAATATGTGATAATAGATAACTCTTCTGTCATGAGATATAGTTACTCCTTACCTAATAGTACCCTAAGAATAAAACCTATAACTACCAATTTTATTAATAGGATTTTATTAAAAGAAAGAATAAAATTATTTTAAAACTCAACTTTGTCTTAAGAAAAATATTAAAAAATTTAAAGAGTTCAGTAAGATTGCCACATTTTAAATCTTTGCCTTTTAATCCTTGTTCATTCTTTGGGCTTGCATCATCAGTATACAAATTAAGACTATTATCTGCTTTTAAAACATGTTCATAACTCATAGATGCCAATAAGAATATTCAGTCCTTCTGGGAGATGATCAGAAAGAAACTGGCTAAAAAGCAGACCTGGGGATCTCCAATCCATAATCAAATATCTAGATTGATTGTGTCACTTGCACTTGTATTGATTTTAATTCGAGTAGCTCACCCAAGGGAATAATAAAAATGTGGAATAAAACTGATTTATGAGAACAAAATAAATCCTTTTGTGAGTGGTAATGAATTGGTACTATTTAACCCTTTCAATCACAGATTGAAAAAACTATTTATATTTTAAGAATGCTGAGCTAGCCAAAAGAAGTCATATCAGAAATGCCAATACTGCCAAGTCCATTACACCAAGTTGTAATGCCGGGGAAGAAATGCCACTCTAAACTTGATGGAAGGCATTATTTGACATACGACATACTTTTAGCTTTCCTGGGCCAACTTCCATGTGTCATCACAAATGATGGACCTGTAGATCCAAGGTATTATGAAATCACTCAATAAATGTTTATTGTATTTATTTACATGATTTATAAGACAGCTAGAAGCAAGAGCAAAATACAGTAGTACAACATTTACTACTTTTAATTTTTTTCCCCTGAAAATAAACTTTTTAAATTTTACTCAAAACTTAGTATATAAACAGCTAAATTGAGGGTATCTCAGGGATAACACCCATATTCAGGTGAGTTATCTTGTAGTATATTTAGCACAATTATTTGCCTAAAAGAAAACTGAAGGGCCTAAGGGGGAAAAAAAAAGGAGATGATTTGTACATACAACCAAAGTAATTATTTGATTCTATCAATTTGGTCAAAGAGTCAACCAGTTGTTTCAATGAGAAAAAAATCAATCAACTCACATTCCTTGAAATCTAGTAGACACAAAATTCTGTTGTTTGCCATTGACAACTTTTAATTTTTCCACTGTGTTAATATCTTATGTATGTGATTTATACCTGTCTGTCCATCACAATAGCCATTTTCCACATCTGTCTATCAAGCACTTGAAATGTGGCTGTGGTGGCTGAGGAATTGAATTTATTTTATTTAAATTAACTAAATTAAAAACTGATCATTGTTTCCTGTACTACAAAACTCTTAAATGTGTTTGGAACAACTTGATATGTGAATCTACTTTCTTAATTGAAAACTTTATGAAATCTGAATACAGATGAAATATGTGTGATAAAATATACCATCTGAATTGAAATATGCTATAAGCATAGCATATATCACTTATATTTGGAATAAAAAATAATGCATTATCTCATTCACTTTAAGAGTTTGATTACATGTTGAAAAGATATTTTGGATATATTAGATAGAATGAGATAAACTATTAAATTAATTTCAACTGATTCTTTTATGTTTGAAAATGGATATTAGAAAGTTCAAATTACATTTGAGCTCACAGCATATTTCTATTGGGCTCTATATTCTGACATACTAAAGGAAAAATTCAAATCTGGGTTTAAAGTGCATATTCATTTATATCTTAAGTTAATGGAAGAAAACCTCAGTGTTTTAAGATCTGCCTCCATATATTCACACAGAATGTAGGTAAAATTTATTCATAGAATGCACAGATTCTGTTCAATATCTTGCATTTAATTCACAATCCTAGCAATCCTGTTTGAGAACTAGCCCTTGGAAGGGAGTGTTTTAAGGAGTGAGTTGATTTGTTATCAGTTCTGTCAATGTGGCTTATACTGTCATGGTGTTTAATGAAGGTATATGAAGGTAACTTTACCCTCAGTAGCATAAAAAGGCTTTTAAAAAAATTAATATATTTTACTATTTACAATGAAACATAATTTAATTCAGTTTGATGGTACCATAATTATTATAGCATAATAATTTTTCTAGTATGATAACATTTGCACATATGCCACACAAAATAAATCATTGAACAGGAAACAGGATATAAATCAAAAAGATAATAAGAAACTCTATTATCATAAAGGAATAAATTATTGAGAATACTGAAAGTGAACCACTTTAAGTTTAAGGGATTCAAGTAAGAACAAGATGATAATAAACAATGACTGCAATTGGTTAGGTTTCTGAAAGAAGTGAAAATCTGAGAGTTTTAACATGCCTTGCATAAGGAATTGGAGTCTTTTGTTCACAAGTTCTCATGAGAATTTTGAAGTTTTAAAGTCTCTTTTCTAAAATCTTCTGATTAAAATGAAATGTGCTACAAACTACTTTTACTTCTGAAATTTTTTTTTGGCTTCATATTTACCTTCTTTGATTATAAAAAATATTTGTTTATTGTAAATTTTAAGAATATATCAGAATTTCTTAAGAGAGAAGCTAGAATTGTCTAAAATATCAAAATAATGTCACCATATAATATTTGGTGCATTTTGGTGAGTATTCTTTCATATATGCTTGCTGATCTACATCTACATGCTTTGTAATTTCAGAATTTTATGATGCTCACCATTTTAAAACTATAACAATACATATATTCCATCATCAATAAATCTACACCTGCATAATCTTATTTTTCACCACAATGTATTCAGTCCATATACTTGAACATACAGGAATACTTCCCCATTAATTTTTTGTTGTAATAACATCAGTTGCATAATTTTGCAAACATTTTTGTGTATCTATTTGATTATTTCCTTTTTATTAATTATACAGAAAGATGGGTTTCATTTTGGCAGTTTGGTACATGCATATAACATAATTTGAACAATTTCACTCTCCAGTACCTGACTTTTTCTTCCCTTCCTCCCTCAGCCTGTGCCTTGTCTTCTACCCTATTGGTCTCCTTTCTACTTTCATATGTTCTACTTTTATTTTTTTCCAAGAGCTTCCACATATGAGAAAACATGATGCTTCTCTTTCTGAGTCTAGTTTACTTTGCTTAATATTATGCTCTTCAATTGTACCTATTTTCTTGCAAATGATATACTTTCATTCTTCTTTAAACTCCATGGTGTGGGCATTTATATATGTGTGTGTGTGTGTATATATATATGTATATATAGATATTTGTATATATATATATATTATATATATATATATATATATATATATATATATATATATAAACATTTTCATTTTCATTATCCATTCATCTGTTGAAAGTTTATCTGGCTATTGTGAATTGTGTTACAATAAACATGGATATGCAAGTATCTCTGAAGTATGCTAACTTTACTAATTTCCAAAGTGTCTTTACTAAGTCACATTCCCACCAACAGTGTATGAGTTCCTTTTTCTCCACATCTTATCCAGCATATATTGTTATTTGTATTCTTAATGATTGCCATTCTGACTGGAGTAAGATGGAATTAATTTCAGTGTAATTTTGATTTGCATTTCCCTGATGTTTACAGATATGAACATTTTTTCATGTAATTGCTGACCATTTGTAATTATTTTGAGAAGTATCGGTTTGGTTTATTTGCCCATTTATTGAGTGGGTTTTTGTTTGTTTGTTTGTTTGTTTGGTTGGTTGGTTTGGTATTGAGTATTTTGAGTTACTTATATATTCTGAATATGAATCCTCTGTTGGAAGAGTATCTGGCCAAGATTTTCCCCATCTCTTCATACTTGTTCCCTTTACTGTGCAGAAGCTTTTTAATTCAATGCTGTCTGGTTTGTCTATTCTTGCTATTATCTTCTAAGCTACTGGAGTCTGATTCAGGAAGTCATCACTTATGCCTCTGTGTTGAAGTGTTTCCCCTGTTTCCCTCTAAGAGTTGCAAAGTTTCTGGTCTTAACTTAGATCTTTGATCCATTTTGAGCCACATGATTATTTCTTTTAAAAAATTTCAAGGAGGCAAATTGTTGTGTTTCTCAATGGAAACAAATGGATATGACTATTTTAAACCTTGTATTTATTTATTTTATGTGCTTATTCTAATGATCTCAAATGAATTACTAGAAACAAATAATTGTCAAATAGTTTGGTTTGTGGCTTAATTAAAGTACCCAATTTCAATGGGTTATATTTGTGACATGGCACTTGAATTAGAACTCTTTTTATTCAAAGTAAAAGTGTTCACTGTGTGTTATTATGTTACATATAGCTAAGTAACACAAGTGGTCTAGACTCTTGTTCTTCAAGTAAACACCTCATAATTTTCTATCTTCATGGAGTTGGGCAAATTGTTAATCCAGAGATTTCTAAACATTTATTGAAACTTGATTAAAATGAAATGTTTCAAAATTAAATGTAACACCAATTATTCTTTGTTTTATTATAATAACAAATGAACACAATCACAAAAGTAAAATACGAGGGCACAACCCTGGCAAGAAATGAGGCCTTTATGAAGAAAATAACAAAAACTTACTGTGAGATACGAAATGCTTAAATAAATGAAATCATAACTCATTCCCAGACAGGAAATATCTAAAGATATAAATTCCTCCAGAATTAATTTATAACAAGGAGAGTCCATTAAACATATGAGAGGCATTTTTTTCAACTCAATCTAATGTTCAGTTGGAAGAATATACATAAGAACTAAGAACTTTTAAAAATGAATAGCATGCTAGATACAAAGGTATTTTAAAAGATTTTAGAAGTCGAAAGCATAAAGATTAAGTGAGCATACTGATGAGCTGGAGAAACAAAAGTAAAGGGAAGAAATAAATAGCTCAGAGACAGTTACCATCATGCATACAAATTCAAATCTCTGAGATATTTTTCAAAATACAGCAATATATGGTTCAATTCTTGATGGAGAAAATTTTTGTACAAAAATAAGCCAAAATTTAATTATACAAAATTAAAACACTACTTCCTAGTCCTCAAGAGCAAAAAGATAAATTGGATAAAATATTCAGAATTGTAATGACCATTAATTACTATTACAATGTTTAAGTGGTCACAAATATGGAATCAAATTTTAAAACACTCTAAAATATTCTGGGCAAAATGTGGGAAGAGATGAATAGGAAAAACAAATAACTAGTAAGCATATGAAAAATGTTTGTACTCAATAGGTAGAAAAGAAATAAAAATTAAAACAACCTAGCATTTTAACCTATCAAATTGGCACAATCACAGCTAGCTAAACATATCTGTATGCTGTTAGAAGGCAGGTGACTTTATGTGACCTTTCTTGAAAGCATTTTCCCGATGCACATCAGGAGTATTGAAAAGTATTCCCATCCTTTAATTTATTAATACCTTTCTTATCTGCATATATTAAGGAAATATGCAGAAGTATATGCTAATAATTAATGTTTTTAGTAGTAAAATAAGAAACCTAAACATTTGACAAAAAGGAAATGGTTAATATATTTTGGTGCACTCATACCATGGCATGTTACATATGTACTAAGAAGGCTTTTATATGTTTTATGGGAAATATCCATGATATAATGTTTAATGTGTAAAACAGAGTCCAAGAAATATCTGTAGTAAGATATCAAATACATTTACATTTGCATACACTAAAATGTACACACACACACAATCTCTTCATAGGAATTAAGAATTTATGTGCAAATGGAAATATAACACATTTGTAATTGGTATCATGTCAATGAAACTACCTCCAAAGGAAAAAAAAAGAAGGTTAAACCAATATAGTAAGACTGTAGTTACTAAAATTAAGTAATATTTATCTGGATAAAAATTGAAGAAACATTGACAGCACTTCACCGTTATTGCAACCCTGTGCCAAAGTGCATGAAACAACCAGTATGATTCTGCATGCAGTAGCTCCTGCTTAGTTTCCAATCTCAACGTGTTCATTCTGTTCTTCATTCACCCAGTCTGAGGCACAGTGGTGTTCCTTCCCTCAAACCCTCTACAATTTGACCCTTCTTATAAGTGTCACAAGTGCCATTCCCTCTAGAATCTTCTTTCCTTTATTCTCCTCTGGGATGGTACCTAGTCATTTTTTACACTTACCCTAAAAGTCATCAGCTTGTAAAGATTTTTCCTGACCCTCAAATTTACATTAAGTTCCATATTATGGAATATTTTATGATATATAATTTTATATTAATATTTATATTAACATTTCATATTTTTGTGTGATTCACTGGTTAATTTCAATCTCCCCTTTTCAGCCTCAAGCCCCTTCAGTGCAGGGACTATGCCTCCTTTCTTTACTGCTATATCCTTAGCGCCATAAACAGTCATTAGCTGTCTTGTTCTATAAAATAAGCTAGATACATGTTTGTTGTATGAATTAATTCCATAATTTCAGATTTATGCTCTCAGGAATAAACTTCCTTTGATAGCTCCCCAAAGGTATATGTGTAGGAAAAATAAAATAAGAAAACAATTTTATATAAACCATTTACATATCCAAATTCTCTGAAAACTATATAAAAGTTGTTTTCTCTTAAATCCTTCCCTAGGATTTTTATATTCAATATCACTAAAAATTTTGTAAAGCAACTCACTGATCATTAAAAACTTCACACCAAGGGTTGGAAAATATTAGTTCTAAGTGGGCTGTTCTTATCCATAGCCAAAAGTCCATCATTTGAGGGTGATATGTTGCCTGTAGCCCCCTTCTAACAATTTCCTTTCAGGAGGAATTAGGATGGGGGACATTTCCACAAAGATGCTCGGCACAGTCTGAGACATGAACAGAAATCCTGTGGGCTGTATTCTCTAACTCAGGGTGCAGCCCATGGTTACCATTTGCATTTCATCACTGCATCAATGCTTTAACAGATATAACAGCATAGAGTATGCACTTGTTCATTATGTCAAGAAAATAGCCAATTATATATCAGACACAAATTCAATAAGCTGCTGTGTGACTGTTGAGAACAGATGAGTTCTTAAATAAGTTTGATAAATTAATGCTTAGCTCCATTCTTGTGGAAGAATATGTCCTAATTACACATTTCTATAGCTTTATTGGCCATGACATGATATACAATCAAAAGTGTCAATACATTCAGTGAGTATATATTCTATAGCCAAATGCTTAAAGTGACATATATATTATTACTTATTCATATTTTGCCAACAATACAATAATGATTTTTAATCTGGACAACTTCTTAATTCTCTGTGTGCTTATGTTTGCATGTATTTGTACCTCCAGAGATATGTTGGAACTTTATGCAAAGGTATAATAAATGCAATTTTTCCTTTCCTGTCTTTTTATCGTTAGAGCAGTTGCTTTTCAAATTAACACTTGCTTTAAACTTGAGAACTATTTCCTACGGTAGTCATTCCTAATGTCTGTTGGACTGATTTTAAAACAACATATCAAATGGTCAGGGAGAGAGACACAGGGTTGTTGCCTATAACTAAAAGAACTCTCTACCATGACATGCATTTAATTTCTTCTATAACTCTATAATAAATTGCATGATCAATAACTGTATCATGTGAACAAGACCTTAGTACAATACCTTTAACACATCAGCACTCGATGAGTGTTTGTGTAAAGACAAAATATCACCTGCTGCTGTACACTTTTCCTGAGCTTCAGTGTTCCTACATTGGGTTTTTATTTTAAAAAACAGAATAGACCTTTGACCTTCCCTTCTAAAATACGGATCCTGAAACCTGACTTTGGGTCCTAAAAAGAAGAGGAACGACAAGTCACGTTCCGCAGCTGCTGCAGTGAGACAGGCGTTAAGACTCCCTATCCCCACCGCTCTTTACTTCCACCCACGAAATACACTTTATAAGATCTCAGGCGAGATCACTCCCGCTGCCTGACCCTCTAACTCATTACGGGGAAATGAATTCAAATTGCTTGAAAGGAAGCTGCCTCTTTTATCTTCCCACTGACTGACAAGCGACTACAAAGTTCTCCGACGGGATTCCAAGTTACAAGCTGTACTGCATCACTGGAACAATTCCCCCACCGGCGGGTTTTCCCAGAGGGCAGCGTGTCAGATATACTGCATGGCTTGCAGGCGCAGCTCTGGAAGTGCTCATTTCCCTCCACACTGAAAAACAGACATCAGGGACTATAAAACAAAGCTGTCCCTTTCCTAACAGCATTAGCCTTCCTGCAGACTCCTTGGAAGTCTAAGGGGTTCCCACGTATAATTATTTTCTTTACCTTCCCAAGAAAACAAATGCTTCTGTATTATTTTTCCCCTTGCACTTTTTGTAAGACAGAGTTTATTCTGAGAGGAAAGGCATCTAGAGAATCAGATTATGTGCAAAGATCTTTGAATTTCTGTAGGTAACCTTGAAAGATAGATTGCATTCCCTTCATTTTCCAAGATTCTTTAGAGATTTACTGCATTTAAATATACTGACCCTCTAAAGCAACTCCTGAACAAAGTAAGCCTATTCTGGGTTGGTGGAATTTTAAGGTAGTTAAAATCGTGCTTTCATCTTATTTATGCCCAGCAATACTTTCTCCATTCGTATACTTTTAGTTTCCTGTTTTCTTTTGTTTCTAGGTGCACATATATGCCAAGGGACAAACGCTTGATACTGATGTGGGAATGAGATACTGGCTCAAATTTTATAAAAAATAATAAAATTTATACTCTGAGGATGGGGGGCGGGGAACCATTATATTTATATTCCTCCACCTTTTTTTTCTGTTTTTTTTTTTTTTTTTTTTTTTTTTTTCTGGTACTGGGGATTGAACTTAGAGGCACTCAACCACTGAGCCATCCCCAGCCCTATTTTGTATTTTATTTAGAGACAGGGTCTCACTGAGTTGCTTAGTGCCTTCCTAAGTTGCTGAGGCTGACTTTGAACTCGCAATCCTCCTGCCTCAGCCTCCTGAGCCACTGGGATTACAGGCATGTGCCACGGTGCCCAGCTTTATTCTTCTATCTTTTCTAACTAGACAAATCCTATTCAGTCTTAGAGAAGACCCTGACCCTTCCAGATGTTCCTAGTGTCATGAAAACCTCATGCCCCTGCTCACCATCAAGTAACCTCAAAAACCAAAATCTCCTATTCCCCAAACCACCTTTATTCCTCAGGTATAGCCAGTCTCATTTATTTTTCTTATCACTCCTACTTAGTTTTCCTTCTTTGTTTTGCAACATCTTATTTGATTACAACTGGCAATTATTGGAGGAAGTAGTGCAAGTAAAACAAGAGAAGTAAGGAAAATTTAACATTATACAAGTTACTAAAAGATTTTTCCTGCAAAAATATTGAAAATCATCTTCCTCTCTTGGCTTCTACCTGGGGGCTCTGACTCAGTCTCTTTCGTCAAGTCAGAAACACTGTGATCATTCCAAATTACTTCGCTTTGGAATCATATACTCTCACAAGCTATGTTTTTTTTTTTAATTTACTGCCAAAATAATATGCATTTGTTGAAGAATTTAAAAATTTCATAAAAATGTTAATATTGGAAGATAAGCCATTCCTCCTACAACCAACAAAAAATTACATCGATATTCTTTTCAAATTTCTATTTGTTTTTTTAAAAACAGTCTTATAAACTAAGTTTTTTTCTTTTTATCATGGTCATCCATTTTTAGGAGTGGGGAAAGCATATGATTATGGCTAATTTCACAACTTAGTTCCTTTCCTTTCTGTCTCTGTTCTTTCCCTCCACCACCCTTTTAAAAGACACATTTCTGGTTGGAAGTATGTGCTCTGGAAACAAATTAGCCAGACCTTCAATGTTGTACTTCTCTTCATTCAAGAAGAATTTTCAGAGATCCATAAAATGATGGCTTCACCAGTGTGAATGTATCAATCTGCTGGGATTTTTGTTGTTGTTGTTGTTGTTTTAATACTAAAAGAACATTTTCCTTTGTTGATGCCAAAGGATCCATTTTAATTCACCTTTTTTTCCTTCATAACCCACATTCTCTCTTTCTCAAATAAATATCTTTATTCTGTGTCACAATATAAAATAGGGGATTAGAAGAAAGAGTAATTTGAAGATAAAAACGAAGCTGCAATCCAGTTTCTCAGAACAGGTGAGAGTTAACAGTGCACAAAGGATTAAGCAATTAGCACACCTTGGTGCTTTGCCTTAGAAACTCAGACACAAAACAATCTGTCAGGTTATCAAGCAGTGAAGATCCCTTCCCAATTCATTCAAAAGAAAGGATAATGAATTAAACAGTTCCACAGAAGAATCCACAGTAACTGCTTAAGACAAAAAGCAGGATGTGTGTGTTAAGACATGGTATCGTCTACTGAGAAAAGGATCAGTGCAAAGAATCTAAAGAAAATCTGGTACAGAAGCTGAAATTTGTAAAAAAAAAATTTGTATAGAAACTCATAATATTTTCTTTTCCTTTCATAAAGTTACGAATTTTTTGACAACTGAATGGTTTTAAAGCATTTGTAGCTGGAGATATTTTTGAACCTTTTAAAATAATTACACAAACCTAAATTCTCTGCACAGATTGTTTTCCCATACCTGGTTAAAGAAATTAAACTTTATCATTTTAAGATCTGTTTCTTATACACCAGGTTTCCTTTACTATAACTTAGTTTCGTTTTTATTCCTAAGTTCACCCATTTCTTTTGTTTAAAATATTGCACATTAAATAATAAGGAACTATTATAAACCTGTTACCTATCATTTAAATTATTAGTTAATTAATTTGTACTTAAGATTGTGTCTACTGATGGCCTGAATTTGTTCACCTGTGCAAGGTGAGCAGCGCACTCTTGAGAGTTGTTGAGCAAAGTACTTCTTCCAGGTCAATAAATGGCACCTGCAGACCCTAGGAAAACTAATTTGCATCATATGTTCCACATAATTGAGTGGATGTTTCAAATCAGGTAGAATCCCACAGAAGTAAGTGCTAATCCTTATTTTTATGGTGGACATTAGCAAACGGCAGAAAGTATACTCTGGTACATCCCAGAGTGTTTTGGACCGTCTGTCAATTTTGCCATTCAGGTTCGTTCTTGTTTGCTCTGTCATCTTCTCACTGTTTTCATACTCAAGTCACTGTAACTGTAACTAATGCAAAAGGGAGGCCCAGTGTTTCCAAAATCTTCCCCCATTTGTCACCCCACATCCTGGTTTCCTTCTTGCCTCACATGTTTGAGAATGACTCAGGTGGTCCACCTGTCTTATCATTTCCCTTTGCAAATTCTAGAAGGGCAGAGATCCTCTGGATCCAACCTTTGGTACTATTTTATGCATCTCAAATTTTGTTTATTAGATACTACTTGACAATCCAATTAATCAGGTTTTTGTTTTCCATCTGGTGAAATTTCTATGCATCAGGGAAAAGGACAAAGAAAATCCTAGTAACAAGAAGGACACAGATATTTATAGTAGTTGGATGATCGTCCAACATACAAATATAAATATGTGGCTTTCTGAAGACCAGGGATCTTAGTTTGATGTCTCCACACCACTTCTTTAAAAGTAACTTTAAAATCTTAATTATTAACACGAATATATGAATGGATGTTTTATAATTCATAATTATATAAACTACATATAATTATAAAATATCCATGAATAAACATAATGAATATGTGCAAGATCAATATGAGGAAAACTTTAAACTCTTGAGAGAGATGCAGAAAACAAATAGTTTAATCATATAATTGATTAGAAAACCCAACATCATAAAGATATTAATTTCACCTAAGTTATCTACAAATTTAGTAATAGCCTTATAAAGATAGCATCAAGATTTCTGGAAGGAATTAGAAATATATAAAATCTGTTTGAAAGAAAGTAAGGATAAGTAGGAAAAAATTATTAAATAAATAATGAGGGGGACTATACATAAAAGGTATGAAATATATTCTACAGCTTTAATTACTAAAGTACTTGATAATGTAAATAAAGTTATAGATCTGTCCAGACATGTTTATAGATACAAGTGGAAATTTAGGACATTTTAAATCAGCAGAGAACAATATGGATTATTTAAAGATTCTTTTGAACAATAGGATATGTTTTCAAAAAAAAAACCAAGTTTTGATTCACATGTTACATATTAGAATAAATTCCAAATGGATTGAATATAAATATTTTTAGAAGAATACATTAAAGTGCTAGAAAGTGCTAGAAAAATACAATAACAAAAGGAAAAGACTGCTACTGATAGAACACATTTTCCTAATAAAAAAGGAGCTTCTGAGGCTCACTAAAAATATAGGCAAAATATATAAATAAAGAATTCACAGAAAAAGAAATGCAAATAGGTTTAAATATAAAAAGTATGTTCAAACTAATGCTTAATAAGTGAAATGCATGCTTGAGATAGTATGAAATACTTTTTTCTTTCTTTGCTTTTTGTTTTTGTTTTGGAGACTGAGTCTTATTATGTTGCTCAGATTGCCTGGCTTTGAACTCCTGGACTCAATTGATCCTCCTGCCTCAGCCTCTCAAGGAGCTAGGATTACATGTACATACCACAGTGCCTAGTTGAGACACCATTTTTAACATACAAATTGGCAAACATAAGTTTGACCACAACTGATCATAAGGTTAGAGAGTTCTAGGCCCTCTTACACTTTTCCTATGAGACTAAATAGCATAGCCTCTTAGAGTAAAATTTGACAGCATCTTACAAAGTTAGAAATTCATGTTTTCTTGAACTAACAATGCATTTTAAGGAATTTGTCACCCTAATATCCTTGCGAAATTTGTAATGGCACACCTCTACATTTATTCATTAAGGCATTCTTTGATATAGCAAAAGATTATAAACAACTTATGTCTGTTAATAAGAAACTGGCCTACTACCTAACAATAGTACAAGTTATACCATCAAATACTATGAAGATGTACAAAGAATTAGGAAGTTCTTGGATACATATGTGAAAATGTCTTTCAAATTATCAAGGTGGAAAAAATGTGGTACCCAGTAATGCATACAACTTGGTATCATTTGCATGAAAAGTTGTTGCATGTATGGGATGAAGACTATAGATATTTAACAAGGGGATACATGTGTTTACTTTGGTGCATCTTTAATATTTCTAGAAAGATATAAGAAACTAAGCACATTAGTTTCCTCTGAAATTCCAGATCAGATATTGGACTTTGCTTAATTTTTCTAACTTTTAAATTCATATTCATGGGAATATAACACCTGGCCAAAAGTAAAAATAAACAACTTTGACAAAAATTACACTATGATACATGCTGCCTCATTTGTTATGAAACCTAATGTTGACTATATAAAGTGGTTAGTGGAGTTGACCTGAAAT
>JAJEJO010050368.1:1275733-1543233 GCA_020662805.1 Glaucomys volans | reverse complement strand
ACACTGAGAGGTGCCACCCTGGCTCATCAGTACTGGTTATTTTGAGGAAAAAAAATAAGGAAATGAAACTCTGTGGCCCAAAGAAAAATTTCAAATGAAAGTAAACTGTTTTCTAATGTTGCTTAAAGTTTAAAAACAATACACAAATTACCTTGATCTACATAAAAAATCCCAGTAAAAAGGACTGAGTATGTTAAGTCTCCATTGGGACGAAAAGGTGCTTCCCATCTCACGTGGGCTTTCCGGGATCCCTCTGTTTTGACAAACACATTTACTGTTCCTTCAGGAGGAGCTTCTAGAGTTCGATTTTCCACCTGTGAGTATAAAAAGATTTATTTTTGTTTGCAAATAAAATAAGTACATGCTTCGCTTTGAGCATATTTCTTCAAAGAATCTCTTTTTGCTGTGAAGTAAACTATTTTGACAGTAGCATCTTGTCTGAATACCTCATTTTGTCAGCAGGATCAAAGCATGCCTCATGTTTTCTTCCTCCTGCTGTTAAAGCTTAGAATGTGAGCTCCCGACCAAGGTAGTTGTTTGTGATTTCGAGACTATGTGGATCTGCTCACACTGAGATTGTGCCTACGGCTGTGCATAACCATAGACTATTTTAGAAGTGCTTAAAAATAATTTCTGTGTGATTGCAAAGGAAAAGAAATGCATAGTCTGTTTTTATAAGATCCTGACGAAAGCGATAGACTCCTTTTTGACAAAAGTCATAAGAGGCATCTCTCTCTCTCTCTCTTTCACACACACATACACACACACACACACACACACACACACACACAATTTGCTCTCTGAGCGATGTCCCTATTAGGTATGTAAAGATGGCATCATGCTGATGTTAGATAAATGCTCCTGAGTGACTCCCCCTCCAATGTCTAACCACAAAAGAAGCTGATAAAGTATTAACCAGCCTATACAGAAAACAGCAAAAGATGAATTGTTTCAAGAGAAGGACTCTTACAAACTAATACAAACTAATATTAAACTGAAGAGGGTCGTAAAGATTTCGATAGCTAAATAAGTAAAATGCCTAAGTGACCACAGAAAGATGAATTTGGAGAAAGAATGGAAAGGTTTAAAGATTTAAAAAATTTTTTTAAAAATTTGTTTTAATTAGTTATACATGTCAGTTGAATGCACTTTGATACATCATATATAATGAAGTATAACTTCTCATCTTCTGGTTATACATGAGGTAGAATCCCACCAGTCATATATTTTGATTATTTTTAATAATTTTTATTAGTGCATAATAATTATATGTAATAGTGGGATTTGTTGTGATGCATTTGTATATGTACATTTGATCGCTTTCACTAGCTTAAACTTAGTAAACTAATAACCACAAATTCATAAGCAACACTTACAAATATTTGACCTTTCACAATTTATTAAAGATGTTGATAATTTTGACCTTACTCTTAAAGCACAGACAGGCTCATGCTTCACAAGAAGGTGATTAAATATGAAATTCTTAGGCAAGCAAATATTCTCAATTATGAAGCTTTATTTGTTAAGATGAAAACACTTTCCCAATTATGAAAATAAATGTGAAAAAGGCAGAGTGTTAATTTTTAATAAGTATGAGGCCACAGGATGTTTTATTTTCATCAGAGAAAGCTATGGGGTTGTTTAGATCTCTAATTCCTACTCAAAATTTTTTTAAGTCTAATAGCTATATACAAAAAGTGATAAAGAAACTAGACTGAAAACAAGCTTTCATCATTTTAATATTTCATAATAATGTAGTCAGTTTCATAATGTTTACATGGATGGTTGAAATTATTGTATAGACAATGATTTTCAAGTGTTCCAAATAAAATGAGAATCAAAAAGTTGAATAATTAAGGGTAATTCCAGATACTTATATCTGCAAATAACTGGTTAATTCAAAATAAGTATTTTTAATTTATTTCCTTAAGTATCTAAATAGATACTCCAGCTTTTACTTGATATTAAATTTTAATTTGGCAATTGTATTATTTTGCTCTGACTGGACTTTAATTTTATGTTTTTATTTATCTACTTTGCTTTAAAAGGAGTTTTAAGAAACAGGTACTTGGCTTTGACCTGGAAACCTCCCTTGATACAGAAAAAGTATTCAAGAGCCAATGCGTTATAAAAACCAAACATTTTAATAACAATTTCATCGCTAATGAAAATCAGACCATTTTCCAGAAATTCTTGTATAAATATTTCATTTAATTTTTTATACCAACTCCTTTTACAGTAGGCAGTGATTCCCTTTATAATAGTTGAGAAATCTGTGGGTTAGTAAAATAAATGTGCTTATCAAGGAATAGCAGGTTTAGAGCAGATTTCCATATGACAATTTCTTGACTATAACATATATTGCCATTAAGATTTAGATACTGCCAGGCATGTGGGTTCATGCCTATAACACCAGCTACCCGTGAGGCTATGGCAGGAGGATCACAAGTTCAAGGCTGGCCTGGGCAATTTAGCAAGACCCTGTCTCAAAATAAAATTTAAAAAAGAATTGAAGATGTAGCTAGGTGATTGCCTATCATGTGCAAGGTTCTGAGTTCAATTCCCAGTACCAAAAAAAAAAAGAAAGATGTAGATGTTTTAAATAACAAATTGATTTGCATCTCTGCAAAAATGAATGTGTGTATGTGTTCCTGAGTGTGTTTCCCTGTGTAAGCATGTCATCACTAATAAACCAAGGCAGTTTTTTAACCATATTGTATAGCAGTGACTGCAGTTTTGCACCTCATCTTTAAAATGATCCCTGAAAAATGGATCCAATGAATGTTCCAAGACCAGACACAGTTGTAAAATTTCCAGAATTAGGACCCACTGTGGTGGGGAGGGAGCAAAGTGATTTTCTGAAATGTGAAAAATTTCTCATACAATTGAAAACATTTCAAAAGTCCTTTGCTAGTGTATTCTAATTTGTTAATTATTTCAAACATTAATAAAACCCCATTGGTGGATTTAATTTGACAATGCACACTAGCATCTTCACATTAGAATTCAGCACATTACAAACTATTTTTTTACATTAGATCTTCAAATGACAAATTTACAATTTACAATTTAAATGGGCAAGAAATGAAAAAAAAAAAAAAAACACAGGAGAATCAGATAAGTTCGGAGTAATTCTATCTGAACCACCAGTAACAGTTAACTTTGGTCAGTCCAGGCAAACAAAAACCTGTTGAACTAATAAAACACTAAAATAATAAGAACATACAATTCATTGTCAAATTGTATGTTTGGACTTGAAAATATTCTATTTTACCAAATTCCCCTCCCCCCTTTTTTTACTATTTTAAAAAATTATGTTAGCAACTTGCCAGTTTTGAGAGTGAACCCTAGCACACTAGATACTATAAAGTGTATTTGTTATAGAAAATATTGAACAGTATGCTTGGATAACAATGGTATTAAATAGGTAGAAAATATAAAATAAACAAACTTCTAAAAAGCAAAAAATTATTATTAATGATCATTATTGTATGGTGAATAAAAAATTGGACAAAATATTTTATTCTTTGATTTTTATCAGCAAACAAATTAAGAATAAAAATGTAAAATTTTTGTGTCAATGAAATTTTCATTTAAAATGCTATGACACTGGGCTTAAAGGAAATCTTTAAGAGAAATGCATACTCTGCTACTTTGTTTGGATGAACCTTTTTGAATATCACAAAGACTGATTCATAGATTTCTTAAATCAGTAAGGACACATTAAAAAAAACTCATCAACGCAAAGGAACTGGATCTGTAATATTCTTCAGGATTATGGTAGATTTCCAGGACTGTGTAGAATAATTAGTTATACAATTTCCAGGGGTGTAATACACATTATTATTGGCACGAAATTCCTTTGGAAACGAATTGAAGACCAGGAGTTTTAACTTCCTGGCAACATATAGTTGACTTGTTCTAAATGAAGACATTGTTGTTCAATCCCAGTGATTAGAGATGGATCATTGACTAGAGAAAAGTGTTTGCATACTGACTACAGGATAAAGAAAAGTCCCATGGTGAGAAAAATCACTCTGTGCTGTAAGTCAGGAGTGAGTCTAGGAAGGACAAGGCCATGGCAGAGCAGGTTTTACAATTCAATTCTGTTTTTCCCCTTCCCATCAGGATACTTTTGGCATTTGATTTCTTAAGGTTAGCATTGCCTACTATCTGCACAGGACACAGATGGATACCTGAGTCCCCCTTGTTTAAAGTTGTCAAGACATCAGGAGATGATGTGGGAGTCAATGTAGTAACCAGAACCATACTCAGCAATTTGTATTTTGAAAATGTGTATGCTTCAAGCTATGTGAGGGTTCTTTTGTTTCTTCTTCTTTTTTTGAATGGAGAGTTAAAGCTGGCCTATTGCCATTCCTGCTTTTAAGGGTAAGTATCCATCAGAGGAATCTGGGCTATAAAATTCTTAATGGCAATAAAGACCACAGCTCAGCTCCACCGGTGGATGATGTTAGCTGCTTGGAAAGCAACCAACCTCCGAAATGAAATGGGAGGCGTGATCAAAAATAAGGAAGCAAAAAATTAAACCAAAGAGCTGTTTTTGAAGGTAATATTTATATAATACACTCTTCAATTAAGAAAGAGTGCATTAAAATGATAGGGAATTAGCAAACATTGCCAAAAAATCTAAAACTAATGAGTATTTCCCTTAAAAGTAGCTAGATCTAATTAATCAAGAAAAATATAAAGCTATCCTGTGATGTCTTGAAACAAGTGTATGCTAATATATGACAATTATGCATTATTAATGGGATTCAAATAATTATATTAGAAATGAAAAGCACAATTTTGCCAAACTTTTCACTCATTGTCAAACTACAATATACATTGTAGTTTTCTAAAATGTGGATATGAAGAGCTGATATTAATGTAATTTTAAATACTGTTCTTATGAAACTACATCACATCATTGAAATAAAAATATTTTATTATAAGATATCAGATAAACTCAACCTTTCAATTAATTAACCCAGTTATTGGGGAGCAGTGTTGTCATATGTGGAAATTACAAATTTTCAATTTTCACTTTTTAATTCTAAACCTACTTGGTTGTTGAGTCATTATTAGGAAGGAAAACATCTACCTTACACATGCCACTAAATTAGGCAAAATTTTATGGAAGTCTACTAACCCAACCAATTTACCTTTCTTTCAGTAAAATGCATACACTGTCCTTCCCTAGACCTGTGTGTAGTCTCAGAATTTATGTTGAATACAAAATCTTACCAACTCTTGTGTGTGTGTGTGTGTGTGTGTGTGTGTGTGTGCATGTGGTCCTGGGGATGGAACCTAGAGTCTGGTGCATGCTGGATGCAGGCTACATCCCCAGCCCAAATACTAATAACCCTTAAATGATCTTATATAAAAAAGAAAATCTGCCATCTTGCTGGAAAGGCTACCCATGCAGAGAGTAAGTCAGAGTAAGTCACCACCTCTTATTTCTTCCTTGATATTCAGTGTCAACTGACATTTGATACATTCCAGAATACAAACTCATATACTCACCAGTGGGCCCAGAGCACAACCTTTGGCAGTACATGCTTGGACTCTGAAGGAATGTAAGCTCCCAGGAGCAAATCCATAAGCATGAAAGCTGAGTTCTGAGGAATTGTGAATTAAAATACCATCTAGATATAATCCATAACTTGTGATAATACCTGGGAAGATAATAATTAACTTTTAGTATAACCACTAGACAACGCAGAAGAATGTCTTATGAAAGCAAGCACTTCTTGATATGATTTCCAGTTTCATAGAGTCACTGATTAGTCCTTGGTACTGCCCTTGTCTAAACCCTGTCTCTTTCTAAAGGATAAAGCAAATGTTACCCTTGAATATCAGATAGTTAAACCAATTAGCACAGAGGCAGAAATAGAACCCAATAGTTTCAGCCAGAGAATCTCTACTGCATCATGTTCATGCCATCATTTATGTTTCAGATAAAAAATGAATAAATATAGTACATTTATGATATTTATTGCTTTCTGAAAACATATTCTTAATAGATGTGCTCTAGAAATAAAGTGACCTTATTTGTTATCACATAACATATTACTCTCTGTATATCAGCACTGTCCTAAGCATCTGATATACACTGACTTCTTACTCCTCAACTCACAGCCTTTCCATAATCGAGGCAAAATTACTGCCACCATTTTACATGTGAAGAAACTGAGGCACAGAGTTTTGGTAACTTGCTAAAGGTCACACAGCAGTTAAACATTTGAGTCAGGATTTGAATCTAGATGTTTAGACTCCAAAGCCCCTCTTCTCAATGACATTAAGAAACCTACACATTAAGCCTTGAGCTAATTGTACAAATTACATTCATGAATGGGTTAGAGAAACTATGATGTGCTGGTTTTAATGATCAATTAAAATTATTTCAGAAGGAAAATCATCCATATTAATATGAAATCAACTATTAGAGATATGATAAATTGAAATGTCTATTTAATATAATTGTTTTGCTTACTCAATTAAAATATTTTCATGAAAAGTAAGGTAAGGATCACACAACCAAGGATCTATGTTTATTAGAAACACTGAGTTCCCAAAGTTTTTGTATTAGTCAGTGTTCTTTAGAGGAACAGAATCAACAGGAAGTATGATAATCAAAAGGGATTTATTATATTGGCTTACGTGACTGGAAGTTGGATAGTCCACAATAACTATCTGCAGGCTAGAGAGCTGGAAGAATCAGTAGCCACCCAGTCCAAAAGGCTGAAGCCCCAGAATAAGAGGGATCAATGGTGTTACCCTACTTGGAGACTGAAGGCTTCTGAAAACTCCCTGGAGAATCACTGGCAGAGTCTGCTTTGGAAGAGCGAAGAAGCCAGAGTCTGATATCCTCAGGCAATGGCAGCAGCAATCAAGAACATGTTCAAGAAGAATCAGGCTTGCATGTGCATCTGCTTCCTTGTTCTTCCAACTTTCCAATGAGTAGACAGCTATTGTGGGCTATCCAGTTTCTGGTTCCATAAGCCAATCTAACAAATCTCTCTTTACTATCATACTTCCTGTTGATTCTGTTCCTCTAGAGAACCTTGACTAATACAGAAATTGATACTGAGAATTGGGGTCATTGCTGTGACTAACCTGACCATGTGCTTCAAAGTTTTTTGAGATTTTTGGAATTGGTGGGAGAAATTTTGAGATGTTTAGCAGTGAAATAGCTGACTGAAACAGTTACCAAACACTAAACTATGGGAAACAAAACTTTGAGTCCATGCTTAATTAGAACTGCTTTCAAAGTGAAGTTAATTTTATAGTGGCCTCCTTGAGTATGTTCTTCAGGAATTATCTTAAATGTTCCTTTGTCAGATAACCTTCCCTCAGGACTGGAGTTGGCTGCTTCTTTCATAGCACATAGCAGAGCTCCACCATAGCATTTATCCATTTATCACATTATTAGTATTATTCCTTGTTTAATTGCTTGCCTTCCCCAATAGACTTCACAGTCCCAAGGCAATTGTGACTCTTCCTGACTTGGGTATTTCTACAGCTTAGCATCAGGTCTAAAACATAGTAGGCACATAATAAATATTGACTGAATGAATAAATTAATCAGCATGCAGAGTAAAAAGTATCAGCATTCAATACAGGGTGATAATTTATGAATATTGGAAAATGAGATAACCTTTAAACCTGAAAAAAGAGCTAAAAAGATAGTACTAAAGAATAGCTCAGACATAAAGAATTTTAAAACATGACTCTAGCCAACTCAAGATTATCAAGGAAGTTCCTGATAGTTGGCTTCTAGGAGGTCTGACTCTAAGCTTTACAGACACAAAGATTTGGCCTTGTGAATTTCCTGAGAGTACATCTAACCTTCATCCATCATCGCTGCAGGGATAGCATTGCTCATAGAACCACAACACCAGGAGCCCTTTCCCAAGCATCCCTCTCTCCTGAGAGGGAATTGCTCATCTTGGACCTACTCACAATGGTCTGGCAGCGTCATCTTAGTAAACTCATAAACTCATCCTACATTCACTGTCAGGATATTCCTCACAACACTGCCTTTGATTAAGAAATCCATTCATAGCAAAGGAAGGAAGGCAGTGAACTAACACCCATGGAAGTTATTGCTTGTTCTACAATGATCCTCATTAACCTATAGCCTGAAAGTCTACTTGGAGCCTACATCACAGGACAAGCTGAGTGGAAACACCCTGTGAATGTGGGGTTCCTATAGGAACTGCATAGACTATGAACTAGGAACCAGTATTTGATGCTGTTTTTTTCTATGGTCAGGAGAGATGGGAATGGGAAGCAAGGGGAATAAGTCAATATGTTTTTTTCATCATACTTAATCACCTACACAAAATGTTTCTGCTTTCTCTATTCACACAGAGGAATGTTTACATTATGGGTTGCAAGAAAGATACTACCAAATTAGAACCTGAGAATATTACCTGTCCATTTGGAAACTTCATGCAGCTATTCTAACCGGTAAATAGATACTTTAGGAAAGGAGAAGCAGGCATACCCCTGCATACTGACACTCAGGACGTCTCCTCAAGGGCATCTCTTTATATGACAAGATCCAATGTAAATATTGAAAGTAAGTCTACAGAAGCCTGACAAAGACAAGACCACTAAGGACATTGGACTTTTAATGATAAAAGTTTGAGCAACTCACTAGGCATCTAATCCCAAACAAATGAGCGACTAGCTAAGGGTAAAAGGAAAAAGTTATAAATATTGACTATGACTCTACAACTAGTTATAGAAAAAAAAAGGTAGGTGCTCTCATGTTTTACTTCTTATCAAATAGAGATTTGTATGTGATAACCAAATTTCTTTCCTCCTTTTCCCTGTTGATTTATGTAATGTAAGTTAGTGAATGGTAATTTACAGTTTAGTTTTTAAGGTGCTGAATATCCAGGTGGGTATGTCTGAACCAAACAGGGGGATTAGCATCTCCCAGTCATCAACGCAGTGACCAAGAGTGACAGAGTCTTCATTAGTACAAAGCATGGTAGGATCACGTGAGGCAGAAGCAGAGGGATTACTGCAGTGGTGGCAGGTGAGAAAGTAGAAGTGTGGGTATGAAGTTGGAGGCATTGAGATTGCTATTCTGATGTACACAGCCTCCCATCTACACTGCTCTGTACTACTGAGCCTTCAGGTCTGTGGACTACATTTCCAGTTATTTTGCTTACTGGCTTTCTGTTAGGTTCTGCCAGAATTGGCATGGTGGCATGGGAAAGGGGGACTGGTAAGAGGGCAGAGCGGCAATAGGGAGAAAATGTCCAGCTTCCAGCTTCAAGAACTGAGGACTTTGCTGACTGTTGTGCAGTCAGCAGGCTCGAACATTCCAGGCAGCAGAAGCATCCCTTCTGCACTGGTAGCCTCTTCAGGAGTGAAATGCTGTTGGTGTTCCAGCTCTGGATGGGCCTATATCCCATGACAGCTCAAGTGACAGATCAGCAAATACAGCAGGGAGCAGCAGCCCTGTAAATCATCCTTCACGAACCAGTGCCTGCTACATTTTCTCTTTTTTTCTCCTAGCCCTTTCAACCTCTTTTGAACTAACTCTTTATATAAAATATTGAAATCCTGGGGCTTGGAGTATAGCTCAGTGGTAGAGTGTGTGCTTAAGCAGGCACAAGGCTTTGGGTTCAATCACCAGCAAAAGTAAAATAATTCAACTTCTTATATAAAATTTCTTCTTATATAAAATTTCTTCTGTCTTAAGTACTTAGCACACTTTTTCTTTCACCAATTAGTTTTTGATTAGTACATCTTCTAAAGATTTAGGCTTTTCTTAAAAATGTTAATGTTCTTAATGGTTTATTTTTACAACCCATTTTCTTTTTTGAAGGTAACTTTTTACTGTTTATCTTTTTAAGTATATTTCTTTTATTTCCAGTTTTTTTGGGGAAAAGTTTTCTTTAACTATAATGTACCACTTACAGCTTCACAAAATGGTATGGCTGCCAGCATTTGGTCTCCTTTATTTCTAGTGTGCCCATCTAGGATGACTCTAAGAATACTTAGAGAAAGTGTTTGATTTAATGCCACTTAGTACTTGACACACAAAGCACAAATGAATTAAAACTATGAAATGAAAGATACATAATGAAAAACCAACTAATACATAAGAAAGTTAGAGAAGAGAAATAGATAAAATCACAGTAATAAGAATGAAAAAAATTACTATGTGCCAGGCATTCTGTGAAACAATCATTTAATCTCTGCCAAAAAATCTTAGGAGCAAATAATGTGTTGCCGAAGCTCTTAAAGAAGCAGTAAGACCCTTGAAACACTATCTGGTTGACCTGCTTTTCAACAGAAATAGAAAGTACCCAAATCAATACTTTCCTTTTCTTACATAATTGAGGAACAGAGAAATTCTTTTATGCCAGGATTATGTGCATAATATCTCATTTATCTGACATATTGGAAAATGAGATATTTTATAGAAGTTAATTTTCATTATAACTAAATCTCAGCCTTTATGTATGAACTTTAAAAATCTTAACCACTTTTGAAGAAAATCATTCTAGTAAGTACTACACACTTACCTGTCTTCTCAGGCAGAATATAATGAATATAATTGAATCATTTTGTAAAAACTCAAACCGTGATTGTGGACATCAAAGACTATAGTCCCTAATTCAGTATTGCCTTGGGGACTGATGAGAGAGAGGGTATTCACCATGCTCCTATCCAGAATATCACTCAGTGACTCCACTTTACCACTTGAGGTGTAAAAGGTGTAAAAGTCTTTTTCTTGAGACTTTTTAAGATCTGCAAACTCCCTCAGTCACAGTCTCTCCAAAGTTATTGGTTTTTTTCTCTACCTGACTCTAGCAAGTTAACCACTAACAATCTATGCTGAGAAACTATGTAACCATGACATCTGGAACTGTAGATATAGAAAGAACAGACAGTTGTTGAGAGAAGGGACTTAGAAAATGATGAGTAAGATAGCAAATGAGTTGAGACTGAAATTGAAAATTTTGACAGCTAATTCACCTGCTCAAAACTTTTTCTATCCAGGATACATTGGGAATTGAGTGAGACTGAGGTCCATCTTTTGTGCACACACACACATGCATACACCCCTGGGTTACCCAGCATTCTGCAGGTAAACAGTATTTGATAGCAAATGGAGAACAGGCTGAGGGATGACTTACAGGACCAAATTGTAGAAGCAGTGGATGCTGAATAAGTTAGTCTGTCCTCTACATCATTCGTGACACTTCCCTCCACAACATTCACTATATTACCTCCATCACCAAGTCCCAAAGACTTTACATTTCAAATTAATTTCAACCATATTCATTTCCGTGGTCACCTAGTCTATTCTGACATTATCTCACACTTAAATAGCCACTTAGGTATTCTGAAGTATCATGTTCCTCTACAATTCATTCTTTATACTACAGTAAGGGAAGTATGATACAAAATTCCTATCTGGTCACATTACATACAATCAGTGATCAATATGACCTTTGCCAAATACCAGAAATATGAAGTGGCCTATTCCAGAGTCAGGAAGCTGGAGTAATGTAACCTGTGATGCAAATGAAAGGGCTCATGATATTCACCTCTCTGTGTTTTCTGTCTTTGGTCCTGATCTTAAGGGTCAATCACCAGATCTCAAAGTCAGGTCAAAGTGAGACACTGATGTGGTTTAAAGCTGGTATCCTCATATACCCTGCAAAAGAGGGTCTGAGACAAATATAAATATTTCCTCTGATCTGCTTTGGTCAAGACCATCACCCATAAAATCCTGAATTAAGGGTACACAGATAACCTACTGGTAAATTCATGGAGAAGAAGATGAATCATTTGAAAAGAACACTTTATTTCTTATCAACCTGTGGGGACAAGGTATTTCATAACTTGTTTTTATTTCTAATATAAATAAAATTAGTAAAGTTTCTAATATAAATAAAATTAGCAGAGTTTCTAAAATTAGTAAAGTTTCTAATATAAATAAAATTAGCAGAGTTTCTAATATAAATAAAATTAGTAAAGTTTGGAACACTACATAATTCAATTCAAATCAAATATTTAGATTTAGTAAGTAACAAGTCTATTACTACAACATTTTAAATTTCATCGACCTCAGATTCCTAAACTAAATATAAAAAGCTAATGAAAATAATGGAGTGAGTGGGCATTTTATTTATAAGCCAAAGAGATGGCTTCTTTCTTAACTGGAACATAGGACATGTCTGAATGACTTTGGAGAAATTAAAAGGCTAAGTTCTTGAAATGTCATATAAATATTTTCAAAATTATAGAACACAAGATAATTAAAATTATCAAAGAGTGCACTGACCACTTATTTGGAATCAATCCATTATATGTTTTATATGGAATCTTTCCACTAACATTGACAACTCTTAAGAAATAATAACTATTATTTGCATTTTATAAAGATGAGGAAATGAAGCCTTAGAAGATTAATTGTCCAAGATCATACACATATGAATTCAGGCATGGAACCCAGAAATCTCATTCTGTTGTTGTTACTATTCCCATCTTATCTTTCTGGACTAATTTTCTACAATTTTTAAAAATGCATCTTATATCAAAAACTCATGAGCAATGCCCTAATAACAATCAAGGAAAGTATAAAGAAGAAATTAACATCCATTTATTGAAAGTTAACTGCCTACAAGGGACTACACTTGGTATTTTGGGTGACAGAATACCAAATAAGAGCTATTCTTATTGAAATAAATAGAGGTAAATAGAGTATAGGTGTGATTAAATAACAACCCCAAAGTTAAAGAATGATAAATACCACAACAACCTTTATACCAGGCAAAAGGCATAGTTAAGTTATGGTAAATACAGGAACTTCTAGAAGAAAACAATTGCCCTGGCTAAGGCATTTCATAATGCCTTCAGAGTAACTAGATCTACTACACAAAGATGAGGGATCTCTTGTAGGTATTTTATATGGTAGTGCTGCATCTGCCATAAAAGGTGGAATGAGAAAAGCCTATGATTCAGGAAGAAGCTCCTGATGAGGAAAATGGTATTACTAACATATAGAAACAAGAAAGTGAAGGTTTTATAAAGGTATCATGAATATACTGATATTTACTGTTATTACTGTAGTTGGATAAAATCTAGTAATAAAATAAGCCTTCAAAGGAAGGCTGGGGCCTTTAATGCTACTGCAAGGAGTTGGGATTTTATGATATACAAGAGAAGCATTGATATTTTATGAACTGACTCAGAAGTATAATGAAGTGATATATAGAAAAGTAAATCTAAAATCTAAAATTACTAGAATTGGGATGACTATAGAGGTAAGAAAAAATAAGAACTAAAAATATCTAAAATAATAACTTTTAAAGCCTTCTTTTCCTGAATATGTAGTAACTAGTTGTGACTGAGACAGGAATGTGGCACTGCCACATTTCAGCACTAGTCCTGATAAAGTCTAAAAAAAAAAAAAAAAAAAAAAAAAAAAAAAAACAAAACCATAATAGTTTAGCATACATTTAAAAAAACAAGAAAACAAAAAACTATTAGGGTTGGGATGTGCTAGTCTAGATTCTGGTAAAACAGTGTCACCAGTCAGAATAAAGGCCTACCTTTAGATCATGGAGTTTGCAATAAAAAACTCATAAGAACCTGCTACCAAAGAACTAACTTACCTTTATACTCCTGCTTAAAAAGGTGATTTCAATTTGAGAATTAAAAATAAACCTATGTCTTGTGATTCAACTTTTCCATATCTTGGCTGCATCTATGTCAAAATCCTCACTGAGATCTTGTACTATAGTTTTGACATTGGGGGAATCTAAGTAAAGGGCATGTGGGATCTCTGTTATTTCTTACAACTGCATGTGAATTTATAATTATACCAAAATGAAATGCTTCATTAAAAAACACAAACTCTTCTGCAAAGGAGCAAGACAGGTAAAAAGAGACAAAAATGTAAGTCTGACAAAGTTTATGCTCAGATAATAGCAATCACATTACTGTTTTTATCAGGTATAATTTAATCATCAGGAAAACACCCTTGATGGTACAGAGTTTTATTTTCACTTTACAGATGAAAAAAACAGATTTTAGAGAGATTTAATAACTTGGTCAATCTTATACAGCAAGAAAGTTGAAAAACTATGTTGGCCCTGAAATATTCAGACTCTATCGTGCATAGAACATTGTGTTGTATAACTTCTTTATCTGTATTTTCCCTATATTTTAAAACTCATATAATAAAACATAACACAGAAAATAAATATACTATAAATTGCTTTAATGATGAAGTTAAAAATCAAAATGCTATTTAACCATCACTCAAGTTAAAAAATAAAATATTGTTAGGAACCTGAAAATCTCCCAGGTGTCCATGATTATGTGACATTTGAAAAACCGTATCTAACTTTTCTGCCTAGGACTGCTTCCCCAAACAACACAATTAAATTTTTCATGGTTTTATACTTTGTATTAAGTGAAATTATGTAAGATGTGGGTTTTTTGCATCTTCTTTTGTGCAATGTATCTGTGAGTTCTGTCCCTGTTGTTGAGAATGGCTATGTTACTTTTGTTTTGGTATGGCAAAATTTAGATATTTAAATCATTTCTATATTTTGATTACTACATCATTGTAACTATAAACAATTTTTGTATAAGCCCTGAGGCAGCTACATATATATGGAGTGAGTATATATGAATATGCACATAAAAGGGAAGATTTTAGGGTTGACCCTTTCTTTGAGAGTGAGGTTAACAACTACTTGCTCTGGTAAACTTAGACCATCTCTTCTACTTTGACCTATGCCATTTACTGCAGGTCTTTTTCACATGCTATGCCAGTAGTTTCTTATACATGTATATTAACTCTTTTTAAGTTTCCTCTCCTACCCCAATGAAGTCCAGAAAGTACAAAGATACTATCTAAACACCACAAATTTTTTTTTTTTTTTGGGTACTGGGATTGAACCCAGGGGTACTCCACCACTGAGCCACATCCCCAGCCCTATTTTGTATTTTCTTTATAGACAGGGTCTCACTGAATTGCTTAGTGCCTCGCTAAGTTGCTGAGGCTGGCTTTGAACTTACGATCCTCCTGCCTCAGCCTCTCAAGTGCTGGGATTACAAGCATACGCCACCACACCCAGCTCATAAAATATTTTTTAAAAAAGTCTGTTGGATTTAGTGAATTAGTATTTTAGCAGTATTCTAGTTCATCAGATGTATTTATGGAGCACCTACTATGTGCCAAACATTGAACTGGGAATGATGTTGGGAATCATTGGATATTGGGAATACAGAATTTATCATATTAGTCCTGTTTCCTGTCTTCATAAAACTAATAATCCAACAGAGAAGACATTCTTTAAGTGCATTAAATGCAAGTAAAGCTTATTAAGAAAAAGTAGGTGAATTAGAAGAATTAATGGGGATGAGGAATAAGAGGCAGATGCTAATATCGTCTGAGTAGTTTGGGGCATAAGTTTTATTTGAGAAACTGATCTTTAAGCCAAACCTGCAACATGGAACCACTTCATCAAGAGAAAAAAATATCACTAACCATTATTTGACGAATTATAACAAGGATTTCATACTAATAATGGAACGCTCTCACTGAGGTATCAGTAAGTTGATTACTACTTAAAAATTAAATATCAAGGATTTATTAGATAAACAATCTGCCTTCAGAACCTTTGAACATGCCTCTCTCTTTATTTGCTTTTAAGATGTGTGTTGTGCCAAAACAAAGCTTAACAAAATGGAGTTTTAAAAATGTATTTATTTTTTGACACTGTGAGAATGAAAGAAAGCGTTTCAAATTTATCTCCATAGTTCCCATTATCCTCCCCACTGCAGCCCCCAAACCTGTGTGTTAAATGTGGATTAAATGAGATTTAGGAATCCATCAGGGTTTCAGCAGGAAACTGATGGGAACTCAAATGGACAACTGAGGAGATTTTAGTAAAGGGATCATGTACAAAGATGTGGGTAGGGTTAAGGGAGACCAACAGGTGATACTAAACTACCCCATCCAGTAAATGGGCCAACTCCTAGGAGACCATGCTAACTAGTTGGCTAGGAGCCAATAAAAATCCATTCATTTGTAGGGCAAAGGTAGCAATGGGTTCCAAAACCTATAAAAAGAGAGAGATTTATAGGAAAAGGTAATTGGATAGGAGTTGTGGCTTTTGGTAGAATACGGCCCTGTTCAGAGCCATACAGAAAGGGAACCACGGGGAATATGCTCTGACACTCTGTTCTCTTCCTACTCTCTCATCCTTTGCAGGCACTGCTATGGACAAGCCAATAAGAAGTCAAGGAGAGAAGCAGCCCCTTGACACTGTGAATAAGGCTTATTTTTACTTTACAGATGAGAAAAACAGAATTTGGAGAGATTTTGTAACTTGGTCATTGTCATACAGCTAGAATGGTAGAGCTATATGTTGGCACTGATACATTCAGACTCCAAAGTGCATAGAACATTATACTTTTAGCATTCTATACCTATTTTTCCTACAGCCTTGTAAGGCACAGGGCAGAGTGGAGAGAAGTAGAGAATGAAGTATAGAAAGACAAAAGATAAAAAATCCAGCAGAAAAAAAATTAGTGCCATTTATTTTATTATATCTTACTGTACTGCCTTTTTTGTGCTTTTACTTGCTTAATGTTTTGTGTTAATAATTATTAAGATAGCTGTTAAAAAAAACCATATTATGCTATGTGATAAAGGGGAGCCAGGTTATTTAATCCTGTTCTACACATGCAGTTCTTCGATGGATAATCCACAAATGGATACTTAATTCTCATTGGCTGTCTAATGTAAGCAGTTTCGAGTTTATCACCTTTCTCTTTCCATAATGATGGAATTTTTAAGGTGTTTAATTTTCACAGGGAAGCTGAATCATAATTGTCCATAAAGCACATCCACTGGGGTATATATCTTTGTGCCTCTTCATCATGTTATGTCAAATTGTATTTCCTAAGGTGCTCAAGAGGTTGTCATATATAAGGAAGGAAATTCAATGAGCACAATACAATGTAAATTTAATATAAGGTATCTCTATTTACACTGAAGAATTCTGTTTACTGTAAGAATTAAACAACAATGCTTTAGTGTGTCATAAAATAACATGCATACTGAATATAGATGCTCCAAACATATTTGTTTGTTTTTTCCAGTGCAGAGTGGCAATATGCATATCAACTGAGGGTTGCCCCCAAGGTCCAGATGATGATTGAATGTGGCAGATATCTCCCTATGTGAATACTTGATCCTTCAATTAAAAGGGAAGAGAAGAACTCTCACATGGTGGAATAATGCCTTATTACTGTTATGCTCTCCTAAAAATGGAATCAACGGAATCTAAAAAAGACTGCTTGGGAAATTCTACCTGACAAACTGATTGGAGGTGTTTCATAAAAGTTACACAAGGTTTGCTAGAAACTGTCAAGCAGTTTTCCTAAGTGATTCACTGAGTTCTATAATCTGTTTCACTTATTAAAACTGAGCATTTCCAAGAAAGTAAATAGAATCACATTTTATCTGTCTAAAAGGAAATTATTTCAAAATTAAAAGTTTTAAAAGAACCAGAAACTGGTATTTCTTTAAAACCAGAGAAAAATCAGAATGGAGATTTTAGAAAATTTGTCTAATATTAGCACAGAGAACAAGACATTAAACAAGTACAAGTAACTTAAATTTTTTTCTTTTTTTCTTTTCATTTTGCTAGATGGAATCCTATATTAAGAGAATTTCTACAAAAATTAGAGGTAGAAGAGTACAGAACAAAATCATGAATTTTTGTGATTCACAGCTTGTTTTATTTTTTATTACATTTCTACTTAACCAGTGGTCAATTGATTTTGAATAAATAAATTGGTTAATTTCTATAAGTCTGAGTTTCCAAATCTGAGCATTGGGATAATGCCATCTCATGGGGCAACTTAGAAGAATTATAGTACCTAGCAAATAGTTCTGAATTAGAGTTATCATTATTATTGCTATTATTATTGGTAATAGCAGGAAATCAAATACTTATTTCTATTCATGAATACTTCATTAGCATTTACACATATACCACATACATAATTATAAAATTTCTCTTCTATAAAATTATTTGTGTGAAGGGCAACATATATACAATGTGTGTAAAAGATCTACAGTTAATAGGTTTTTCTATTGACTGTTCCTAAAATGACGTATATGTTTAAAAACCTGAACTAAATGTTCTTCTAATAATGTTTTATTATCTTCATAGCACTATGTATAAGTCTACAAAAAATTAACAACCTCCTAAAAGTTTTCTATTTGTATTGACATGATCACCACTGTCTTAATACATTATCTATATATAAATTCTCACAAAGTTAGGCAAATACAAATGGCCATAACTTCCTTAAGCAACTTTCATTTCTCAAGATGAACCTGGGAACCTTGTCCAATGATGACAAATTCTCAAGCTCTTCCCTCCATATACACATTTTTAATTAACAAATCCTGATCACAGTATCCACATATCTCTTCACACTGAAGTATGCCAAACACAGAACTCTGTGTGTTGTCTCTCTACAGAATGAGTACAGATTGCCAGGCTGATGAAACTTAAGCAAAAGGACAGGGCTCTAAGTTTGTGCTTTAAGCATTTAGTAGGCCAAGAGGGAGAGATTCCTTCCTCTCCACTGCCTGTGAAATCACCCCACTCAGGTTACATAATTATAAGATGTGGTCTGGATGTGCATTTATGTATATTATATGATTGCATATGCATATGCTTCTCACATCAACACAATTAGAATTTTATTATTGTCCTTATCATCAGTAAACATTAATTCACTCAACGGTTATTTAAAATCCATGTACATTGTTACTGGCACTCTGCCAAGGGCTGGGACTAGAGTAGTTGAGGCCCATGTGATTCCTGCCTTCATGTAGCTCACACTCTAACACAGAAACTGTTATTAGATATATCTCCTCAGGGAAAGATAGAGAACATACAACTATTGATAAAGGCTAAGAATTTTAAAGCTAGTATTTTTAAACATAGCCAGGCACAGTGGCACATGCCTGCAATCCCAGAAACTTGGGAGACTCAGGCATGAGGATCAAAAATTTGAGGTTAGACTCATCAACTTAGTGAAGCCTAAGCAACTTATTGAGACCCTGTTTCAAAATAATAAAAAAAAGTGCTAAGGATGCAGCTTAGTAGTAAAGCCCTTGGTTTGATCCTCAGCACAAAAATAAAATGAAAACTAAAAAAAAAATTCAAATTAGTTGAATATGTCACCTTAATACTGGTATTTATAGCATTTTGCTATATAAGATGAACAAGTGTAATAAAGTCAGATAGCTATGCTGTTTTAGCAAGGTAGAGTCCAAGTGTGAGGAAATGACACGTTTCAAGATTTTAAGAAGAAAGTTTCTGAAAGGGAACATAGCTCATGAGAATTTGGATGCTCTCAAAAGTGTAATTCTAATTATACATCTGTAATCCACACAATGCAGGTCACAAATTTATTAGGCAGCAATCCCTTGTGCTACTTTGTTTTGCTGGCTAATGGCATTACAAAGGAAGAGTTAAGGTCCTCCATAACAAAGGGTTCCTATGTACCTTGGACCTAAAAGTAGCTCCTCTTAGAGTTTTTAAAATCCTGCCTAAGCTCACAGTTTATAAAGGACACCTTTGCCAGAGGGAATAGGAGTACAAAGGACTCTGATTAGAGAAACACAGACCTGGAGTGTCACCCCATCATTTTTGCAGGTATGTGAAGCAAGGGACTAGAATTAAGCAGGACATATTTGAAGGCAAGCAAAGCCTTAGGTGTGAACCAAGTGATAATGATTTCACGCTTAAAGACCAGACAAGGCAGAGTAAGGCAATTAATAGCAAGAGGCATTATTTGTAAGAGCAGAATATGGAAATGTAGATGCCCATCAATAAATGATGAGTCATCTATACTGAGGTTTTATTCCTTGGGATTCTATACTGCTTTTCTAAAGAATGAGGTCAATGTAGTCTTGTCTGTCATGCAAGGGTATTTTTACCATATTAGCAGAGAAAAATATAAGTTCCACAACAGAATAGCATGATCTTACCCTTGCTTAATAAATACATATGTTTGCATATATCTTTATTTGATCATTAATCAATAAGTTTTGATTGTTTTAAATTAACACAAGCCTTAATCTTTTTTCACTTTAAAAGTTTATTGACTTTTGTCAATATCATATATTCTTTTATAATGGTGAAAACGTGCATAAAACAATTTGCCATCTTAATTAACTTTAAGTGCACAATGAAGTTATCTATAAGGACGCTTCCTGCAACAGATCTCTAGAGATTTTCATCTCGGAAAGCTGAAACTCCATACCCATTGAATAGCAACTCTCCATTTCCCCCTTCCACACAATACCTGATGACTATAATTCCACTTTCTATTTTTGTGTGTTTGGATACTGTAGATAGCTCACATTAATTGGAACCAACTATTTGTCTTTTTGTAATGGGCTTGCTTCGTTTATCATAATGTCCTCATGTTTTATCTGTGTTGTTGTATATGAAAGAATTTCCTTCATTTAGTGGTTAAGTAATATTCCATTGTATTATGGATCACATTTTGTTTATCTATTCATCTATCCATGATCACTTGTGTTGCTACCCCTTGACTATTGTGAATGATATTACAGTAAATGTAGGTATACAAACACCTCTTCAAGATCCTATTTATAATGTGTTCCATAAATTCTAAGGAAAGGGATTGCTGGATCATATGTAAATTATATTTCTAACTTTTTTGAGGATCCTCTATACTATTTTCCATAACATATTCACCATTTAGCATTCCCATCCACAGTTCATGAGGGTTTCAATTTCTCCACATCCTCCCCTGAAATTGCTATTTCCTTTTTTTTTTTTGATAAAGGTAATTGACAGCTTTTAAATTGAACATCTATTGTGTGGCAGGCACTATTCTTGGAGTTGCTGGTACATTAATGAACAAAACAGAGTAATAAGTGAAAAATTCTCTGTGCACATGCCAACCCAGTACAGGTGCTATGAAGCAGGATCAGGTTGACAAAGAAGAGCTGAAGTTACCAAAGTACAATCTATTCTCTTAGAACCCTGGGTAAGGTCTATCCAGAGACATTAATGAATAGGACCTGATCACTTGGATGAGAATCAGTTGTGAAAAAACAGACAGTATTCTAAGCCATGCTGGCAAAAAGACTCTCAACTGCTTCATGGGCAGGAATTGCACATTTACCAGAACCTTTTGTATAATTTTTATATTCTGTCATATAAGCAAGTACAGAAAATATACATAGATCTCATGTTAGATAATGGGTTTAATTTTTCCCAACAAAACCTTTTTTTCCCTGTTTAGAAAGTTCTAGTGAAAAAAAATTCATTTAGGGGCTGGGGTTGTAGTTTAGTGGTAGTGCACTTGCCTAGCATGTGTGAGGCACTGGGTTCGATCCTTAGCACTGCATAAAAATAAATAAATAAAATAAAGTTATTGTGTTCATCTACAACTAAAAAATATATTTAAATATTTCATTTAGACACATAACTGACAGAGTCAAGATTCTGGAATCTGAGTGTGTAAAACCAGCCAAGCAATACCTGTTGGTGATATTACAGGTTAAATGCATGTGTGTCTATGGACCTGCTCTGCCTTCATGAAGATGGAGAAAGGTAACACTCCTATATCCTGTAGGTCTCCTCAGAGAGCAACTTTTCAGTACATTTTGCATCTCACACACTCCCAACCTGTGATTATCTATTTATATAGATCTGGAATGTCTGGGGGGATCTGGAATGTCCCCCAAAGGCTCATCTGTTAAAGGCTTGGTCCTTAGTCCATGGCGCTATAGGGAGGTGGTAGAAACTTTCAAAAGTGGAGTCTTCTAGGTCATTGAGGTAGGAGTTTTAGGGCAGCAAGGTCATGCCCTTGAAGGGACTGTGGGACCCTGGTCCTTTCTTTTGCACAAAGCCATTATGTGAAGAGACCTTTTCCACCATGTGCTCCCACCATGATTTACTGTGCTGCTACAGGCCCAAAGTAACAAAGCCTAGTGATCATGAACCGGAACTTCCAAAACTGCGAGCAAAATTAAAACTTTTGACTTTTTAAGTTGATTTATATCAGGTATGTGTTATAGTAATGAAAAGTTGATTAACACATTGGTTTACATGGCCATTTCCCTTTGAGAGACTGGGTTACCATTGAAATAAAAGATTAGGCAAATTCATTTTGGTATATTCTATATATAAAATCATGACACCTAATAGTTCATCAAAATATATATTTTGAATAAACAAATTCAGATTTCTGTAGGGCATGAGGAGGCTCCTGAAGTTATCTGGGAAAGCCATATTAGTAGCTTGCTTTAGAGGAGTGAGGTTGGAGACTTGTAATAGTGAGAGAAAACACAAGTGATCAAGGGCTGAAGTTCAGAATGATGAAGTTCAGTTTCTATCCAAGATGACTGACTGGTGGTAATTAATGAGAGAAAGACAATACAGGAGAGAGAGAGCAGGTAGAGAAGCAGGAACCATAATGAGGAAACAACCTAGGTATGCTGAGTGTAAGATGTAAAGGAAATTCCCATGGAGGTCCCCAGAAGGGACCCCAAGAAGATGTCTCAGCTGGACAGTATATTTAATACTCATCAGCATTTTGGTAATAACCAAGACAATGATAAAACATCATTATTCATGAGAGCTGTGGTGGAGCCCTAGAATCTACTTATTAAATCAACATCCTCAAGATAGTTCCAATGATCAGGTAAGCGTGAGAAATGGTATTAGAATCACTTGAAAGGTTGTCTTTAGTATCATAAGGGAGAAACCCATCTTATTGTCCAATTATATTACTCTTCTGAAGCATATTCAGAAATTAGAAAACAACCATAATTTAGCATATATTGCAATATTGGCCTGTATCCATTAAGTTTGACTTGGGAATATTCTGGCAAAGAAAATTAAAAATTCTTGAGTCAAATACAAGATCCAAAATCCGCAAAGGAAAACCCAGTCCCAGACACCAAAGAGTCAAGCAAATACATTTCAGGATTAAATGTATTCCAAACAAATATATTTTAGGAACTGGCCGATAAGTCCTTCAGTCTTCTCTCTTGGTGTCATTAGAGAACCAGAACTGTGCAGTGTATATGCCACCAAAGACAATTTGCACAAGAAACAATTAAATGAACTAAATATTGAGTAACACTGAAGAGTGAATAGAATTTGAGGCTCTGTGAAGGGAGAGAAATGAATGATTCATGGTCCTTATTGTCTGATGGGCACGTTAGATAGGTATCCAAATAACTTAAGCCCAGGCTGAATGAAGTAAATGCCATTATGAAGGTACAGAAAAAGATGACATGGTCAATGGAAGTCTAAAGTTGACTTAAACTCAGGGAAAAAAGAGTAGAATGATTTCATAGAACAAGAGGCCTATGATTAATCTGAAAGAATGAGCTGACTTTCTGTATGTAAAGATCTAGAGGATCAAAATTGTTAATTC
Organism: Glaucomys volans; assembly: GCA_020662805.1. Lineage (NCBI taxonomy): Eukaryota > Metazoa > Chordata > Mammalia > Rodentia > Sciuridae > Glaucomys > Glaucomys volans. The sequence goes on along the minus strand of JAJEJO010050368.1, from coordinate 1,519,725 downwards.
ATATTTTAAAATTGAGCACAATGGGATTTGAGGAATTTAGGAACTTTGACAAAGTAACAGTTATCTTATATTTGCTACAATTTTTGACTCTAGGCCTATTTGACTCCACACCGACGTCTTTCAATTTTACATTAAGCTATAAATATTCTAGGGTAGCTAAAAGGGAAGATAAGCTATAAATTTAGGTTGAGTCACAAGTTGGAGTTACATGAATGCCAGGCTACAAAATATAGACTTTGTTTCTCAGGTATTTACCAGGAAGCACTGGAGGTTTATGAAAACACACAAAGGGACAAGATAAGTTTTCCAATAATCAGACTACCCTTGCCAGACAATCAGCAACAGAATTGAAATACTAGAAGTTTTGGGAAAGGTGGAATAGTGGAAAGAAGTAGTTGTTTCTCCTCCCACCCCCTCCTCCTCCTGCTTCTTCTTCTTTTTAATGAAAATTAAATTTTAAATTTCTAACCATTGCCCCACCATAAAAATTCCAAAAATTCTGCTGTAATTAAAAACAAGTCTTTACAATACTATGATAGTGTTAACAAATATCTCCCAAAGCCCCCCAATTCTTCTTGCTCATTGAATATATTTTAAAAGTGCATTGAAAGTGTATAAAGCATAATAAGCAAAGACCTTTGAAATGTGGAAAGCATTTCCCTAGACAACTGAAGATTCTGAATACAGCTGTAGTTTCAGTTGCAACTACCAATGGGGCAAAGGGAAGAATTCTACTTTGCATATCATGGAGCAGCATTTAGCAGTGGTCCAATCAGAATCAATCATTAACATTTTCATTTCCATCTATGGACTAGATGGCTTTGTGGGGAAAGAAGTGTGACAATATTTTTTTTAAAAAGAATTTTAGTTGTATTATTTTTATGTGGTGCTGAGGATGGAACCTAGTGCCTCACATGTGCTAGGCAAGCACTCTACTGCTGAGCCACAAACCCAGCTCCATGGCAAGATTTTTTGAATGCTTAATATAGTATCAAATAGACATCCGTTTATTTTTTTATTAGGAAATTTGTACTAGTACAGGAATAACTTCAATAGCAGAGATAATCACTCACTCTAATTATTGGAATTCTCTCTGCTACCTCAAATATATCTACTGCATTTGCCAAAAGTTTAATTAAAATGAGATGGCTGAAATAATTAATATCATAGTAAACATGAGACAAACTAATAAAACCACAATTTTTTTCTTTCCTTCCTTTTGACTATGCTGAAAGAGGCCATTTCAATTTTTAGTAATGAGTTACTTAGAAGAGTTTCTATGATATTAATTCTTCTTGATATGTGTCTCAAAGAGGAATGGAGTTTGATGTCCCATAAGCTTCTTTCAGTGAGGAACAATGGCACTACATTGTGTGAATTTTAAAGATATTTCTTATAACTGAATAAAGCAATTTCTACCAAAAGCTATTAAAACTTCTTTATCTTGAGTTTTGTTTTAAAGAAATTTAACTGACTAGCTTATTTCTCCAAACTACACAAGGACATATAGATCACATAAAAACACACACAATCTGCTCTATGATAAATAGGTATAAATGTATGTATGTTTAATGTATGCATTGTTTAAAAACTGCATGTTGAAATATTTATAAATAGTATATTAAAGAATACAGTTCCAAGTGGCCTCTTTTAAGATAAACTTATTAAATCAAAAGCATTTTGAAATACACTATGTACATGAACTTTCCACCTCTCCACTTCTCCAAGGAAGAACTAATGGCTGTTAAAAACTGAAAGTCATTGAAAATACAATGTCACTCTCAAAGCCGTAGTCTTTGGGAATCCTCATTTGTTCTCTTCACCTCTCTTGGAGCATGCTAGACAATAAGATGCAGTACACAAGAACTATCAAAAGGGAGCACTTTTGAGCCACCAAAATTGTGTTAGCCTAAAAACCACAATCTCCCCAACTATACAGACAAGGATACTATCTCAGGAATTTTATGTGCTAAAATGATCATTAAAAATTAAGCACCCCATATAAGCTGCCATTTAGAATATTAATTTACCTTTGCTAATCATCTTTTTAACTTGAGGCTAAAAGAGTTCACTTACCATTCGGATATTCAGGCCCAGTCCAGGAGATGTTAAAGGAGTCCGGTGAATAGGAGTGGGCTCTGGGGGGTGGCACGCCCTCTGGGATGGTTTCCTCAGTTATGATCTCACTGGCCTCACTCAATGTGCACCCACCACCCGTGCAAGCCTAAAGAGAGATGCAAAAAAAGCACATTTCACTCTAGGTCCCCAAAGTTTAGACCAGCACTGAAGAAAGAAAATTCATAATTGAAGTTTTAGATTTTGTTAAAGAGTGCTCTCTTCACTTCTCAAAATAAATTTGTTTTGAGGCTGAAGTTTGACATTTAATCAGTTTGCTTTTTTAGGGCATGAGATAGCAATCTCCAATATGTAGAAATTTATCTGAAATGTGTGAAGTAAAAACCTATCCTAAGTCAGAGCCTGGAGATCAAGGACATATACTGACTGGGTGAATAGCCCTGCTGAAGTGAGCCTTGCACAAAGGTTTCCAGAAGAAAGTAAACATACATACATATTTACACACACACATGGGTACACACCACATGAGAAAAGCACTGGAGACTAAAGACCACCTTGGGATAAGATAACTATTCTGAAGGGGAAAAAAGATGTACAGCAAATACAATTGCTTTTTATTTACCATAGTGCGACCAATATATCTATATTTTGACATGCAAAATTAAATAAAACAATACTTCTCAATCAATCTGGAACACTGTTGAGTGAATGTTTAGCAACTTAGAGGGTCAAATAATTTACTTATGTGTCAGAGGAGATGGGCTTCATCGAAACATGAAATTTGTCATTAAACTGACAAATTCAAAATAATCACAGAACCTGCTATGGTTTGGATATGAGGTATCCCCTAAAGCTCCTATGTTAATACAGGAATGTTCAGAGGTGAAATGATTAGGTTATGAGAGTTGTTACCTAATCAGTCCATCCTAATTGAATGGACTAAGTGGGTGGTAACTATAGGCAGGAGGAAGTAGGTCACTGGGGCGTGACTTTTGTTTTATATATTTGTTCCTGCAACCTCAGTCTCTCTCTGCTTCCTAGCTGACATGATCTGATCAGCTTTCCTCCACCACACGCTTCCACCTCAGGACTAGAGCAATGGAGTCAATCAGCTGTGGACTGAACCTCTGAAATGTGAGCCCCAAATTAAACTTTTCCTTCTTTAAATGGTTCTTGCTGAGTATTTTGGTCACAGCCATGAAAACTAGGATAGAGCCCTTCTCCTTAACCAGGTACCACTAATAACAGAAATAGTAACATGAATTTTAAAAACATTCAGAACTTCTGTGTGCCCTTTCATAATAAATAGCAAATAATTCTTAACCTTACTGTATGAGCATTTCTTCAGGAAGTTGAGACATATATACCAGGTTTTCCAGACAATATTTGCTAGCAAAAATTACTATTTTTACCTTTACATAATAATGATATTTCAGAACTATACTTAGGCTTTGTTCAGTATCTCTTCAGGTTAGAACTGCAATTTACACAATAAAATGTTTAAAAGTTTCACAAAACACTAAATTTTACCAAAATCAGTAAATAAGTGAAGCAAAATTATAGGATGATATGAAAAGCGCAGCTATTTAGTTCATTTTCATGGAAGATAGATAATACTAACATTAAAAATTCAGCACCTTTTTATTTCTTCTGGCTTATTTATCTTCCACTTTTCTATTAGATATTGGGGGAAAGATTTTCTGAAACCTAAACAGTCAATATTCTTTTCCCTTAAGATAGGAGGAGACTGACCATTTTTAGATATTTTCTTATATTTTAGTATACTACTACTCACTAAGTTTTTGTTAACTGTTGCAAATTTTTCATTGTAAGTACAAATAACAAGTCATGGTCAACCAACCTGCGGATCACTCTGACTTCCTGTGGTAAGAGTGCATCAGTAGCTCATGTCTTTAGAATAATTTCTCATCAGCATAAGAAAGTTTTGGAAGGGTGGAACTGTGACCTGGTCATGAAATTACATTAAGATTGAGGCCTACATAACCTCTGTGGGTTTCCTCTAATTCTCAGTTATGGAATGTGCATATGCTTGCAAGAGAAAAAACATACTCCTTCTGAGAATGAAATCTTTGCAAATAAAGAGGAATCAGTCGACTGCACGGTTTAAAACTGATCGAAAGCTTTAGGACATGCCAGTGTTAGTTCAAGAAATACCTAACACACACAAACATTTAAATGTGCTAAAAGTATATCAAAAAATATAACAGGAAAAGAGTCCATAAGACATATAAGTTATTAAAGGGAAAATAATCAAAAGAGCATTTTTTTTTCCAGTCCATATATAGAGAAAATCCATCCCACTTATATTTTCAGATTTTTATGTTAGGTACAAAAAATGTTGCAGCACTTACTACTAAACTTACCACACATTGAGATTTAATTATGATAGCTATTTGTTAATATTTTTTCTTATTAATGTCCTAAAATTTTTTCCTTGCTAACTCCCCCCAAAGATTTAATGTATTATGTGATATATAATTTTATATTTCTTAAAACAGAATTTTGTGGTATTTTCGAAGATGAATGAAAACATCGTCTTCTTTGGGTTGTGTCATCCAAGATCTGTAAACTTTTAACTTGTTAGAAAAGTCCCTCAAGAATCTAAGGAATTCATGATATTCTTTCTGGTTAATGAAACAATGTATAAAAAGGCTGCTGAAATATATAAGCAATGTATTAAAAAACTGCCCTCTTTGTTGTTCTTGTTTTGCCTGAATTCTTTGTGTACTTGGAGGGTCTATTCTTCAAGTGGCTTCTTATTGGTCTAATCTGACATCACCTGCATGAGATTGAATGAATGGGTGTCTCATTTGACCTACCTGTACCAGAAGCCACACCATTTAATGCAGGTGAATACCGATTAATATTCTGGGTTGGATAAATTAAACAAATAGTGGGATTAATTAAAGATGCTTCTATGAAATGGCAAGATCTTTGAAAACCTGCAAGCCATTGAAATAAGACATTTGAAACTATGTCCTATGCTTTTATTCAATGATAGCAATTTGAAAACAAAATTCACATATTCATGTTAACACCCTGACATGATGAGTACTACCTCAGCAAAATGGAAATTCAATTTTGGTATAAAGAAAAGCAAGAATAATGAAATCATATCAATTATTTTTGAAATTATGACTATTAGAAAGATCCAAAACTAGCACTCTTGAGATGTGATTGTATTAATAGTTTATTTACTTAATTGCTAATTTATTATCTTTATTAGGAGCTACCATGATTCAAAATACCCTTGGTTGAGTGCAGCAACTTATTACACTATTTCTTGCAGTGGAAAGAGCCCATGCTTTGGAATCACATAATCCCTAACTCTTTTGTTTCCCAGCAAATTATTTAATTGTACCAAAAGACTCAGATTGTTTATGAAATAATTGTATTTGGTCATCATTCATTTTATTCATTTAAGAATTGTTTGTGGAGCTTCCAGTTTCCACCAAGCACTGTGCTTTGAATCTGCACATACAATTTTAAAAGAGGCAGTCTCTTTGTTTCTGAAGTTTATTATCCAATTAAAACCCAAAATTAAATGAAGCCACATGAAGTAACATTTCCACTCTAAGCAAGGAACAAACCGCAGTGGTTCAAATCCCCATGAATCTTCCTGTATCCCAAAAGCTGTTTAAAGGCTTTGCTCTCTGGATATTTTGTTTGCAAGCACTTAGTCAACATGCTAAGACAATCTATAAAGGCAACACCACTTTGCTGAGAACCTGATCTCTCTCTACAAATCTAATGACCTTGAGAGCTGGATATTACACTGAAACTGTGAAATATACAATAATCCCTCAATTAACCAAGATGAACCTAAAATGTTCTGGTTCATTTAATTTATTGCTTAACAGAGTTAAGTAAAAAACCTTTTAGTTGAATACTTCCTGAAAACACATTAGAGTATTTTCTGCCCTAATAAATACAGTGAAATTGAAAATAATGTGAGCAAGTTTATTTCCCAGCAATATTAGGATAAGGACTTCCACATCTTTATGACTTCTCTCATCAACATTAGTCAAGGCTGATAGATACTGTTTGAGTCCAAAGAATACTATTTAGGGTTACTATTTTTAGCATGTTGGAATTTTAGGGCTCAGAAAGACATTAAAATCGTTTAGTTCAATATCCCAATTTTAGGCTTGAAGAAAATGAAACTCAATGTGGTTAAATAAATTTGCCTTAGGTTACACAGTTAGTGGCAAAATATGAATTAAAACTCAGGGGAGCAGATTCCTAAGTTAGTGGTATTTATTTTTCAAGTCATTACAATATTATAAAATATAGGATATTGAGGTGGATTTTTTGATTGACTCACTGCATAGCATATCCTCAAAATTGCCTTTCCTATCATTTGCTCCCACCTGATAAAATTCAAAGACAACAATTTCTGTTTAATTTTGATGACTTCAAAACAATTTAGATTTTTCTTGATTTTGATATTACGATGATTTTGAAAATATTGTGGACTTCCTCACTAGCTTTTAAAAGTCAAGTCAGTACACTACTTACTTCCTGAGTAGTACAATTGCAAGTAATTAAAAATGTGGTTTCATAGACCCATCTGCTTTGCCAAACACCTAGGCACACAGAGTCAGTTTTGAACAAGATTTTTAACATTGTCTGATTGCCCTTGTTTTGTGGTGTCAAGTCAGAGAGTTAGCAATACTTGAATGTAGTTTATTTTCTCGTGGTATAATATTTAGAGCATTCAAGAGCATGTTAAGTAAAATGAATGCATACACAGTGTCTACATAAATGTAAATTTATTCATAATCAAGAGCAGAATATTTTCTATGGCATTTATCAAAGCAAATATCCTTATATAGGTATTGCTATAAAATGAAGAGTGTGTTTAAAACAAATAGGGACAATCTCATGTTTATATTCAGTTATTTTCAGATGTGCTATTAAACTTAAAAAAGATTATATTTCATCAAAAAACAAAAGGAAATACTGCGTATAAATTCCAGAGTAATATCAAGGTCTTTTAAAAGACCTTTGTGTAAAAGTGCTATTTTGCATTAAAAATGCTATTGTCTATCTAAAGAAACCTCTAAACTATGTTGATTCTGGAGTTTTATTCAGTGACTTTTCTTTCAGGATCAAAGTATGACAAAAAAACAGTATAAAAGCAATCAAGAATATTTGGGGGTCATTTAATCTTCATTTAAAAATATGAGATCTGAATTTTCATTCTGTGCATTGTTTTTCAAAGAGATGCAAGCACCACAGTAAAATAACCTTATTAATCTAATCATTTTTGGAGAAACTCTCAATAATTACTATGTTCAGCAAATAATTTAAAAAATAATTTCTGATAAACCCAAACTATATTTCAGGAAAATCTACTGACTCAGATGGTTATTCTATCATTTTGCAAAATACAAAATAAATAATCAGATATTATATCAACATAATTCACATTTAGGATGGGAGGCAAGTTTTCAGAACAAATATCAATTCATCAGGTTTTGGTGTTTTGCATTTTTTTTTAAATGAGGAAGGGAGAAAAGATGGAATAAAGGGAGGGAATAATGGGAACAGAGAAAATGATAGAAATGAAGTGAACTTACTCCCAACTTGATGAGATATTTATTACCAGGGAAAAGGTGTTGTAGCATGTGATCCTGGAAAAGTTCAGTACTGTTATAGACAACATTCCAAATTGCAAAATCATGCGTGTGATTTGAAATATATAATATATAGCGTTCTAGAATTCCATTTAGTTTCCTCGGTTTTTTCCACCTAGGAATGGAAACATATATATTATTATCATCACTCAATCAAGTCAAAACTGAAATGTGAAGGATTTTCAGAGGATACACGAGAGCTTGGATTTGTGCCACTGTAAAAATAAACAAACAAAAATCATAACAAAAGTTCAAAAGTGATTCATTTCCAAAAATACCACAGCAGTTATTAAATGTCTATTCCAAGTAACATAACAAAACTATGATGTAGTCCCTGCCCTCTGGTTACTTACAGTTTTAAATAGCTAATAAGGTCAAAAAAATGTATGAGTGAGTATTGATTTTGAATTCAAGTTGTAGAATTAAGATGGGAAGAAATAGAATATCTGACAATTTATAACATATGGGAGAAGAATAACATAATTTTCCTGAAAAAATCCAGCAATTTAACATAGCATTAACATGGAATTATCGAATATAGAGATTTGAAGATTGGAAGGGCTGAAGCAATCAGGGAGGATTCCTTGAATGAGGGGACAGCACTATGATTGTGCACAACTTTATACTCAATAGAGGGATTGGATTTGGGTAACTTGAAGGAAAAGCAAGGGGTATTCCAGATGAAGATCATAATATGTCAAAGAAAATGAGAAGGGTGAGTTGCAGAATGGACAGGAAATAGTTCACTTGAGAAATACTCAAGAGTAGTGGAAAGTCTTTTGGGCAAGTAATGTGACTTGCCTTAAGAGCAACTGAGAATTGAGACATGGAACAATGGGATATAAATCTTAATGCTTTTCAGATTGGATGAATGTCCTAATTTATTGTCTAAACTTTTTGTTCATAGCTAATGAATAAATACAAACAAGAATTTAATTTGTGGTAAGAGAGGTCTATTAGATTTTGGCTCAATACTATACTTTATACCTGAATTACTAATATTGGAACCTGAACATATTTGTATGTGAAATTTCCATTCTGACTCCAACTGCAAGGGAATAAGGAAATAAGAAGGTCCTAGTTTATAATCAAAAGAAAAATAAATACATATGCTTTATAATTTCAAATCGTTACAAATAATATTCCACATATGTAATGCTGATGGTAGACATGTAAGTGGTCAGTTTTTCCTTTATTTAAGTTTGCACAGAATCTGTGTACATATGTAGTTCAGTCTGATTGCATAAAGACAAAATGGAAATTAAGTTGGCAAGTGATAATCAAAGGTTCCCAGAACCACTGATCTAATCATTCCTATGCATTTAATCACAATAAAATTAATTTTATGTCACAAGCCCTTTCCCTGATTGAACTCACTGGGATTCTTGCATGAACCAGTGTGTGACAGAGACATTTCTACTTACTGTACATATATAGTTCTAGAATCTAGGAGAGTCAGAATTGGGGAATCCACACGTTCTGGTGGCAGCTGTGCTGTGTAGAATATGACCCGAGAACTGTTGGTACATCCCACGTGTGTGCACGCACTCAGTAGAAACTGGTGGGGTGTAAATACTCCTAAATCTAGGGGAAGGGGAGAAAAGAGAATTTATTTACTATCATACTTTTTATTCAGGAGATTTCACTCCTCAACATTCCTATATCTGAGAACTGTTAAAATGAAGCTTAAAATAAGAATCCATATCCACAAAAATCAATAGTAATATCATATAGGGTGTTTTTATTCCTTAAATATATAATAGTCATATTTAGGTAGACAACTATCAGTCAACTTCTTGGTTTGACCTTTTCATTCTAGAAATTTGACTATTTTCTTGAAAGTCTATGACCAAGTAAATAGTTTTCTAAGGTTAGACTTAGTTCAATGACTCTGTTATAAATGAGACATTTAAATTATTTTAAAGCATGTTTGAAGACAATAGGAGTTGCTTTTGAAATGCAGATACATAGCCTGTAACAATGACTTGAAGTTTGTAATTCTGTTTGTGAGATTCCTTTCTTCTCCTGCCTACCTGAACGACTATGATTTGACCTTCATAGTGTCCAGTTTCCATGCAAATGCCTGTTTCTTTCTTGAGATGTCTCTAATACCCCTGCTGTTACTCTTGCATAGGGTGGAGCTGTTGTCCTCCTCTGACCCTCATGGTACTTTGTACATACCTTTAGCATGATATAACACTGCATCGTCATTATTTGTTTCCACAACTATCTGATCTGTTGTACTATATAGCTTCAGACAAGGAATAGGGCTATATTCACTTTGCATCCTCAGAATGTAATATGATTGGCAAATTGTAGGTTTCAAATGCATGTGTTTGGATCAATGAAGAAAGAATGGATGTGATGATCTATACACAGTTGACCTATGTATGAAAGATGATCCCCAAAAGGAGAATAGTACCCTAACCAGAAATAATCTCTTTCACCTAAAATTCCTTATTACTCTTTATTTCTGTCTATCTTTGGAATGGATGTGATATCCCTTGCATTAGTATAAACTAATTTGTCATTTTCTCATTCAATTCTAAAGTACCCTGAACATTTTACTTAAAAAGGTATTCAATAATATAATCCAAGCACAGTCAAGTTTATCAAGGTTTAAACATCCCTGATAATTTTACACTACTCAAAGTTATCATTATTTTCTGGAATAGTTTTGAAATAAGTTAGTCACAGTTTAAGTAACACATAGTCTTAATTCTCATTAACCTTGAATCATTACAATTTCATGTTTAAAAGATTAATGAAATGCAACCTAATTCAGGCAAATAGATTTTGCAGTGCACAGATAGCAAAAGTAAACTAGGAAAAGAACACTTTGATTTTCATGCAAAGTACAATCAATTGGCTAAACATTTAGGTCACCAGAAAAAAGGTAAAACAGTAACTTTATAGTAAATAGAGTTAACTTGGGGGAAAAAAGTGGTCAACAAGAAGAGACTCTCAGTGCTTTTGATTAGATCTTATTTTCTTTACAACTTCTATGCTACACATATCCAATGGTGCCAACTTGACCAGGGGGGGACCTAAACCAATGTGAAGAGAAGATACGTTGCAAGGACATTGAAGTTGGTGGTGAAGCAGTGTGGCATTGCCAGGGACTGTTGACAGATGGCTATAATAGCTGCACCATGTGCATAGGACTGAAACACAACTGGAGTGCCTTCATTTAGACCAGCAGTCTATGAGGTTTACAAAGTTAAAAATCATGAAGCAATAGATTCAGATGAAACCAAGAGCATAAATTGTTATTTACTATGGATAAACTTCATGCAAAGAACAACTTTCAGACAATCTTGGCCAAAATTATAATGTGGTTGTATGGGAACACAATAGATCTGCTATTCCTCTGTTCTCTTCATCTCCTTTCCCTGATTTGTGAGGATTTGGTGATTGTGGGATAACTCCTAGTCATATCAGATTGCTTTGGTCAGCTGCCACTGAGGTTGGATGCTGTAAAGTTCTTTGGCCAGTGAGCTCCTGGGAGTGGGGTAGCTTTTCCTTCTTACATTCTAGCTTATTGAGGCAGGGACTTGGCTACCCAATTTGTAGGTGATAAAGAAGTCACACCATCCAAAGAAGACCTGGTATTTGCTGATATATGTTGCCACGCACATCTAGGACTTAGTTATCTCTAGCTGTTAAGTTGAAATGCATCATGGTATCACAGATGCAGTTTCTCCATATTACAGAATGCCCTGCTCATACTATAACCTAAATCCTAAATTCACCTAGGATATCTGCATAGATGGGAGTAGCTTTCTGTGGCAATTAGATTTATTTTTGGTGACTGGATTCCAATGTGACAAGATGTTTTCCTGGGAAGCATCCAATTTTATGGTAGCTGGGACTGGGGGCAAACAGGGTAAGGAAGTGAGCATGCTTAGAAGGGTCACATTTGGTTGAGAGGGCTGGTATGAGTGGCTAACCAGGATAGAAATTGAAAATTCGAAAATCTCATCAAAACCTCCTTTTGTCATTCAGGTTTATCCCTAGACTTTTGTGTAGTTCATGGATGAGAAAGAGATTACATTTTAGGAGAAAGCCAGGCTTTAAACTGAATGAGTAATGGGTTTAAGAATGTTAATGCTAGATAATATAAAAAGTGCTATACAAAACTTGGAACAGAGTAAGAAATAAGGGTACTGGAGTGACTTTAATAGGCAAGGGTCAATAGAGGCCTCATTGGGAAAGTGACATTTTCAGCCAAAGCTTTGAAGGGATGAGGGTAGAAGTTTGTGTGGATTCTAGGAGAGGAAGGAACATTCTAGCAGAGGGAAAAGGTATGAGCAAAGAGAATGAAATACCCATTAACTTGATAGAGGAAGAATATGCAAGAGAAAATAAGGAATTCATATTTTAGACAGGGCAAGTTTGAGATGTTAAATAACCAAGTCTATTGTCAATTTGGCAATTTGAGAACAAGTTGAGAATTACAGGAAGAAGCCCTGTCTTGAGATGCAATTTGGGAAGCAATCATCCTATAGATGATTTTTAAAGTGGCCAAAAATACAAATGGAGTTAGAAAAGTGAAGAGGTACAGGAACTGAACCCTGGGTTATCATCAGAAAAGTCAAAAGTCAATCAAGGACAAAAGAAGCAAATTTTGTAAGAATTACAGGTCAAATCAGAGGATGACTACAAACTAACCACTGGATTTAGCAAAATGGCAGCCTTTGGTAATTATACACTGAAGTTTCAATGGACTTATGGGCATCAAAACTGGACTCAAGTGGGTTTATGATGGAATAGGAAAAGAAGAATTAGAGACATGCATATAGTCAGCTTCTTCAGAAGTTTTGTTGCAGGGGAGAGCAGAGAAATAAAGCAAGAGATAAAAGGTAAAATAAAAATAATTTAAATGAGAGAAAGAATAGGTTGCATGCTTATGGGGATGTTCTAATAGATAAAATAATCTGTTAATGGATGAAAGGAGAGAATTGTTGGAGGTTTGTTTTTAAATATGTGAAAGAATTGAATATAGTACAAAAATAACTGTAGTTGCATAAAGTAGGAACAGAGACAGGAATCCACAATAACAGGAAAGGAACCCAGACCACGTGTGTGCCGATGCTGATAGATGGACCTTCTTACTACTTTAAGAAGAAGCAAAGACCAATGTGATCCTACAATCAGAAAAATGAGAGATTACTCTCCATTTATGTATGACCTATCAAAATGTATAATGCATTCTACTGTCCTGTACACCTAATTAGACCAAAAAAATAATAATAATAATGAAGAAGAAAGAAGGAAGTAAGACCATCAACCAAGAATGAACTTTTGATTCTTGGGAATAACACACTGAGGTGGTCTCTTATTGCTCTTGCAATGAAATTTAATAAGTCAATGAGATCCTATTTGACTAAACACCTGCCTTTTTCTTATTCCCTCCACACACTAGACAATTTCTGTTCCTCTAACATCACAAACTTACACTTCCAGGCCTTTGCAGGTGCTGCTCCTTCTAACCAAAGTTGATTTTCTCCTTTGTGCTTGAATGACTTCTTCTCATCCAAAAGGCTGACTCCCCTCTGAGTGGTCTTCCTTGACAGTTGGACAGCAAAGCCACCCTTGTCCCTAGGTTCTCTCCAAAATATCATCTTGTCTCATTCCTTATTGTAATTACCAAAACAAGTCAGAAGTTGCCTTATCACTTATTTATTGACTTTCTATCCCTCTAAGGAGAATGGAAATTTTGTGAGTACAAGGAGATATTTTCTCTCGTGTTCACCACGTTTTTTCCAGGATTGACATGAGGGTGGTTTGAATAGTTTTACTTGTTGAATAAATGAATGGGCAAGACCAGAGGGAGACCTCAATGGCCCTTATTCAGATTGCCATTTTTTCCCTCATAAATATAGTAAGGTTGAAGAATGTCTAAAAAACTGTAAGACTGTAAGGAGTACAACTGTCAGGTCAATGGAGGGGTCTGCAATTAAAAAATAAAGGAGATAAAATTGTAACTATCTGAACACAAAACATAATTATCAAGTTCTATTGATTCATATAAAACCAGGAGATAGAGGATGACCAAATGTTAACTGTTCTGGAGCTAGGGCATATGGATAATTTAGTTTGAAGGACGGTTACATATATTTTTCAAATGTATGATAAACTTGGATAAAATGGGAAAAAAGCCATGGTTTATTAAAATCAATTCAGTTTTGAGAATATATGCCCAAGCCTACTTAACAGCCACCCTATTACACCTCCGATGTCACACTGATCCTTTCCTCAGTGACTTCAGCATTGGCTCAGTTCTCTTTTCAATCATAATCCCTTTCTTGGCAACTCCAATATCCTCAGTAATGACTCATCTCCGAATCTGGCTTCGCTTTAACTTCCTCAAATGCAATGCCCTTCACCTCTACTTCATTTATTCAACATTGAGCATTGCTACACCCAATACTTGATCATGTTTGGAACTATTTTCAATACTCTAAATTTAAAATCTACTCTGTAGCCAGAAATGGGTCACTTCCTACAAGTCACAGTGATGATTTGCCATGATTCCTTTACCACCACACAAATGCCAGTCTCTTAGTACCTTCTTATTCCCAGAATATTAGCTACATTGTATTTTCCTTGCTGTTCTATTTGATGACCCATGGACCCTATTGTTCTTCATCTCCCTAGCCCTTGCCTATGGCTGCTACCCTCATTCCTAGCTCTGGGTAAATCTCATCATCTTAATATGTGTAATACTTCTCATACTATTAAGAAGTATCTGAGAGATCACTGGATGTTCTGAAAGAGTCTACTATAATTTTAGATTTGTCAGTTCAAACTGGGCCCTTGGGACTCTGCAGCAGTAACTATCTTGTTTCCTTGTTTATTTCTTTATTACACTAGTCTTTTTTCCTCCTCTTTTCATGGTTTGGCCAATTATCCTGAGGATCTAGTGTGTCTAAAATTGGAGGTATAGCTCCTTCCTCTGAACTCCTATAATACTTCCTAGTTGTGCCATGGGAAATGAAATCAATATGGTAGCCATGTTAACCTATTTTTTTCCTTCTTTCCTTCCTTGCATTTGATCCTCTCTCACTCATTTATTTCTTGTGTAAGTTTCCCTAAAATTAAATTAAATTAATTTGCTAAATTAAATTATAAATTCAAAATTTAACTATAAGATTGTAATTAGCTACAAAATAGAATGTAACTGGTCATGAGGCAAACATAGCGAAGAAAAAAATCTCTGGACAGTCGTGAAGGGAACAAAGAGGGCAAGGACTGAGAGTTTATTCAGATATAATGTTTGGAAGAAACAGGAAGTGAGCAGTCTTCCACTCCCCATTTCAGATTTCCCAGACTCCTGTGAAAAAGATAGAAAGGAGAATGGAATGTACTGGTTCTCAATAGGAAGGTTCTTAACCCCTGTCTCCAAGGTGGAATCTGAGATCAGGGTCAACACAGTTCAGCAAAAGATAAGACCATGGTGTCTGAAGGCAGGTGGGGCCACAGGAAACCTTGCAAATATTTCAGTTTCCCAGGTGCAGTATAGAAGCAATGAGGATATCTGCCAGATCTAAAGGGGCCATCTCTATAGTGATTCTTTTGCTCAGAGGTAGAAGGCACTATGGATGACCAAGTTCCAAGTGCTGAGAAACTTGTGTAAGAACCGGGATGTGTTTACAAAATCAGAGGACGGGATTCCAAAGTAACTACCACTAAGTACTTACTACTAAGTAGTATGGGAATGGCATCTTGGAGCAAGTTGTGTTATAGAAATAAAGACATAAATGTACATACACTGAGATAGAAACATGGGTATATGTCTTAAGGACTGAGATTTTATAAATGCTCCATGCTCAACCAGTGCCTCATGCTGCTTATGATGATCACTGCCACAAGGACAAGATTTTCAGGACCTGCACACAATGAAAGTTTTTCCTTTTCTTCCCCCACTTCCCCGTCCCAGTTAAGTTAATTCTCAAAAGAAATTAAGTTGTTAGGACCCATTTTTGGTTTGGGAAACTGACCACTAAGCTGTTGCTACAATAGAGAATTGGAAATTCTCTTATTCTGAAAAATCTGAAAACTATAAATTCAATAGTAGAAAGATGGTCAGTTTGCTTAAATAGCTTTTTTGACTTCCAAGTCAAAAAAATTATGCTTGTACTGTTCATCCGGAAGTTCGCAGTATACTTCCATAAGAAGATGAAGTATCACCAGTGTTCCTTGAATCACAAAATATGGAGGAAAAAAAGAAAAAAAAAGAGCGAGAAGGATAGAATCTGATTTGATTCAGGATGGAGAAGACACCCAGGTAGTCCACCAGAAATCCTTGGTGAAATGGAAGGAGGTGATTAAGAAAAATGAAAGGAAAATTAGAAGAAAAATGAAAGGAGACAGCATCTGGTGGAAGGAAAGAAGTACCTGTGTGGAAAAGAAACAGATGTAATGGGAGTTTTTGTTTTGTTTTGTTTTTTCAAAAATAATTAATTTAAAAAGTGCAAAGAAGGTTACAGGGAAACAAGGCTAAGGTATTCTTTGGGAGTAAAGCCATAAACAAAACTAACAATTTAAAATTTCAAGCAAAGAGGAATATAATGACAACTCCCTCCTCCTGGTTAACTGCAACTGATTTGGTAATATGTCTCTGCAGATGTGATTAGGCCCTTCAAGGGCAATGTAGTGGATCAATGGATTCAAACAATTGCAGGTATGTACACAAATGTGAGTCAAGTAAATGGAGGGTGGGGAACCCTGAAAACATAAGGCCAGTGTTTGTCAGAGCCCCTTAGCAACAACATCTTGTTTTCCATTTGCTTGATTGCATCATTTGCATAAGATCAAACACCAGGAGTTGTGGACAGGGAAAAACAGATCACTCTAATATGCATTAGAAATGGATCCACAGGCATTATCCTCAGACGTGTTACAAGGAAATGCATCCCAGTGCATGGAAACCTCACCGATTACTGTCAAGCAAACTATAATTTACAATACTGGCCATGAATTATATGCTATTTTACGATTGATTTCATGCTGTTGTTCAGAGAATTTCATTGATCTCAATTTACAAAATGAACCAATAAGTAGGCAATGATTTTCTTTTAACTTCTGGTATAAACTGAGGAATTTATATCTTCTTATTTGTTCCTCCCATTAGAAGATTAAAAAGTAGACCTTGCTTTTTTGTGAGGTAATGCATGCTATCCAGTTCTGTTTCTGATAGCTTCCTAACATTTCACAAGTGAAAACACGGCTTTTTCCTGATTTTTTTTTTTTTTCTCCTCTCTGAGTATCCCTCCCACAATTAATCACTTGGAAGTTTAAAAGTCTGGGAACACACGACGCAGACACTGACCACATCTTGTCATTTGGTATTTCAATTTGAGAACCACTGTAGATGGTTCAGTGAGAACTCCTCTTAGGGAGCAGATCTAAGAGGCTGTGTGTTTCAGTAGATGCTGGAAAGCCATAAGCTACGCCAGAGTGCCTGTGGAATGTCAGGTTGCATTCATCTCTGCCATTGTGCAGTTAGCCCTGGCTCTACAATTGCTTGCTCAGCCTTTTGATTCCAGAAAAATCAGACTCTGACCTTATAATTAATAAAGACCGAGGTTTTATTTAGCCTGAACATCCTTACTCTTTGCTTCTTATGGAAGCTTTAACTTGCAATGTGCTTTTCTTTGGCCAGGTGAGAAATTAACCACCACCAAGATCCATTCCTGTACTTCGAAACTAATTTGCAGAGCTGAAATCACTTTGCCTTGATAAGGTCTCATAAAACTATATCTTAATTACATTCATAAACAAATTCTTCTATTCATGCTTTAATGTTTTCTACCTCGTCAGAGAAATCTATACCCTCCTCTTTATCAAAACCTTTTTCAACATGTGTATTATTTGTGGAGCATCTCCTGATTCTCCTCAACATGTACATAGTTTGCACTGTACTGAGTTGCCCTTTCAATAAATCTCCCTTGTAAGTTTCCTTAGACAAGTCATAATTATTCATGGTGTTATGAACCCCTTGAGAACAAGGATGCATCTTATAGGCATCCCTTATGACTCCGAGTACTTTGCATACTCCTGATGGTTGAACAGTGAAACCTTAATTGCAATGACAAAACTGGAAAGAAGGAGATGAGGACTTGATTCCCCCATCATGATAACAGGAGGTGACAAGTGGTGGGGCAACCTTGTGTACTTGGGAGCTGTCTGTAGTTTTGGGGAAAACCCATTACTGTCTACTGTAATAACAAGGGATGAGGCTGCCTCATTTCTCTCTTCTTTTTTTCTTTGACTGGTCAGAACAAGAGTCTTCCATGAAAAACTACCTGACAATGTTCTTAGCCAGTGTCTTCCATTCTGGCTTCCTGAACATTCCTTATACTCTACTCCTTACCAATTATGGTATATTGAACCCAAGGTTGTTTTCCTGGTTACTTTAATCATGTAAAACGAAAGTAGTTGCTACCCCATCTCTCTCTCCACACACACAAACATCTTACCCGTTCTACTACCTCGCTGTGCAAAGAGGAGAGACAAAATCAGGGAGTCATTCGCTGGCTCTCAGTTTTCAGCAGTACTTTCTGCTCACAAACCAAAGAGGAGGAAATTGAGACAATTTCTCAGGGTTATTATCTGAAAAAAGTTACCTAACTTGAATCTTCCAAAACAGAAAGTTTTCCCTTCAGATTTGGATTGATGTTTGTTACTGTCTTTTTGTTTTTGTTTTTTTGTGGTGCGGAGGATTGAACCAGGGCAGACCACTGCATCATACCACCAGTCCTACTATCATGATCTTCTACAAACTTATGAGTCTATTAGTATTTTGCAAGAAAATGCTCATGGGACAAACTGTTAAGCAACTGAAATTAATAATGAGATGTAGGGAGAATAGTGTCTGGTTACCTGTGGCAGGAAACGAATACATTTATGAATCACTGTTCCCAATAAAATATGATAGTAAAGGTAAGATGCTGTGAATTCAGCAATAATAACAATGATAACATTGACTACCACTACTATTTGCCAGGTATTCTTAAGTACTCTGTCAGCTTAGTAGAGTATCACCTGAGAATGGTTTTCAATGAAGACCCATAGTCAATCCCTAAATGCTAATTTAATACTTATTCCAACCTAGCTTTACTCTTGGCAGTGTATGACATAAGAAAATAATAGGTTTCTGCCCTCAAGTGCCACAGTATCACTTTTGTGTAGCAAGCATACACATTTCTTTCTTTTCTGTTTTTTTCTCTAAAAATTTTTTTTTTTGTAAATTATCATGCCACTCTTAAGATGCAAATCAAATGCTATCTCCTATACGAAGCCTTCTGAAGTTCTTCCAGTTTGAATTAATTACTCTTTCCTGCTTCAATAATATCCTTTTTACTCCTACTATGACACCTAATATAGACTTACGTTCTTGGTCTTATTCCTCCTCTTCTTCATTTCTTTAACAAAAACTCAGAAGTAAAATCACCAAGTGAAGGAGGGATTATTTGGGGTCATTTCAAGGAGACAGTTGCATATGTAAATGAAGTTTAAAAAGAGAAATATGGAAGGGACTGTTTATAGGACGTGGGAGAGAGTTCAGAGAATATTCAAGAATAATAACACACCAGTGACTAAAGACTGGCTGAGCCATTGTCACCTTGGCTCTGAGGCTTTCACCAAGTTAGGAAGAGAGGTACAGTGTAGGAAGGTGCCTCCCTTTCAGGGGAGGGACACAGACACTGCCCATCTGAAGCTTGCTGGCACAGAGACCAGAGAGTGAGCCTGGCCTCACTTCCTCCTGCCTGCTCATCTCCTTACTGTGCCTCCAGTTGGTGGAACCCAGAGAACCCAGAGGTAGAAGAGAGAGTAGAGAGCACATCTAGATGAGAAAATAGAGAACTTTCACAATAAAAATGATGCACATTCATAAACAAACTTAATTTTCACTCATATCAGCACCGGAGGAAAGAGCTCTCTTCCCAATCCCCTTGTCAACTCGGAAAAATGTGAGTTTTAAAAATGTTTACAAAATTGATAAATGCTAAGTAGCATCTCATTTATTATTTCTGTTACTGCCTTTACATATTCATTCTCCAAGAGGTGTCTGTTTATTTAATTGATCCATGTCTAGTAAAGTGTTGCTCGAACTGTTAACTCTATTTTTTTTTTGGATGTAGCACCTCGTATAGTATTATTTATTATGTCATCAATCAATACTTATTAAATAAGCACACTGTAAAATATTTTAATCTACTTTGTCATTTCATTTGTTTTATAATTTTGGTAATTGTTTTTTGAGGGGTTGCTTGGTTGGGTTTTCTGGTTGTTTTTACTTTATTGACAGTGTAAATCTTTCCATATTTTAATATGGTGATATGTTCCTTAATATTTCCAGAAAGAAAATTTAATATGGTTGAATCAATATAAACAACTTTACAAGAGGAAAACATTTAAATTGCAAATTGTTGAGGTTTTAAAAATGGAGAGACAGATAGAAAAGACATTCTGAATGGGAAGAGCTGGCAAAGGACAGAAAAATTACCACAAGCTCAGAGACAAATGTTTGGATTAGTTCAACATGGTTCAATTTAGCTGAACCACGAAAAATGGAACTAGAGCTATAAACACAGGTTGGGAACTGCTTAAGAAGATCATTGGATGCTAGGCTGAGAGTTGTAGAGATGAGTGCAGTGGATGTTAATTATGGGGTGGAGAGTTAGGAAAGCTTTTCATCACCCTGATTCTGCCATTACTTGTCTGTAGAACCATTGATTTCATTGAATCTTGGATTCTTCATCTGTAAAAAAACAATGCTGCATTAGATGCTCCCTAAACATAAACTCTCTACTGTAGGTTTTCCAGAAAACTTGACATTCAGTACAAAACAGAAAATGTTTACATCTTAGATACTTCTTCTCATAGTTACAGAGGCTAGAAGAGGATCATTGTTTAATTCAACATAAAATGGCCTGGTAATTTAATTTGGAATGATATGCTGAACAAGTTGTCCCTGATAGCTCTGCATGTAAGAAGAGAGTATTTAAAATGAACTCGATGGATTCCAGAATGTAAATTGTAATGTTAAAATATAAATAGATATCCTATTAGAATTATGCTTCTACATCTATTCACAAAATACAACGCATCATATGCAACTACTGCGTTTTAAAAAGCTGGTGAATCTTTGATTCCACAGTGTAAATTAATAGCCAGAAATATTTTGTCCTATTATATGATTTTTACTGGATTATCTATATACTTCCCTAGAATGATAGTTCTATCTCTTTAAAGACAGTAACATTAAAAGAACATTCTGTTGACATCCCCATAGAAAAAACCACTTGCATTGTAAGTGTTTACACTATGACAGTGTCTAACTTTTTATTACTGAACTAATATTCTGCTGGTGGTCTTGGATAAAATAATGCATCTGTGAGGGTTAATTTTATGTGTCAATTTGGAGATTCTCTGGTGCCCACTTGTTTGGTCAAATACTAGCATAGATGTTACTGTAAAAATATATTTTTAGATGTGATTAACATTTATAATCAGGTGACCTTAGGTGGAAGAGATTACCCTTCATAATGTAGGGTGGCCTCATCCAATCAGCTGAAGCTCTTAAGGGCAAAGAATGAAATTTTCCAACAAAGAAGGAATTCCGCCTCTGGACTGCATCATAGCAATTCTATCAGCCTCCTGAGATATGAGAAAGGTATTTGGTCTCTGTTCTTAGTTCCTGGCACTCAAATCCTGAAATCCTTGGAATTCACTGAATGATAAGGATGACAGGAGCATCTTTTGTACTACCTAAGTGACTTTGAAGGGGCCCCAAATAACTTGAAGATGAGAGTGGATCACCAGAAAGACCAAACTTCAATGAAAGCGACTGGACATTTGGATTACTGGAGGCCAACAATTTAATCAATGATACCTAAGCAATGGAAATTCCATAACAATGCATAAACAGTAGAATTTGAGGAGGTCCTGAATCAGCAGATATATTCATGTACTGAGGGAGCAGTGTACCCCAATTTTGCAGGGACATGGGTTTCTGTTCCTGGGACCCTTCTAGACCTCTGCCTAGATGTACCTCTTCGTCTGGTTATTCATTTAAACCTTTATAATAAACTGCAAGAGAAAGTGCAGCATTTACCAGAGTTCTGTGAATCACTCTATCAAAGCATTAAATCAGAGAGAGGGGGTTTTGGGAACCTGAGATTTTGTAGCTTAGACCTTGGAAACTCTATACTTTGAACTGACATCTGAAGTGAAGGTATGCTTGTGGAACTGACCCCTTAAACCTATGGAGTCTGACACTCACTCTAGGTTGCTACAACCACATTGAGCTGAATTGCAGGATGCATTGTTGGCATCAGAGAGTTGGGGAAATGCTGTCAGAAAAGACATCTCCTATCTGGTATGAAAAGGGAGAAAAAAATCTCTCATCTTCCCTGAGGATTTGGAACTGAAGGGCAAAACTAACTCTTCCCTGGGTCTCCCATTTATTAATCTGCCCTGCAGATTTCAGATTTTAAATTAACCAGCCTGAAAATTGCATGAATCAATTGTTTCTTTTTAAAATCAATTTTTAGAA
Source organism: Glaucomys volans (assembly GCA_020662805.1). Classification (NCBI taxonomy): domain Eukaryota; kingdom Metazoa; phylum Chordata; class Mammalia; order Rodentia; family Sciuridae; genus Glaucomys; species Glaucomys volans. The sequence continues at coordinate 1,497,423 of JAJEJO010050368.1, read as the reverse complement.
ATAAAAATAAATCTTTCTCTTCTCCTTCCTTCTCCTCCTCCTCTCTCTATCTCTGCTCTACCCAGAAGAACCCTAACAGAACATCTTTGGTATATCATAAGAGGAAGGTCCCATCCCATCTGGGTATGCCTGGCACAGTGAGTGCCTACCAAAAGCAAACTTGCATGAAGACTGAAGAGCAGCATTGGTGGCACCAGAAGGAGGCTGGAACAGGGATAGAAGGAAGGAACAAGCCTGGGTACACTATTTTTTTGTTTTGTTTTTACATTTTTAGTTATACATGACAGTAGAATGTATTTTGGCAGAATATACATACATAAAGTATAACTTATTCTATTAGGTTCCCACTCTTGTGGTCATACATGCTGTGGAGTTACCCTGGTCATGTATACAAATACAAGGCTAGGAAAGTTATGACCAATTAATTCTACTCTCTTTCCTAATCCCTTCTCCCCTTTCCTCCCTTCATTACCCTTTGTCTAGTCCAATCTATTTCTATTATTCCCCTCCCCAACCTCCCTTGTTTTTCGTTAGCATCCACCAATCAGAGAGAAAATTTGACCTTTGGTTTTTTGGGGAATTGGCTTATTTCACTTAGCATGACATTCTCTAGTTACATCTATTTACTGAAAAATGCCATAATCTCATTTTTTATCACTGAGTAATAGTCCATTGTGTATATTTACCACATTTTCTTTATTCATTAATCTGTTGAAGAACACTTAAGTTGTTTTCATAGCTTGGCTATTGTGAGTTCAGCTGCTATAAACATGGATGTGGCTGCATCACTGTAGTAGTTGTTTTTAAATCTTTTGGGTATAGACTGAGGTGTGGGATAAGTGGGTCAAATGGCAGTTCCATTCCAAGTTTTCTAAGGATCTCCACACTGTTTTCTATAGTGGTTATACCAATTTGCAGTCCCACCAACAATGTATGGGAGTACCTTTTCCCCCACATCCTCCCAAACACTTATTGTTACTTGTATTCTTTATCACTGCCATTCTGACTGCAGATGGAATCTCAATGTACTTTTTAAAAAAATTTATTTTGATCCATTGAACACAAATGGGGTACAGATGTTGTTTCCCTGGTTGTACATGAAGTAGAATCACACCATTTGTGTCTCAATGTACTTTTAATTTGCATTTCTCTAATGCTAGAGATGTTGAACATTTTTCATATATTTTTTGACCATTCATATTTCTTTTTCTGTGAAGTAACTGTTTAGTTCCTCTGCCCATTTGTTGATTTGGGTTATTAATTTTTCTTGTGTTAAGTTTTTCGAGTTCTTTGTATACCCTTGAAGTTAATGTCGTATCTGAGGTACTGTTGACGAAGATTTTCAGCCAATCTTCAGGATTGATGAAGTACATGTTCTTGGTACATGTTCTTGATTGTTTCCTTTGCTGTTCTTGATTGTTTCCTTTGCTGTGAAGAAGCCTTTCAGTTTTATACCATCCCATTTATTGATTCTTGATTTTACTTCTTGGGCTTAAGGAGTTTTTTTTTTTTTTATTTTTACAGACTGCATTTTGATCCATTGTACACAAATGGGGAACAACTTTTCATTTCTATGGTTGTGCATGATGTAGATTCACACCATTCATGTAATCATACATATACATAGGGTCATACTGTCTGTCTCAGTCTACTATCTTTCCTTTCTCTCCCCTTCCCTCCCCATTTTCCTCTACACCATCCAGAGTTCCTCCATTTTTCTCTTGCCATCCCCTGCCAGAACCCCCCACCCCACCCATTATCATCATCAACTCATCAGAGAAAACATTTGGCCTTTGGTTTTTTTGAGCTTGGCTTATTTCACTTAGCATGTTATTCTCCAAATCCATCCATTCACCAGCAAATTCCATAATTTTATTCTTCTTTAGAGATGAGTAATATTCCATTGTGTACATATACCACATCTTCTACATCTATTCATCTATTGAAGGGCATCTAGGTTGGTTCCATAATCTAGCTACTGTGAATTGAGCAGCTTTGAACATTGATGTGACTGTATCATTGTAGTATGCTGAGTTTAAGTCCTTTGGGTATAAGCTGAGGAGTGGGATAGCTGGATCAAATGGTGCGTCCATTCCAAGTTTTCTGAGGAATCTCTATACTGCTTTTCAGAGTGGCTGCACCAATTTGCAACTCCATCAGCAAGATATGAGTGTGCCTTTTTCCCCACATCTTTGCCAACACTTATTATTGCTTATGTTTTTGATAGTAGCCATTCTAATTGGAGTTGGATGAAATCTTAGGGTGGCTTTAATTTGCATTTCTCTAATTACTGGAGATGATGAGCACTTTTACATATATTTGTTGATCACCTGTATATCTTCTTCTGTGAAGTGTCTGCCCAGTTCCTTAGCCCATGTATTGATTGGATTCTTTGTATTTTTGGTGTAAAGTTTTTTAAGTTCTTCATAAATTTTGGAGATTGGTGCTCTGTGTGGAAAAGATTTTCTCCCACTCTGTAGGCTCTCTTTTCACATTATTGATTGTTTCCTTTGCTGAGAAAAAGCTTTTTAGTTTGAAAAGCATTTATTGATTCTTGCTTTTATTTCTTGCACTCTGAGGGTCTTGTTAAGGAAGTCTGATCCTGAGTCAACATGATGAAGCAAAAATCACATGGTATTGGCACCAATACCAATAGGCAATACCAATAGGCAGGTAGACCAATGGTACAGAATAGAAGACACAGAGACAAACCCACATAAGTACAGTTATCTCATACTAGACAAAGGTGCCAAAAACATACAATGGAGAAAAGATAGCCTCTTCAACAAATGGTGCTAGGAAAACTGGAAATCCATATGCAGTAAAATGAAATTAAACCCTATCTCTCACGCTGCACAAAACTCAACTCAAAGTGGATCAAGGATCTAGGAATCAGTCTTGAGACTCTTCAACAAATAAAAGAAAAAGTAGGACTCAATCTTCATCATGTTGGCTTATGGAGTTTTGTTGAGGAATTTGGTTCCCAAGCTGACATGTTGGAGAGTCGGAGGTACTTTTTCTTCTAGCAAATATAGGGTCTCTGATCTAATGCCTAGATCTTTGATCCACTTAGAGTTGAGTTTTGTGCAGGGTGAGAGATGAGGTTCAATTTCACTCTGTTATATATAGATTTCCAGTTTTCCGAGCACTATTTGTTCAAGAGGCTATCTTTTCTTCAACATATGTTTGTGACACCTTTTTCTAGGATGAGATAACTGTATTTATGTGGGTATGTCTCTGGGTCTTTTTTTCTGTTCCATTGGTCTTCATGACTATTTTGGTGCCAATACCGTGCTGTTTTTGTTACTATAGATTAGTAGTATAATTTAAGGTCTGGTATTGTTATGCCTCCAGCATCACTTCTTATGCTAAGGATTGCTTTGGCTATTCTGAGTCTCTTATTTTTCATGAATTTCATGATTGCTTTTTCTATTTCTGTGAAGAACTTTATTGGGATCTTTATAGGAATTACACTAAATCTGTATAATGCTTTGGGAAGTATGGCCATTTTGATAATATAGATTCTGCCTATCCAGGAACATGGGAGATCTTTCCATTTTCTGAGATCTTCTTCAATTTCTTTCTTTAGTGTTCTGTAGTTTTCATTATAGAGGTCTTTCACCCTTATTTTAGGTTGTTTCCCAAATATTTTTGAGGGGGCTATTGTAAAAGGGATAGTTTTTCTGATTCTCTTTCAGCTGATATATCTTTAGTGTATAGAAATGCAATTGATTTATTGGTCTGGGTGCACTATTGATTAAGGTATAATGAGTATCACAGCACAACTTTTGAGATAACCCAGGGGAAGCCCATTTGTATCGAGCACGGGAAAATGTTTTGAAGGATTCAACTTGAGAGGAGTCACTCATGATGCCCTGGTTCTCAGAAGACAGAAATCATTCTAAGAAGATACTTGTGTTGTGTACTCAGATTTGGATTTAGAATAAAACAAGAAGACCTGTCTTGTTAGATTCTTTGAAATACTCAAGTGCACTCAGTATTCCTCTTGAACTCAACAAAGAATAAAGCAAAGAGAAATAAGATTCCTCCACTGCCACTATACAGAAGATCACAAAATGAAAAGCAAGTCTCTACTACATTCCCAATTCATAGTTCTTAAAACATAAAACTGAGATAAGAGATTCTGATACAGGTGAAGATTAGGATGATTTCATGGGTAATATAGTACTAACTATATCTGACTTTGGTTAATAATAATATAGTCAACTTCCTTTTTTCTTTGATGTAATTGCTCTCGTAGAAAGCTAACACCGATTACAAAAGCAGACAGGTGGAATTCGAAATTATTACTCACTGGAATTACGAGGCAGAGAAAGGAAACAAAAGGAAAACAAAAGATAACGACTCACAAAGATTTGGGAGTTTAGTGATTTGTGCAAGCATAAGAGAATCACTGGTGTTAGGTCTCGCTTTATTAAACATCAACAAAAAGAACAGGGATAGATTATTGTTATACCTATACTGATAATTCTTGTGAAAATGAGGTGAGTAGTCATAAAAGCACTTTATAAAGGAGAATGCATTACATAGTTAAGAGATGAAAAATTCAAGCCATTATCAAAATCAGCAGAAGCTAATTCTTTTTATTTAGCTGCAACTCTCATTGGTTAATACTCACAATATTGGGAATAATGTAATTTTAGATATTTGTCATGAAATTATGTAAAGCCCTATTTCTTCAGCTAAATCCAAAATATATATTCAATCTTTTCTAAAAGGAACTATATGTACTATAAATATTCAATTAACTTAATTAAACACATTCAGAAACAGTTTTCTTATCAATTTTTTTATCCACTGTAGAAAAATTTGTTGGACAACTACTTGGTGCATTTTCTATGTGTTTTAAGTGCAGATATATAGCAGAAAACAAAGTTTGTACAAGGTATTTTCGGCTATTCTTTCTGAATTGCACACTACTCTGAGTTGTTTTCCAAACTTCAGAGATGCTGTGTTTTATCTAGTATAGTTGCTACACACACGCACACACACACACACACACATACACATCAATGATTCTAAACCATCCTTTATTGTTCCAGCAAATTATAATAAAAATGGTAAATGATTTGAGAAGAATATTTGCACAAAATTAAAAATTATTGTGCATCCTCTATTAATAAGACTGAACTACTTGTAACAAGGACTAATTTAGGGAAGAACTAAAATGCCACTGATTAATAACAAATTACAGTATGGCTATTAGCATCAAAATACACAAAATTCAAGATAATACTAGCATTCATATTTTACTCTTAGCATCCCAAATCTTATTTTTTCAGTCTATTTTTTTGTCATACTAAGTAAAGCACACATGGAAATAAATTATGAGCATATTGATAAAAATCTAAATCCAGTTATTTACTTATGCTACTATGTTCATCAGATAGAGAAAATAAATTAATATGTACTCATTTATTTGTCTTAGAGCAAACATCCGTCTCTAGGTTGTACTTGCTACATAGAGTCACCATCATGAAATTATGAGTAATTTGCCTTAGACTTTCCATGGTAGTAATTTCACAAGATTTTTATTTTCTGAATTATACTTTGATATGCTCTTTACATGCTGTGATTAATGTATGGTTGATGTTGGTATTTGTGAGCTAAATTTATTTATACCACATCTCTTTAAACAGTGTATTTACAGTGATAGAGTAGAATACAGCTGCCACTAAAAATACATATACATATATATATAAACAGATGAAAGCCAAACTTTAATTTTTGAAAATGTTCCCCCTGGCCCCTAGAGGAAGTTTTCTTTGGATGTTATATTTGAGAAATTTCTACTCAAAAGTTTGTTGGAGTTCAGCTTATACTAAAGGCATATAGCATTATGGAAAACATTTATTTGATTTATATTTTAAGAACCAAGCTTAACTTTACAACCATGATTCAGCAGAGAGGAAATCTCCTAACATTATCTATATATTCTTTCAACATCCAGAGTTTCAACTTAATAGAACTTATGACCTGCATCTTCTTGATTTTTCTGCATAATAGAGCTACACCAATCACAGAAAGTGACTTTCTAATCTTCCCACATGAAATAGATATTCAAATATTTGCAGATTTGGTAGTATATTTCTAGGGGTTGCTGGGTTTATACACAATTTCACAAAAGGGAAAGAGGAAAAATAAGGAGGGGAATACAACAATATCATCATCACGAAATAACCTTCAATAGTTGTGGTAGATCAGACAAGCTTCTTTAAATCCTACTGAATATTTTTCTTACTCAAACTATTTCCCGTGTTCTTGGTTTGACTATAAATGGGAGGCACAGCAAATGTGTGGATGGGATTTTCAGCTTAAAAGCAGGATTCTTTTGTCTAGATCTTGGTTTACTCACCAATACTTATTCAACAGTTCCCATCCATAGTAAAATAAAAATTTATTTAAAAAATATGTACCAAATGGCTGGGCACATTGGTATGCCCCTGTGGTCTCATCTACTCAGGAGGCTGACCCTGAAGGATTGCTTGAGCCCAGGAATTCTTGGTCAACCTGGAGAATGTAGCAAAACCCTTTCTCAAATAAAATTTGTACTAATCTTTCTATAGAATTACATAGAACTCATTCACATAGCTACTTTGAATATTTTCAAATGTCTAATTTATTTTTACTTTAATATTATCAAATGTGTCATATTTGTAGCAATGGAAAGGCAATTCTTGGGGATTTTGCACAAATTTTGTGCTTATGAGCTCTGTAATAGTCTCATTTTATTGTAATACCAGGAAATGGGAAGCAAAAAATGCTTATTCAATGTGTGACAACCACTGGATCACAGGTCATTTCTCTGATACCGAGTGTCTTCATTTCAGATATTCTATCTCTGAACATTCCTATCAGTCTGACGTATGAATTTTTTTAAAAGTGATTCTTTCGTTCTGTACACACAGTGTATTGTTCTATGCCACAGTGTGAATCTGGAATTTCCCTCAGAGGTCCATGTGCTAAAGGCTTAACTTAATCCTAAGTTTGGCACTATTGGGAGGTGGTGGAACTTTTAAGAGGTGGGGCCTAGCGGAGATCTAAGGTCATAGGCAGCATGCCCTCAGAGAAGGAAGTGTGACCCATCCCCTTCCCAGCTTTCTCTTTTTCTGCTTCCCCAAGATGAAACGGACAGCTTTGCTCTACCAGATGCTCCCTGACATGATGCACTGTCTTGCCGCCGGCCCCAAAGCAACAGGACCAAAGAATCATGGATGAGAATCACCAAAATTGTAAGGCAAAATAAATAAGTTGATTATCTCAGGTTATTAGGTAAAATAATGGGAAACTAACACATTCTCTTTCCATATACACATGAGCTTCCATGTCGTCAGGACAGAGCATAAAAGATGTAGTTCTCACCATCAAGGCACTCACAATCTAGTGAGGGAAACAACAAATTCAATCAACCCACAATTCTAGGAGAGTATGAGGAATTATATGGGAGACAGGAATGTGAAGAGGAAAATTACAAACCACGTGTCCACAAGCATCAGGTTGGTCCTTAGTCAAACACTATTATATTGTCCCAGTCTCATTATAATACTCAGCAAAGATGGATAAATGGATAAGTGAATAAAAAGATGAATGAAAGAACTGTAAATATTTGTTGAAAATATTTTCTTCTAATATATTTTAGGCTTTAGCTCCCCAAAGACTTACATATATGTAAACGTTTAATTTTCAGAACTTTGGTGCACACTTGTGTACAATCATTTTACCTAGTACTATGGATCAAATTGTGTCCCTCCAAAATTCAGACGAAGAACCCCTAATCCCCAGTACTTTAGAATGTAACCAAATTCGGAGATAGAAAATTTGAAGAGTTCATTAAGTTAAAGCAAGGCTGTTAGAATGGATCTTAATCCTGTTTTACTGAATTACTTACAAGAAGAAAAAACTTGGATACACAGAAATATCTGAAAGGCATGTGCTCAGGGAAAAGAACATGTGAGAATGCAGCAAGAAGAAAGTTATCTGGACACCTAGGAGAGAGGCCTCAGGGGAAACCAAACCTGTGGGTGGATACCCTTGTCTTGGACTTCTAGCATCCAGAACTGTAAGATCATAACTTCCTCTTGCTTAAACCAAGCAGTTAGTGATAGTTCGTCATGGCAGCCCTAGTTAATTAATACTCCAATAATTTCTATAAGAGGGTTAAAAGAAAATATTATTCTTCCATATCTCCAGTTAATTCTCACGTGGATGACAAGAGATTATGCACCAAGAGAGTCATAAAAATTCCAGTTTACTTTTCCTCACTTTTTTTACTGACTTGGAAGACTAGGTCCCTCTTATATGACTATGATGCTCTGCAGACCTATATTTTCCACATTATTGCCTCAATTTATGAGTGCATGATATTAGATAGCTCAAATTTAAAATCAGTCGGCTTGCTTTAAATTCTAATAAGTGAAGCTAACATTTGAATAAGAGACATTTTAAGTGACATGTTGTCTTTAAGAATACATTGAGATAATGTGATGAAAATATCAATGTATTAATATTTTGACACCAGTGAATATAATTAATAATTTAATGGAATTTTCTATCATTCTTTTACTTTAAACAGCTAGTTGCAATTTGTGATTTGAGAGTCAGAATATTATTAGAATACCAAAATTTTAGTCCTAGCTATGCCATTAATAAGTTTTATGATTCTAGGCAAATCAATTAACTTCAGAATCTCTATTTCCTCATATCCAAAATGAGAATAAATTTTTTTAACCCTGTACATCACTGGGTAATTTAAATACTAGAAGGAACTATTACATGTGAAAATATCTTGAGAGTATAAATTATCATAGAAAATCTCAGGAAATATTTATCTACGCTTGGAACTGAGAAGTCTAGCTTTTCTATCTAAAGAGGACACTAAAATGGAAAATATTTCTTGATGGGACTACAAGTATAAGCAAAAATGTCTTAATTTAAAAATGACAAAGTAAAGTAAAACTCACATGACATAAATAGAAAAAAATGACATGCATCTTAGGTTTCATGCAAACAGTAAGCATGGTAATATGTGTTAAGAATATATAATATAAAACAGGAAGGATAGATCACTTTAAATAATAATATAATACACAAAAACATTTAGGGAATTAATTTTAAGGAATTAAAAATGCACAGGCACAAAATGTATATAAAATAATGTTGTGACTACAGTGTTTATATGAAAGAATTATTAGAAATAATCCAAATATTTTAACGATTTGCTTAAATGTATTAAACAAATATAAAATGCGGTACAGCCATTGAAGTATCATTTAGAAAATAATTTAGTAACTTGGTAAGGGAACTTGGTAAGTTCCCTTTACTATAAAGTGGTAACAATTGTGAAACAGCCTGTCCCAATGATATTTGTACAACTGTGTCTTCACAAAAAAAATCAGAAAACTTTGAATGAATAAGACAAAGAAGAACTACACTGATTATAGGTGAAATTGTGGGCAACTTTTATTCTTCCTTACATTATTTTAATATTTGCGATTTCCCATTTTATAGTATAGTAGCCCCCCTCACTCATAATTTCATTTTCCATAGTTTCAGTTACATGCAAATATAGTCTAAAATATTGAATGGAAAATGCCAGGAATAAGTAGGTTGTAAGTTTTAAATGATTTTTAATACAGCATATTATTTTAATTGCTGTACTTTGTTATTACTTGTTTTTGTTAATATGATACTATGATTGATTTATTAATTAAATTTTATCATATGTATGTATATAAATGAAAAAACATAGTATAATAGGGTTCAGTACACTACCCTCAATTTCAGGCATCCACTGGAACATATCCTCTGCGTATAAGGGGACCACTGACATTTTAGTTTTGAAATGCACTTATATTTGAATGAATAATATGTCATTACATTTTCATGGTATAATATCTAAAAGATACAAAAAATGTACATGGAAATTCTCATTTGTGTTTATTTCCCAATTACCCAGATCCTTTCCAGTAGCTTAACAATTTTTAAATTCTTATGTATACTTTAGTGGTAGTCTATAAATATACAACTAAATTTACAAATGTTAAAACAGTATAAAATATGCTCTATAAACTACAGTAGAAAAATATGTTAAATAAAATTTGAAGATGCTACCCAATGGGTAGAATCTGCTCATTCTATTATTACCCAAGTAATATTCCAGTATATATTAGTCATTAGCTACAACTTGTTTAGTCTTCTCTTAGTATTCACTAGTTTTTAAATTTTATTTCACTGCTAGGTTAAATTGTTAAATTATGGTGTATGTGTGTACAGCTTGAAAAATAAATAATTTTGGAGCAATCTCAAGAATGCTAAAATGCAAAAGTCTACAAAATGTTTGGAATACTGCTTACTATTACTTTTTGGTCATCTTTATCAGCGTTACACGGTCATGACATTTAAATCAGATAACCACAACAAAAGTTAACACAATTTAAAAATCAGGATTCAGTGGTTCCATGAAGTTTATCACTTTATCTTGAGAAATTCTCTTAGTGCTGGGAAAGAGCAGGCTATATTTTTAAGTATATATGTCGAATACCTAGAAATGAATAGAGATAGAGCTTTTAAGCTCCTTAGCCTTTAGCTACAAAACTGATACCAAAGGTGAAATGCATTATTAATGGGGTAAGGAGGGCTCTGGGATTATTTCCTTATGCTGGTGATGAAAAATCAAAAGGAATGCCTAGCCTTTCTTCATTTTTTTTTTCTATAAAATGTGTAGAGGAAGAATCTAAAAATTGATTTATTCTTTTGGAAAGAAAGACATACCCTGACAGTTTGGAGAATTTCAAAAAAATGGTAGAAACTAAATCAATAAAACAGAGATTCAATTTTAAGAAAATAGGTAAAATTTCAGAAAAATTATCAAAAGGGAGAATGCAGGTAGACAGCAGAGTTGGATGATTTCTAAGGATACTGATTCATCAACCACATGCACAAAATATGTACATGTAGGTAAGGAAGGCTGAGCTATTGGCAACCAAATTTAACCAAGGAACCCTGTTTTAGAATCAGAAGAGTTAACCTCTGGTGGGTACTCTAGGTACCATAATTTGCTCACAGGCCATAAGTTATTTTTTCTCTTTTAATAACCAGATTCTGTTCCTTTGGTACCAAAGTTGGGCATTTGATCCAGGATGGGTCAATCAGAATATTTCCTAAAAAACAATCACTATTTTTGAAACATTTGAACTTTTGCCTTCAACAAATTCAAACATACCGTAAAAGATATTTCCAATTTCAGATATCCAGTAGTTGAGTGCATTAAAAAAAATGTTTTCCATTTTATCATTGACTTGACTGTATGAAGTAATCTAAGCTTTCTTGGGTATTAGTTTTTTGGTAATTAAGAGATATTATGAAGATAATTTATAAAAATATCAAAGGAATTTTATCCTTCAGGGAACCAAAGGATTCATATGGAATCTCTAAAAACAATGAAAAATGTTAACCAAAGACGTGAAGAAAGAGTACTGTGAATTTTTTCTGCCTCTTTTTTCTGTTTTGATATATCCATTATAACTGAATTCCCCTAAGAGTCCCGATATCTGAGTACTGGGTGTTTCTCTATATCATTTACAGCTTTAGGGCTTTAATCCCTTTCTGCCTGTATTGTCAGAGAAAGGGCAGCCTAATAATCTGAGAGCCAGTGTTTGTTAATAGTGGTATTCTCCTATAGTTTGATAAATTTCCTAAATCGGATAGAAAGACAAAGACTCTAAAGCTTATCCAGATGTGGTTTTATAATGATGTCACTAGGCTTTACTCTGTAATTGAGGCCCCTAAAAATATACAGTTTTAGGCTTAGTATCTACAACAAGGTTAATGGAAATCTGCACCAAGGGTAAATACTTGAGCAGATTGTGTCATCAGGAAATATTTAAACACTATTTAAAAGGATTTAAAATAAGCAGATTTTATTTTACACTGACTAATGCACAGAAATATAATACAATAGAGCTGTTAACAAATAAACATAAAGCTTTTCTCTCCTCTCCTCCTCATCCTTCTGCCATTTGTATGGTTAAGTCCAATTAGCTTCCTGCATTTTAAGTTCTACACCCCCTTGTCCTGTGCCAGCGGTTGGAGCTGATGGCTATACTAGTTTGGCCTTGACTATGCGGGAATAATATTATGTTTGAACTATTTACTTCCTAAAACATTGATTAACTCGCACTATTTCATTTTCATTACCAAAAATCTTTCAATGTTTCTCCATTGTCTCAGAACAAATTTCAAATATCTCAACATCTCCAAGCACCTTTGATGAATTGAATCATTCCCAGCTTCTTACTATTGACCACTTACTAAGGGTGCTCAGTTATATTAAATTGTACACTATTTAATTTTCATGAAGTGTACATTTATTTATACCACTTTCCTATTGACTGTTTTACTTGGTCTTTAGACTGAACAGCAACTTAGTTTTAAAACTATACTTTAAAGTCCATTAAAATCTTATTTGCTCTGTAACCCCTTCTCTCCCAGAATGGATTGAATATCTCCTTTTTTGTCCTCACTTCTGCCATAGAGCATACCTCAGAGTAGACATCATTCTACTTGGTTTAACAAGTCTATGCAAATGAATTGAGAAGAGTTTGAGAGAGGATACTGTTTTAATCCTATGTGTAACTTTCAACCTCTAAAGTGCGTACTAGATGCTCAAAAAACATTTCCTAGATTAAATTGAATACTTATTGGTCTTATAATATAGGAAGTATTTTATTATTTCTATAACTAATAGAACCAATAGTATGTGGTTATTGATCATTTGCTATTTTCACAAAACTTGTGAGCACTATGCTAATCTTATTTACATATATCATTACATTTAATTTTCACATTAAATCCCCAAGTAGTTACTGGCATTACCATTCTACTATGAAACTAAGGCTCAGCAAAGTCACATAGGCAGGATGAGTCATGTCTGAGCAATTCTATCTCTGAATCCTAAGGTAGAAAGAATCCTAAGAATGACTACTATTGACCTTCACCCTTTACAATTCATCCTCTATGAAAATGGTGACTGCAAGTGGTGAATTATATGGAATTCTTGTATGTGATTTTCTTATCTGATATGGAAAAAAGGAGATGATGTTGGTGGGCCCAATTTAATCCTGTTCTCCTTAGAAACAGAATCAATTATATATACATGTATATATATGTATATATATGCTTAGATATAAATATACATATATGTTTAAGATAAAAATCAAAAAAATGGGCACAGTAAGAAATTAAAAAGTAAATATATATATTATATATATAAATTAAAAAGTAAATATATATATATGCTTAAGATAAAACTTAATTTAAAAATTGAGCACAGTAAGAAATTAAAAATAAATAATAAAATAATAATCACAATAATATACTATAATAAAATTTGTATAAAACTTATGAATTGTTTATTTATTGAATTTTCTATTTCAAATTTTTGGATCACAGTGAATCATGGGTAACTGAGAGGCTGGAGAGTGAAACCATGGATAAGGATTATTATAATTTTCTCCAGCTGGTGGTAAAAGTCAGAGAGACCCAAAGTACTGCAGGGATTTAACATGATGGAGGTTTTCTATCTCCAACATGAAGAGGCTATGTGAAAGGACCTGAGTGTGGCCTCTAGATATGAAGAGGCTGACAGCCAGCAAGGAAACAAGAACCTCAGGCCTATCACAGCAAGAAACTGAATTCTTCCAGTGGCCTGAATGAATCCAGAAGTGAATTTTTCACCAGAGCTTCCAAGTAAGAGCCAAAACTCTCCAACATCTTGAGTTTTGCTTAATAGGCCTAAATTATAAGAGGAATGTAGACATTATAACCTCAGGTACATATATGACTGCATGACCCATGTGATCCTACAATATGTACAATCAGAAAAATGTGAATTACATTCCAATTATGTGTGATTTATCAAAATGTATAAATGCATTCTACTGTCATGTACAACTAATTAGAACAAATTTAAAAATTCATTAAAAAAATAAGAGGGATGTAGGCCTGCAGAGGCCCAAAGGGTAACTAAAAGAAGAATAAAGTTTGATGTCTCTGCCTTCATTTAGTACCTGTCTCTTTAATTACCTTAAAATTTTGCTCAGGTCCCTGCCCAGCTCTGCACATAGGCATGTTAATTATTTAAGGAGTGTTCATCTAAAAACAAGTAATGCAAATTTTATTACCCCTAAATTTACCTAATTTATCTCATTCCCCTTCAAGACTGAGATTAGATTTGGGGGATATTCCACAGGGATATTTCAGGCACCAGACTAAAGTGGTGCCTAAAAGTCTTCAATCCTCACCCCCTTCCAGGATCACAGGTCTGATAGATAAACATCCTGAGCAAGAAGTAGACACTGACCCCTCAAGTAATAAGAACTACTCCAAAGGACTTCTCTGGAGCTACTTCACAGAACCAGAACTGACAACGACCAAGTGGACCACAGTTTGATCAAGACTTCATAATTATGGATATATCTCACCCCTGCCCCAATTGTTCCCATATTCAAACTCGAATCTCCTGTCAGAACCCTGAAAATAGGTCTGAGATGCTGGATCTCACTTTGCCTTCCTAATATGGCTATCCATATTGATTAACATTCTTTTTCTTCTTTTCACCATTATCTTTTCTGTTTCTTTTGGGGAGCAAGTAGTTGACCTGATTTGCTGGAATTCCCCAGAGTCAGGTCTTCAGCATTTGTTTACTCTAGTAACCAAATTAGGAAGTTTATCCAAACTTCTGACATATAAAACTGAGTCGAATATATGAGTGTTGCTTTAAACTGACTACTCAGACTTCCCTTTATTTAGTGGGCCCATAAGATTGAGTTAAAGCCAGGGAAGATGGGTGAGAATTTTGTTTTTGCTCCCAAGCCTGATCCACAAAAATCTCCAACAATGATCCTTTGTTCTCTTTCGGCATCTGCTATAGTAATAGAGGTGATTCTAGGGAAACTATGGAAGTCCTGTATTAAATATGAAAGAACCTGCATCTACCTGTGTCCTTGAATGATTGTGTAAAGGAAGAAGACTCCATTCACCAAACTCTTTGTGTGCTCAGTGCTGCTAAGTGAACAAGAAATTTCTATTGTGTTTCTGCAATTAGAAACTTCGTGTGTGTGTGTGTGTGTGTGTGTGTGCGCGTGTGTGTGCCTTATCTAGGATTATCCTAACTAACATAGAGAAGATTTTATAAGATTGGAGAACTCAAGGAAGACAATGATTCAGCCATGGAAGAACTAGATAAAGTGAATTCCAGTCAGAGGAAAGAGAAGTGGGAAAGGGGAAAGCACTTCTGGCATTTCAAAAAACAGAAAGGAAATAAGGATAGCAGTGTAGAAATAAATGGGAATGGGGAGAATAAAATAAGACCAAGAAAGAAGATAAGAGCCAGATAATAAGTGTTACAGGCCAACATAAGGCATTTGGATTTTATTTTAAGATTAGATGTGAGGGATGAAGGAGAAATTCTCCAAGATTAAATCTGTGGTTTTATTTTCAAGCAAAAGAATGAATAGTGTTACTGGTTCCTAAGATGAGAAACTTAGGACAAAGAACAAACCAGTAGGATGTGCAGATAAAATAAATTTGGTTTGAGGGAGTTGGAGCAAAAATGCCCTGTTTACAGTTAGAAGTGTATGTGGATTGAGAAGAAGAAAAGCCTGGGCTAAAGACAGGATTATGGGGTTGTTATATAGACATTGCATGAATGTTTCAAGCACTCCATGACAAACCAATGTTGGTGGGTGGAAATAAAAGAAAGAGACCACACCAAATCTGGAGAAATAAAAGGGAAATTGGGAAGGTATGGTGTCACAGGTACTAAGAGAAGAAAGGTCCAGGATTCAAGGAGGGATCATAAATTATAAGACTTCCACATTGTCCCTGAATTGGGGAAAGCAAGAACTTTGACAACCTAGGGAAGAACAGTTTCAATTGAGTGGTGAAGTCATTGTGGAGGCAATGTAGGTGTTAGGGGTGCAATTATGTTCCCTCCAAAGAGATAGTCAAATCCTAAGCCCTGATACATGTGAGTATGATTTATTTGGAAGTAATGTCTTTGTAGATATAATCAAGTTAAGCTGAGATCATACTAGGTCAAGGTGGGCTGTAAATCCAATATGACTGGAAGAGAAATATTTGGACATAGGGAGGACAGCCTCCTTGTGATGACAGAAGCAGGACCAAAGAGATGCAATGGCAAGCTGAGAATGTTATGGATCACCAGTAACTTTTGGTACCTGGAAGAGGCAGGGAGGGATCTCCCCAACAGTTTTCAGAGGGAAGATGGTCCTGCCAAGACTTTAATTTCAAGTTTCTAGCCTCCAGAACGTTGAGAATACATTTATGTTGTATTAAAGCATCCAGTTTCAAATATTCTGTTACAGCAGTGCTATAGAAACTAAGATTCTTGAAAGGAAGCAAAGAAAGTAAGTCAATGGAAGAGAGGAATGTGAAGATGTGAAAGACAAGGCTGGGACCGTGAGTGGGATACATTTCTTTCTCCTGCTTGTCTTCCCACTTCCAACAACTTATGTGTTATGGCTAAAATCGGCAAGGTGCCCCAAATATTTATCTATGGAAAGCATGAAGCAAGGTTCAGAGGTGAAGATTTTAGGCAATGATTAAATCATGAAGGCTCTGACCTCATTAGTGAATTAAGCCATTAATGAAATGAAGTAATCTATTGATGACTGGATGAACTACTAGGAAGTGGGACCTAATTGGAGGAAGCAGGTCACAGATAGGGGGGCTCAGAAGGGTTTATCTTATCCTTGGCCCCTTCCTCTTTTTTTTTTTTTCTCTTTCTCTCTGCTTCCTGGCTGCTGAGTTGAATAGCATTCCTCTGCCACACCCTTCTGCCATATTGTTCTGCCTCACCTCAGATCCAAAGAGGTGGAGCCAGCCAACCATCCACTAAACCTGTGAAACCATGAGACAAAATAAACTTTTTCTCCTCTAACTTGTTCTTGTCAAGTAATTTAATCACAACAACATAAAGCTGACTAACACGTATTAGAGTCTATACAAATACTGGTGGAAGGAGCTAGCAAGAGAAGAAAGGTGAAAATGCAGAAAAGTATGGCTTACTGATAAAGAAGTCCTCACCAAGATATGAGAAGATGGAATCTCATTGGGCATTAGCCATCTGAAGGGAAATGGACACTCCTTTGTTTCCTAAGGGAGGAAGCAAGCACTGATTCTGACCTAGGAAAGCTAATAGGTTTCATGACAGGAAGTTGAGAAATTCCATCAAAGTGTATCCATTTGAGGTGGTCAGTAAAGTTCTCTACTAAGATTAAGCCAGGTCTCTGTGAAGAGCTGTGGACAATGGTGAAGAATTGGTCATGTTGAATGGGAAGGAAAACAGATTACAGAAATAAAGAAAGATGATCAGCAACATCAAAAGCGTATTGGAGCTGGGTGCATTCCTGTAATCCCAGCAGTTTGGGAGGCTGAGGCAGGAAGATTGCAAGTTCAAAGCCAGCCTCAGTAAAAGTAAGTGACTAAGTAACTCACTGAGACCCTGTCTGTAAATAAAATACAAAATAGGCCTGGGGATGTGGCTCATTGGTTGAGTGCTCCTGAGTTCAATCCCCAGAACCCCCCACTAAAAAACAAAAACAAAAACAAAAAAACAGAACATATTGGAGATTAAAGGACACCAGATACCAGATATCAGAATGTCACCAATCTGCATGCTTATCAAATTTATTTCAGCTGAGCTGAGAACCCCAGGCATAGTCATGAGAAACACTATTAGACTGAGCTACATTTGATGACTTTTCATTTGAATATATTGTAATAGTGATGAAAGAAGAGAGTCAAGATAATTAGACCAGAAATATTTCAAGTTGTATATCATGGGGCTAGCTTAGGAGAGAGGGAAAGACAAGATTTAACAAAGAGATGGGGAAATGTAGAGGGGTTATGAGAATGTAAAGGAAAACACAAATACTTTTAGAACAAGGAAATGATTCTGAAAGAGCTGAAAAATCAGTGACTGCTGTTGAATAGTGGAATATCTGAACTGTGTTGAATATGGAACATTTCTAGGTGATGGCAAGGTCCCAGACACTAAAATGAGAGCAAGTAATTTAAAATCACAGTGGCCCTTCCTGTGGAAGAGACCATAAAGCATCTGAGAGGTTGAGCTATCCAGTGGATTGTTGAGATGAAAGTTGAAACCACACAGGATGTTGCCAGAACCTAGAGGAAGGAAGGAAGGGGGGAAATCTAGGGGTTCAAGTGTTTATGAATTAGAAAACAGATCAGGATTTTGGTAAAGATTAGTCAAAGAGCATGGATCTTCCAGGACTGATGAGTATTAAAGGAAGACAGAAAAGTAATAAACTGGAGTGATGTATGGTGGAAATGAAGCAGAGGATGCTAACCTCTCCCAAATCTGAGTCAAAATAAAAAAATAAGTCATGAAGAATATGAGGCCTTCTCAAACCATTTCCTACAAGCCTTTGAGCCTTTTGTTTGCCATTGTATCTTCAATCTTTAGAAGATGTTAAGAAATATTGAAAGTCTATATAGTAGTCAACAGATAATACTCATTGAATGAACTATTTTAGACCGATATGATTATCTTTATTTGCCCAATTTTACTGTGGTGAGATGCATTGATTTTCAAACTGATTTTGAAATAGATGCCTTATCTTCTCTAATGTGTTGTAGGTCTTTGAGGGAAATTTTAGAATATCATTAATCATATCATCAAACACACGTTCATACACAGAGTCACAGGTTAAATTTTGTTCCCCCCAAATTCATATGTTGAAGTCCTAGGCCACATGACATCAGAATGTCACCTGATTTGGAATTAGGAGCCTTTCAGTTCAGTAATTAGTTCAGATAGGGTCATAATGGTGGATCCTAATCCACTATCACTGGTGTCTTTATAGAAAGAGGATATTTGGACACAGATCAGTGCACAGAGAGAATACCATGTGAAGAGGAGGCAGAGACTGAGGTGATGTACCTACAAGTCAATGAACCTCAAAAGATTGCCAGCAAACCACTTGACACCAGGAGAGAGGCAGGGCACAGCTTCTTCCTCAGACCTCAAAGAATTCCATGCTACCAATAACTTGATCTGGGACTTCTTTGTCTCCAGAACTGTGAGACAGTACATTTCTGCTGTTTAAGCTAAGCAGGTGCAATACTATGCTATGGCAGCCCTAGCAAACTAACACAAGTAATTTTTTTATTTTGCTACCCAGTAGGAGATTAAATGAAAATTTCTCGGAAGCTACAGGAACAGCCTACCTCATTAAAACTGTTTACCAAGTTTAGCATATTAATTACATCTGAATTATGCATCAGTATTTGTTATTTACTCTAAAATATTAATTTACTGATTCTCAGTGTTTTTTCAAATTAATTCATTTCAACTCAATTCAATAAAAGTTTGTGAGATGCTGTGTACTTCTTCCTATGTGATAGGTACTACACTGTAAAGATTATAAAAATGAGTGGCATAATAATTGTACTCAATGCCCACAAATTCTTATTTTGAGTTAAGATTTACTCTCTTTAAAATAAATTAATATTAGCCACGCACAGTGGCACATGCCTATAATCACAGTGGCTCAAGAGGCTGAGTTAGGAGGATCGCAAGTTCAAAGCCAGCCTCAGCAACAGCAAGGCACTAAGGAACTCAGTGAGACCCTGTCTCTAAGTAAAATTCAAAATAGGGCTGGGGATGTGGCTCAGTTGTTGAGTGCCCTTGAGTTCAATCCCCAGTATGAAAATACATAAATTAATTAATTAGTATTATAAGACAGACTACACTCAAATGATAAATGTGTAGGATAATGATACAGAAAATTTGTAAATCAAAGGAGAATGTGGGAATTGAGGTAAATCATCAGAAATGTATAACATTTTGATAGTAGCATATAGTGCTAGAGGTATGGGGTGATCAACCTGATTAAATATCTTGATAAAGACTTGGGAAGACTGGGAGGTAAGTATTAATAGACAAGTGCAGACAGATTCTTAAGACGACCTTCCTTTGCAACAATTTTATCAGATGTATCGTAACTGGGAAAAAGACCAAAAAGTTTCTGATTTTTTAATGTCCAAACTGCAGAGAATTTTAATAATAAAAGTACTCCCTTAACAAAAAGAAAGCATTAGAACTTATTAATAGGAGATAATTACACATAACGCTTTGGTGTATATCTCTCTATGCATATATAGGTATCCATATACATGTACAGATGTATACAAACATATTCAAATTAAATAGACTCATATACTATATTCTATTAAAATATTTGCTTTTAACATGTTTCTATGTTAAATATTCATCTAAAGTATTATAAACTATATGGTTACACAATATTCCGTTGTTGGACATTTAGAATTGTAGATTTGGAGTTTTTGCTGCTATGCACAGGTTAGAGATTTTGTGAGCAGAGTTTTAATTGCATAGATGGAACAGTTCTATACTTGTTTCCCGACTTGGACTTGGAGAAGAGGTAGATGCTTCATTTTATAAGTCTTCAATGGCTTTCTGAAAGGTAGGAATTAAACCACTGATGCTACCTTAGCCACTGCTAGCGGATGGGTCAGAGGGTTCAGAATGTTCAGGAACTACAATAAAAGACAACTCTATCGATAGACTCTCCCTCTCACATTCTCTGAAAGAAGTCATTGAGAAAAAAGAGATCTGGCATTTGACTCCACCCACAATAAGTGCAAAGACAGAACAGGGCATCTATGCCATTATCTATCTTGAGGATGTAAGCATGGGGGCTCCCAGGGTGCTGACAAAGCTGTTGCTTGGATTGGACCCTGGCTCCACAGATATGTTTAGTTGTAAATATTCATCAACCTGTACCCTTAAGTTGCATTCATTTTTCTGTGAAAAGTTATAATTTAAGAGTTTTAAAAAATAAATAATAATAGGAAGTTCCTGTTTGTCCAGCTCTCAATGAACAGACACATTCCATTGCCTTTTTTTTTTTTTTTTGGTACTGGGGATAGAACCCAGGGGCACTCCACCACTGAGCCACATCCCCAGCCCTATTTTGTATTTATTTAGAGACAGGGTCTCACTGAGTTGCTTAGGGCCTTGCTAAGTTGTGGAGGCTGGCTTTGAACTCGTGATCCTCCTGCCTCAGCCTCCCAAGTGCTGGGATTACAGGAGTGCGCCACCGCGCCCGGCTTCCATTGCCTTCTTTAGCATTTAGCTCCACTGCTTTTCTAACTGAACATCATTCCCACCAACCCTCTAAAATCCCTTCAGAGTCTTTCCTGCCATTTGAGAGCATAATAGTCCTCAATCCAGTTAACAAATCACCAGTATATTTAAGCATAGATCTTAACATAAAAACTTAAATGTGTTTTATGTCTCCACATAGTGGGGTGTACGGCAGAAGCAACTTGATGGAAGAAGGACATTTTGATCACATTATTTTACAGTTAAGCACAAGTGATAGCTAAACATTCCATATAACCCCTCTCACTTCTTTTGAACCTTTGTTACTAAATAAACTTGACTCTTGAGAGTAGATCATCCGCTGTGCATTAAGCCACTGTATTACACACAGCCTTGTCCAACTATTGAGGAGTTTCTGGTTACAGGGGTAGGGGCTTAGTAACTTGGCTTCTGAAAAGTCTAACTTCTCTTCATAGCTTAACTTTTTCCCTTTGCATCGTTTAAGATTTTTTCGACTTTGTGTAATTTAATGCCCTGTCTGTGACATAGAAAGGGCACATGGTGACTCACGGATGAGATCATGGCCTTACCTGAAAAACTTCACATGCTCTGACTTATTAATAAGGCCTACAGTTTAAAGCCCAAGCATTTTAACAGGAGTCCCCTTGGTAACATAATGTAAGGGAAGTGTTTTCTAGGTACTGCATTGTGGTATTCAAACCTGCAAAATTACAGAAAATATCTAGGCTAAAATGAACTTTTATTTTGCAGTGAAAGGACCTATTGTAAACCATCAGCGTGAATGAATATAATTTAGTTCAAATTTGTAGAGTGTTGATAAGGTTCCTTATAACGCTTGGTTAGAAGTACCTAACCTTTAAATGCTTTTTATTGTGCCATAAGCAATACAGCTTCTTCTTCAATAAATTTCTCATCGTAAGACTTAAGTGTTTGGAAGGTTAAAGATGAGCATTTCTATTTTGCTGTTTATACATAGTTCTTTCTGACCTTGACAAATAAGACCAAAAAAAAAAAAGTTTTAGCACTTTTAGTTGGCTAAACATATAAATATTTATTACCTTTCTGATTTCATTGGAGTTTCAGCTGTTTTTCCTCTTTTCCTTCTCCTTTCCTTGTTCTTTCCTCTCCCCTTTCCTCTTTTGCCCTTTCTTCTCCCTTTCTCTCTCTCTCTCTCTCTCTTTCTCTCATACACACACACACACACACACACACACACACACACACACTCCATACATGCTGTTATCTATTCTGACTACTTCAATCTTACTGCTAAATGCCTAAGTCCTTAGCAGGTACTACCATTATTACAGAAATCTGTCATTCATGTTCAACCATAAGACTTCTATAGATTATTTAGATGATACTTGAACACATACATTTCTTGTCTCATGGTTTGGTGTCAGGTATTCAGTTTTTTCCCAATAGAATTCCTGGTGGCTTTTCCCCTTTTGAGAGTCTAGAAATTCTCAAAAACAAGGGCTTAGGTTGGGTTAACCAAAACCAATTTTATGCTGTAAAAATCGAACTGCTCTGAGACATCACTCTTCTGTTCTCACCAACAAGCACAACTCACATCAACCTTCTTGTCATGTTTGATATGTTCTTCTCCCCCTTACCATCATCTTGCTATTCTTGTTCCCCCAAACTTTGGAGGCTTTTCTGAAACATCTCACAAACTTCTTCAAGATTGCCAGTTTCTGGTAGGGTGCTCATTTAAAATGAGAATGATCTGGTTGGCTACAGTTTGGATAGTCATCATCAATCAGGAGGCTTTCTAGCCTGAACTTTGAAACAATCCCAGTATGCTGAACAGTCTCACAATGTGTTTCTTCCTTCTCCCTATTTATGAACAGACTGTATACACATATCATAAAGGACCAACAATAGCTCTACTAGGGATATCAATATAGGTTCTTCAATCTTTCGATAATGTTTTTAATCATAAGCCTTAAAGCACAATTGTTTTTACCTCGAAATTCTTAAAAATCTGTTATGGGACAGAAATAAGAGATTAATGGAGATCTTGCAAAAAAAGATAAATGGCACTACCAGAATACTACAAAACTGGGCGAAAAATTAATTGAACCTATACTTTTGATAAATATTTATTTTTTGCAGAAGAAAAATGCATACTAGTTTAAGCTGTCATTATACTAACCTACATCCTATTTTTCATATTATTAGTAATACATAATGTGGTAGTTTATATTCAAAAATAAAACTAGAATGTATATACCTCATGTATTTATCCAGAAATACACCAAGGTTACTATGGTTACGAAAAATCCATTACCTTTGAATACAGAATGAAAAAGTTTGACTTAAAGTGTGTGCTATTTATTATAGCAAACATCAACAGCCTTCGGGAGGTTCTCTAACTGGATTCATTTTTCAGTGTCAGAACTGACCCAGCATACTACTAGCTTATGGCCTATGCAAGGCAAAAATTTGAACTGTATGCATTTTTAAATATATTTTGTACTAACTCAAGGTGCAGCAATGCCTTTGACTTTTAATGCTTCATATTTAAGAGAAAGAAGGAAAAAAAAATTCAAAGCACCTAGATGCTAAAGTGGCTTCTGGATTGAAATGCATGTGCTTTTTCCTGTATCCACCATGTCAGTCAGATCCATTTGCTAAATAACAGGAGGATGTTGGCGCTATGTGAAGATGCAAAAGGAAACCACATATAGGTGGAGGATTGCAAAAAAAAATGTTGACACTTTGAAATATTTAGGAGGGAACATTACACCAAGTTATTAAGGAAGTTTTTGATAGTGTAGAAGGCAAAGAATTTTAAATAGTGTTGGGATGATAACCAGGGAAAATGAACATAGCTATTGATGAAATTTTAAAATTATTCCTTTCCAGTATTAAATTTGTGCTCCTTACAAGTGTGATCACATGAATCAAAGTAAAATATAAATGGCTCATAATCACACAAGGAAATAATCAATATAATCAGTATTTTAAAATGCAAATAAATAAGAGAATATTTTCACTTGTTAAAAATATCAAACATTCATTTGACAGGTGTTCCTTTTGAAAAGCTACCAAATATTTATACATAATAATGCTTATCATGATATATGTAAAATAGAGATAAATGTTCAAGTGTCAAATGCATGAATGTATATCCATTCAAGGAAGAATGATATTTTAAAAATATAATTATCTGGGAATATAGTTATAGTAAGGCAATATACAAAGATATAAAAGTGTACATGGATTCTAGCTCAATTTTATTAAAATGAATGAAGTACTAGAAGAAATTCAAATACTGAGTTTCTTCATGTGTGACAGAATAATCAGATATTAGATATTTGCATGTTTTAAATTATCTTCAATAAGCATATTTTACTTTTACTACTTCTATAATTTTAAAATGTTTTAGATATCTAATAGACTACATTTCTCCTCGGTTTTTCTGTAGAGACACTTCAGCACTGTAGTGATCCATTTAAATGGACCTAAATTACCACCATTCCTGATATCACCAGTCTCATGAGCAGAAGTTCCACTCACAAACCACTCAACATGGAAAGGATATTAGGTCACAAAACCCCAACACGAAGACAAGCAATGAGTATCAAATAGCGTCATAGCTACACATCATGACAAAACGTTATACGTCATGACATAGTGGGACATATAGAGACTGAAGCCCTTCTCAGTGCCTAAACTGTTTCCTACCACCTTCTCCTCACATAACTTTAATCAGGGAGAGTCCCTTTTCTATTCTGTCTTTTCTATGAGTCCTAGTGGACAGATTAACTTTGAAGGTACAAGTGACTTGAATTTGGTACATATCACAGGAATGAAACCTTAGAGTTTGAAAAGGATCTTAAAGGCAATTTTATTCAACTACTATGCAATTTGAGAATCTCTGCAGAGAAAGGGGCATTTGGCTTATGCTAGAGAAAAGGCACTCGCTTTAGGGTGCTATTATAGACTGAACTGTGTCCCCCACCAAATTTATGTTGAAACCCTAACCGTGAAAGTGACTGCATTGGAAACAGGGCATTTAAAGAGATAATTGAGAGTAAATGAGGTGGTAGACCTAGTAAATGAGTGGGGACCTAGGAGGAGATGGTGATCTGGCTATGACATCTGCTATCCCATTGGTCTCCAGGGTTGATTCAGCTGATCTGGCTGGCTGGGAAGTGTCCCCTTTCTCCCTCACTGCTCCATGTGCATTTCTCCTAAAATTGCATGCTCAGGCGAAGAGGATGCCCTACCCTGATAGAGAAGACCACTCTTTGGTCAAGGGTATATGAGTAGCTGCACTCCTCTGCTAGAACCTCCAAATAAGCTCTCAAGAGTGGGAACCTAATCCAATCTGATTGGTATTCTTACGAAAAGTCATTCAAGGACAGTGAGAAGGTGGCCATCTGCAAGCCAAAGAGAAAGGCCTCAGGAGAAACCAAACCTGCTGACACCATGGCTTGAAATTACAACCTCCAAACAGTGAGAAATAAGTTTATTTTGAAGCCAAACAGGTTGTGATTTTTTTTTTTAATGGTAGTCCCAGACCACTAATGATGGTATTCTGAGATTTATAATAAGGTCCCTGTTTCCCTTTCAGAGTTATGGTCCTCACTAAAATAAAACATGCTCAACAAAACAATGTATAGAGATGGAAAGTGTGGACATCGGGACAAGATAGATCTATGTTAGAATTGGTTCCCTCAATTACAGACTAGAATTCCTTGACTTGTCCAGGCTTCATGTATCTAGCTATTATAGATTAGGAGAGTGGTGTACATCTTTCAATCCCATCTTCTTTCTAGGCTTAGTTCCCTTCTTCTGACCAACACTGAAGTTCTCAACATGCTTCACATCTTAAGCTATTTGGAAACAAGGACTGTTTGTGAGAAGCCATGAAGCTTATAGAAAAAAAGATGCGCTGAGTGATATTGAAGCGGCACCACTTCCCAGAGGACATATTCAGCATTCCTTTCTGTGCATGGAAGGAATGATTTTTTTTTTCCCTTAAGTTGCTGTTCTTTATTTCTCTTTTCTCTGTCACTATTAGTCCCAATCCCACTTCCAGTTCCCCTTGCTATCTCCATTTTTTGTTGTTTTTCCCAGGAGTCAGGGGACTTTACTCTTTCCTCCAACAGCATGGATTTACTGCCCCCTCTGCAATAGGTCTTGGAGTTGCAGTAATGCACCAAGCAGACATGCTCAAGTCCTTAGGACTCCTAGGATTAGGAGCGCAAACAAGCAGTCTTGTTCAAGACAACGTGCACAAACAAATGTTGTGGGCTATAACGATATTCAGTGAATATACAGGGCATACTCAAGTCATGCCTGGGCATTAGAGAATTCCTGGACTACAAGATGCAATACCCCATTCTGCACAATGATATATTTTGATTCTAGAAGATTTTTGTGTATTCATTATTAACACATGAATAAAGTTCATTCTACAGTGTATTTTAATAATAATTATTATTTCCAAAATAATTCCTGTGACCTATAATTCTTAATTAAAATTATGCCATTGACTTTAATCTTGTGATCCAGTTTTGTTAGGGTAAAATTAATCTATTGTTTAGTTTGTAATTTGAACTCTGTGCTCTACAGAAAATAATTATTTTTATCAACTTTACCAAGTGCCAACATGCTGTTTTACACAATGTAATTTCTTAAGAGTATTGTAATTTCCACTTTACAGATTCAAGCACTGTATCTCAGAGAAGTTAAGTAACTTGTTTTAAGTTCACACTCACTTCAAGGAAGCCAGACTTAGGGTTGTTGTCAAAGTCTATTTTTCACAGATCACATGACCACAAACTCTGGATGCCTCAGCCTCCTCACTTGTGAAACAGGGGTAAGAACTACTACTGTCATCTACTACTGTTTATCCTACTGTCTAGAATAAATACTATGGAATGCTATCCCATCGTGATGAGCAAAATATAGAAGTAATAGTTATTCTTTTAAGGTTCTTAGACTAAAATGGTGACAAAGAATATAGCTGAGAATAGAACTCTCCACCAGTGCCTCATTCTAACATCAAGATGTGTCCCCATGAAGCTCTAAGTGCCAAGAGATGAGGGTCAATGTCTGGCTGATTCCCTGTTATAACCTGGTACCTGGCATTAATGTGAATGAGTGAATACATACATAATTAATTCTACCTCTGACTCTAACTTGTCGTGCCCTTTCACAAAGAACTTAATATCTCTAGGCCTCAGTTTTTAAATCAATCAATATTTGATTAATATCTAACCTGAGAGACAAATAGAGTATATAAAGTCATATAATATAGGACCATTGTAAGTAGTATACAAATACAAACCCTGTGTAGACACCAGATGACAAACCTAATGTAGGCCTCTTGTATTTAGAAAGCTTTCCAACAATTTATTTCCCTTAACTGTCAGTATGATCAGGACTATATGCTATGTTTCTTCTCAAACCATTTGAAATTCAGACCACAGTGAGTGACACTCATCTGAGTTTTAAGTTTATTCCACATTCATGAGGCTCTTACAGTAGCCAGCCACATGATCATAAATTTGTTGGAAGGAGGTCACCGATTCAGTCTGGCTCTGTCTATGTGAGTGGACCACACTGAACCAGCTGCACTCCTGTGATCAGTGGGAGGCAGAGCCATCTATGCTGAGCCCTTGTGTTGGTCTATCCCAAGGTCCCCTCTGCACCTGAGCAAAGGCATAGTGGTGCCAGGGACTCAGGTAAGCCATGGTGGGGGGACTACAGTAAAGAACACACACCTTGAAGTGGTATGGAAGGTAGGCAATTTTCAATATTTTCCATCTTTGGCTTTACCATAATACTAAGATGACCTTAAAGATCATGAAACAGGAATAGTTAGGAGAGGACAAAAATAAGTAACCCAATTTCAAAACATGCCTTTTTACCTAATTGCACAGTATAGTTATCTGGCATATAAAAACTATTAACAGGGATGTCAGAAGTCCTACCCGTGGCTGTGTAGTTCTCTTCTTTGCCTGAATAGAGCAGCTTTCCATCCATGTACAAAGAGTACTGAGCTAAAATCCCATTTGCTTGTTTGGGTGGTTTCCAGGAAAGTAACAAAGAATTGGGAAGGGATTTGGCTACTGGTGGCTGAACCTCTTGTGGGGCTGTGGAAGGAAAAAAAGAAAAAAGAAAAGGAAAAGATTTATAGAGTCTAATTTTAGTTTACTTTTCTAACTCAAACTTTTTAGATCCAAACCCATAAATCATGAAATAAACCTGAAATCCCTTGCATGGAAATGTTCCTGATTCGTGGGCAACTTGTCAGTAATTGCTTTAGGAACAGTGCTAAATAATTGTCCTTAATTTATGAGAATTTGCATCAGTGATGGATGGGGAGTCCTTACTGTAGTTCACTTGACTGACGTTTGTGTTACTTCATCAAAAGTATTATTAACCCATAATGTCTATGTGGGACGGTGCCAGTTAAAGCAAATTGAACAGATAAAAGTGCCCTAGCCTCGAGGAGCTTACGATCTGAGATGGGCAACATCCTGACAGCAATTCATAATTCGTAACTATTGAAATAGCTAGAAAAGGGGCCATCATTGGAATTAATTATATCTAGAAACTACATTGCAGACAATTTTTTAAAAAAAGATTTGTTCATTTTATGTAGTGGTCAATTGACCCTGGAAACAATCATTCTCTGGTAAATTAAGAATAACTTCTTGGAAAAGTTAGAAGTTTGGAATTCTTTAAATAATGACAAGGAGATGTGAACTGAATGAGTAAAGATTCCCTCTGGGACACAGCTATGAAATAGGTGTGAAGGGAACCAGGCAAAATCGAGACAGAGGGTGGAGTGGATGTACAGAAAATAATGAGATGTGGGACACTTTGTCCCAATGAAGGCTGGTGGAAGTACATGCAAAAGGGGGTGGTGACCATGGACTCCTGCAGACATATGACACACTGGGGGAAAAGCTGCCGTTTTTAGTAGGCTAGATGGGGAAAACAGTGAGAAAATAAAGATGATGGGCCGCTGTGGATACAGCCCAGATTAGAGGGATCTGGTTAGATCAGGCATAAAACAGAAAAAAAAAAAAGTGTCACAAAAAGGATTTTACCAAATCTGTTTCCTTACCACTGCTTTGTCATATGGGTCTCTGTCTTCCTTTTTCTTAAATATCTTCTATTCAAATGGTGCTTGCTGAAGGATTCAAAAGAGGGGGAGAAGAAAGAGGAGGGGTGGAGGGATGGATACTAGGAAAAAGAAAGAGACCAATGGACTCTTTTTCCATAGAGATCAAGCCTTTAAATCTCCTAAATAACTTTACAACTAGACAGCATAAGAAATGTATGATTCCTCTCATCCAGGAGAAAGAAATAAGAAGCAACAATGCTTCAAATGTTTTGAGGCTGTTATTTCTTGAAGTGATGGGTTTAGATGCTTGAGCAAAGCTTTCAACTCCAGAGTGCTAAAATATTTTCTCTTTCCTACTGCCTTCTTAACATGTGCTTTCTGAAACATTAATTTATGCCAACAGTTTGTAAGTTCCAAGTACAACAAAAGTGAGACTTAAGTCAGAAGGAACTGAGCAGTGATTAATAATGCCTCAATTGGCATTTGGAGGCTCCATCATACTGAAATAATTGTTGCCTGTGCTGGTGTTTAGCAGTTAAAAGGGACCATGGAAATCAACCGTTTGATTCTCAATTTCATACTGTGCCATACAATCAATTCTTTTTAGTCAGACTGTCTCTAGATTTACTTCTGAGCCATAGTAAAATGAGGAAGCTTTCATTAATCTTTCAGATGCTTCATATTAATGACAAGGCTCTTGCATGAACAATGTAACAGCAATTAAAAAGCCCATTAATCTGCATTACAGCTATTAAAGATGCATGTCATTAAAGGGTATGGAGTTTGATTCATTTTCGCACCCCCCCAAAAAATGGAGCAATTATGGCCTGGCAATGCACTTTGTCATCAAATTAGGTTGGGGTTTTCCAGCAAATGGCCTTGCAGCATTTAGCTCTTCTCCTATTTTATTATTCATGACTGAAATGTGGAAGTCAAGACCTTTGAAATTACTTTACCTTCTTGTGGAGTAGAGATGTTCAATGCATGTGAGCTCTCGGTACAGCCAGCCAGAGTGCAAGCCGTTAGGGTTACTGCATAGTTTTTGAAGGGTAGCAAGCCTGTCAATATGCCTATAATAAAAGAGGGGACAAAAAGGGTTTGCATGTTTACTGTAAGCATCTATAAAGACTTGTGTGTGCATGCATGCGTGTGTGTGCTTGTGTGTGTGTGTCAAAGAGAGACAGAGCTAGATTCAGAGAGTTGCAGAGAAGCAGAGACAGACACGGATAGAGAGAGAATAGAGAATGAAAATATATGACTCTAATTCATTTTCCTGCTTGTCTACCAATTGCAGAATGGGGTAACTCATAAGAAAAAAAATGTGAGACCCACTTATTGTTAAGATAGCTTTAAAGCAGTATTTGATATTTCCTGCATTAAGAATGGGGGGAGGACCTACACATAGCTCATAAAACACAGCCACAATGTATCCAATAGTTAAGATGCATATTATCTCATTCCAAATCCCGGGCCTCCCACAGAAACAAAACTATTCAATTTTCTTGAACCTAGCATTTTTCAGCCATATTTAACGAAGGAGTCCCTTTTTATGGCAGTGACTATTAACACACTTTAGGAAATGTTACTCCCAAGAGTGGTTTCATTATTTTAACGGCAGGATACACATATACAAACTATTTGTTTATGTTGCAGTTAACAAATATGCAAATTAGCATAGTCAAACAATTAGCAAATTAGATAATTATGCTTTTGTACTTCTACTTGCAAAATTATTAGTTTATTTAATTAAGACACCTGTCTTAAATGAAAGTATTGCACATGGAAGTGTTGAATTAACCTGGCTGGGTGGAGGATATATAAAATTTGTTCAGCAATTAAAAGTACCTGTAGAAATGAAAACATGTTTTGTTTACCACTGTTCATAATCAAGGCAGAAGTTCTTTATTTAGTTAATCCTGTGAATTAAACAGTTATCAAAAATATAATTGGTGCATTTTTCTCACCAGTGTTTTTGCTCAAGAACTTTTCTAGAGTAATCTTTAATCCTAACCAGAGACTGTCATCATTCTTATAAAATGACAGTCCCACTCCTGGTATCCCTTTATTGATTAAACCTTCAATAGCCTAGAGAATATATTATTGTTTTAAGGTGCCAATATTGTTGACAGCTTGCATCACTCAAACACAAATTTTAATATACATGTTTCTGTATTTGCCCTCCTCAATTAGAAAATTTACAAAATTAAAACAGCAAAGAGCCAGAAGGAAGCAAAGACAGTAAGTCATTGTTTGCTTTGGCACCTCCTATTTGCCCTAAACGCCTTACACTGCCTTCAAGTTTCTAGTCCAGCAGCTCCCAGGCCTATCCTTGGGCTACTGAACCTTCTCTGCTATGTTTCTACATGAAAATATCCATCCACTTGGCACCATCATCTCAGCTCACAGCCAAAGAAGACAGCAAGCCAATGAACTAATATGTGCACACGTGTGACCATCTCATGCCAAGTTCAGTTCTAATTTCAAAACCCCCTTGTGTTATTACCTTCTGCTTTCCCTTTCTTCCTGCCACTGTGATTGTCATTTCCTTTTGAATCCGTCAGACCATGAACTGCACTGAGATCACTTTAAGAACATCTTAAAAGTAAGCTGACGTTATCACACACACAGCCTCATCATATAGTAATGAAAAGCACAGCCACTCAGACCAGAATGCCTGCATGCTGATGCCAGTTCTGTTAGTGATAGGCTGTATGGGCTTAGAGAGGTTATTCTGATCACTGTGCCTTAGTTTCCTCATCTGTACATAGCCAATAACAGACCCTAACTTGCAGAAATCTCACAGGTCTCACTTGTGAGATGGGGATAAAGCGGCACTTACCTAAAAGGGTCACCGTCAAGGTTAATGAGTCTAAGACTACAGAAGAATCCACACAGAGTTATAAAGGTTGATAGCTCTCCTGCAGAGTTATGTCAGTCCAAGTCACACTACTATTGAAATCCAGCTTCTGCCTCTGTAGGCTAGTCGATGACTTTTATCTTTCAAAGATTTCTAGTCTTCCTTTAAATACCAAATCAAATAACCCTGCATCCTTACCCTTCTATACTTACTGAATGCTCTCTCACAGTCCCTTAAAAAACTTGTGTTTTACAAGGTTGGTTCTTCAGACTTATTCCTTTTCCTAAACACTGGCCTTTGTTAGTTTATGAAGCCTCACCTCTCAGTGATAACCTGCTTATCTACAGACTTCACATCTCCCCAGAGCTCTCCTTCTGCATTTCTACCTAGAGACTGGTGACCCCACCTGGATATCCCACTAAGACTTCATGCTCAACCTGACCCAATCCACACACAACACCCTTTACTATTTCTTAAGCTTTATTTCCCATCCCTTCTTTTTAAAATTTTTCCTTCCTGTACTGTGTTAGCTTTCTGCTTAAATAGCTGTTTCTAGTCCTCTAGATTCCTAAACTCATTAACTTTAATAGTGTCCCTTTGAGATAACGACAGTGTTATGCCCTTCTCACAGGACCTTGAAGCATGGTAGGCCAGTGCTCTACCAGTGAGCTGCACCCCAGCACTTTACATTCCCATTTCTTGATGCCTCTACCATGATATTCAAATTATAGGCTGCAATCTAAGTCATCATAACAATATATGTTCTAGCCATTGTATCCTTAGAAAATCTTTGGCATTTGTTATGTCCTATTGACAAATTGGAACCTACTGTAAGATTCTTAATAGGATAACTTGCATAATCTGAATTAGTATAATGCCACACTATCAAGAAATGAATCAGCCCCCAGTCAATGAAACTTTTAATTTTGATACATGCAAGAAAATCATGTTGGAATGTGAGGTTAGTTTCCTTTGTTCATCACTTGAATTATATGGCATACAGAAAATGCAATGCCTTTCACAGATGGGCATGCTTTAACTGCAGCCTTGGAATACTGTGTCCAGAAAGGCACAATGGTTGTGTACAGTTTGGTGATCTCAAGTCCTCAGTACAAAGATGTATTATACCTCCAGGTAGCATTATCACTGAGAAACATAAAAGTAGTTATATTAGTTTGCAATTTTTAGTCTGGTCTTACAAAATACTTTATCCTGAGATATTATTTCTTCCCTGATTTTAACTAAAGTGTAATACTGGCATTGCAACTGTTTTATCAGCTAATCAGGAAAGGTATTAATGTAGACTAAGAAGGATCATGTCCAACAGATGCCGAATTAGCATGCACTAAATCTTCAAGGTTTTATTTAACCCACCTTGCTTTCACTGGAAGAGTTTCTTGGTGTGCATATATGTATCATGAAATTCCTTTACTAATTCTCACCCTCATTTAGACAGGGGCATTTATATGATCTTGTATATGATGGTAAAAGGCAATTTTTTAAAAAATGACATTCACCCAGACAATATAACTCTCAGCAAACTTGCTTTCCCTAGCTTTGTGCTTTGGTAGAGAAGTTTACCAAATTATATTTCATAGAAAGATCTTGAGATTTTTAAAGAAAGAAGAGAGAAACTAGATCATCTTACAGGCCATTTATCAAAGTGCTCACATTTCCCATTTCAAGCCAGGTGAAACAATAATAAACACTGAGAAATGAGAGCTGCAAAACTGAGAACAGAAAAAAAGGAGAAGAGAGCTGATGTTTTGGTTCTTGCCAACTTTGGATCCCAGGTGGAAGGCTTTGGATAGTACATAAATCACACTTTCAAAAAAACATGCCGTCCTTTCTGAGGCTAGAGTGTCATTTCTTTCCCAGGGGAGAACTTGTCCATCATGTTGTATCTCAGAGACAAAGTTGGTCAAACCATCTGAAGAATTTCCCTTAAATACAAGCTAGTATTATCAACTTCAGGAGGAAGATCAGAGCACAGTCTAGCATTTTCTCCCCTTTTGGCAGGTTACAATGAAGTATTAGGGCAGGGGAAATGGTTATTTGTCTCTCCTAAACCAGAACAATAATGAAACCATCCTATTTTCTGAGACATGTGGTTTTTCTCCTTTGATTCTCACAATGGAGTGCTTATACCAGGACAGATTAAAGTTGATACTTATAAAAAGTTGTTCTATTATCAAGGAAGGAGGAGAAGTACAATCTCTCCAAGATAGAGGAAGGCAGCCCTTCTTGGATATCTCCTTTGAGATTCTTGAGTGATTATTCCTAATGGCCTGCTTTAGGTATCAAAGTCATACTTAGATTATATACTCTGCAGAAAAAAAATACTATGATAACAAAATAACATCAAAAAGCATTAATCAATTTTTCTTGATCTGCCTCTGGGAACAGTACTCTAGAAGACAAATGATTTTTATAAAGTTTTTATTATAAGAAAATGTTAGAGCTAAAAAGACCCTAATGATAACACTACTACATAGACTAATACAGAAAGCAGAATGTTTGCATAAATGCCAAGTGGACAGGGGTATTTTTGAGATCCAAACTTTCCAGGCTAAGATGACAAGAGAACTATATTTAATTAAGGACTAATTTTCAAAACGGATGTCACCAAAAGTCTGTGTCTGTATTTTATTTTAAAAATAGAGAAATATACCATATGACATATTTACAAAAGAAACCTAGACATAAAAATGTGTCTATAGAAAACCCATTAAGAGAGAATGGGGTGGTATTCCTTTATGGCACTTGGAGTGGTTGTAATGAAGTCTATTCCTCCAGTAAGAACTTTAATATTGGCTTGGATGTGAATGTCTTGTTTGGGAGTTATCACAGAAAAGTATTTCTCTTTAATTTGAGTGTCCCTATCACTAGGCAGGCAAGATGACCTCTTAAACTTCCTTTCAGCCACAAAACCCTGTGAAATCAGAAAATGGTCCCAACCATGTCAGGAAACCTGCCACTCTTTCTTGATAATGGAAGAAGGCAAGCTGGTGGGGAGGGAAGAAAAGACCATTCAATAAGCATAAAGTAAGCATTATTGATGTCTTAAAAGTGTTAGTAACCCATGAAACACAGGAGCATTGGTATCTGGATTAAAATCATTGGCACCAGCAGGACCATAACTCTCACTGCGAAGCGATAATGCATTTTGCATTAATGCTTAACATTGAGAAATCCTGACATGCCACACCAAGGGAGTTTGAAGTCAAGTAAGTAGATTCCGTTTGAGTTGCAGTCCTGTGGGCCACAGTGGGTACAGAAAGCCCAAGCTCAAATAGCAAGGCAGAACTCCTTTTACGAGAAGGAAATACATCATGGTAGGAAATTAAGAGCCCTTCTTCATTTCTGCATATGACTCCAAACTATGTGCTCTGAGGTTTTTTGCCTAACAGAGGGGAAGAGTCTGTGTCTGGAGAAGCTTGCAACATAAAAGTCCTTACAATGATTGACAGAATTTCTTGAATGAAAAGGGTATAGACTTCTTCACATGTCCTATTCTCCAGCAGTTATTATATGGATATTACTATTATGCCAAAAACTGGCACTTGAGAGTTGACTGAAAAATTGAAGACCTTTCATCCTCTTAGTACCACTATGTTACTTCCTTCTTACAAGAGCCCCACCACACCCTGCCCCTTCCAGGGAGCCACCAAAGTAACAAGCATTGTATCTTTTGACTGATAGATTAATATCTCTAACACTTTCTTTCCTTTGCTCTAACCTCAAGTTTCAAAGGCGCCAATGAGAAATATCAATAATTGGAGGCAGTCCTACTACCTTAGAGAAAATCATTGTGGGGCTGACACCAGCTGCACAAGCTTTTGTGCCTCTAATAGGACTCTGGATGCTGAGAAGCATGAAACAACAGAGCAGTCTGCTTTGACGTTGAAATTTTATGATTAACTCCTCTGACTAAATGCAGACAAGTATAAATGTTCTGCCTGGAGACCCAGCCTGAGACACAAAGCGAAATGGCATCCTTTTAAAAGCCCAACACATTTTGGAGAGGAGAAAAAAGGACTCTCCGTTTCTATTTACATACTTCCACAGACTCCTCCTCTCTCCCCCGCCCCACCCCCAGCTGCCAACCTAGGTGTTTGGCTGGCATCCACTGTAATCTGTTCTCCTTCATTATGTTAATCTGTGGGCGGAAAGATTTCTGTCATCTTCGAATCGCTTGTACAGCAATGGTAAACACCTTGGCCTGTCTGTAATTGGACAGGTGTCTGCATTGATGTCACCCAGCTTTTAATTCAATTAAAGAACTGGCTGCTCTGCTCTCATTACCCACTCATTTCCGTTGCACTTTGAGTCTGGCGGGGAAATCTGCACACGGCAATTGTCTACCCTGAGTCCAAAGTCAGCGAGCCCCTTGCAAAGATCACGCATGATATTTCAAATGGACTCCAACAATCCAAGAGCATTTTCATATTAGCAAAGTCATCTGGAATCATAGAGAGGATTTATTTCCTCTCTTTATTTTTATAGTATCTAAGCAGTGTGTTCTTCCGACTGGCCAGTAATTAGGAGCAGTCACGGCAAACAGAAAAGCTGTTTCTACTCTCCTCTCCCCAGGGCTTTCCTCCATCTCAAGAGAACTCATCAGAGTGCAATGCTCTTATTTATTTGCTGGCATTTCACATTTGGATCAAGAAAGTGAGGGTGGGCCAGAGCAAGGCATTTATTAAGAGGGCCATCTGGTAAGGGACACCACACAGGCAGAGCTGCTACTGTACCTGGAGACACAACGGAAGAACCCACCTTTTCAAAGAGAACCAGCCTGGGGGAGGAGACCAGAAGAGAAGGCGACTTTTCTGGCTCAGGATTCTGCTTCAGTGCTGATAAATTCTAATTTTTAAGTATACATCCCAAACCAGCCAAGTGGATGGATTAAAGAGAGTAAATCAATCCAACGTGCCATGCTTTCTGCCCACTTAAAGGACCCTCAGAAAATAAATTAAAGTTCTAACACAGACATTTTGACACAGTGACCCCATGAAACTGAATAATGACATTTGTTAAATATGGATGAAAATTTAATGGTCTAGGAGAGATGTGGAAACACACCCAGGATGCTTCTTTTCTGGTTCTTAGTAACCAAGGAAGGTGACATTGTTGTTCTTGTGGTTTTGGTAGCATTTTAAATAAAAATAGGAAGCTCTAATATTTGTGAAGTGAAAGTCAATGTTCATTTTGCCTAAAAGATGAAATAGCAAACACACCTGGAACCAAGGTGATGCTTTGGAACTTTAATATTAATTTTTTTTTACATTTAATTTACTTCAAATGGACTTTTGACCTGCTTTTAAAGACTGTCAGTAGGGAACACAGAATATTGAATATCTTGGGTCAAAACTATGCAAATTTTGATGTTTATAAACAGGAAAAATAATATTCTTTTATTTCCTTTATAAAATTTAAGGCCTAATCCCAGTCTTAACACTGTGATTTTAATTGACCTCAAAGCATTATCCAGTCAAGAGTCTCTAGCAGGCTTACTTCTAACCTCAAATTTTCAATCAGTGCTTTCATGATACGCTACAGTGTTCCTGTCATTTTCATTCTAAATAAATTTGAAGCCACATGTTTGTGTTAACTCTTTATCTTACATGTTGGAGATTCCCAATGATGTCACTGTCATCACAACACATTGGACCTGACTAAGCAGAGAGGTGAGCAAGGAGACAGGGGGAAAAAAAGAAATGAGAAAGTCCTCCCTACTGACTAGTGTCCCATGCTACAAGTCTGTGATGATATCACCCCATCCAGAGGGGCTGCTGTGGGGCAGAGTATGATACAGTTGCTCACATCTCTATAGCTAGAGAGCTGTAGGGCCAATTGACGAAACTATATCTTCTGACCTTTGTTCTTCCCCTGTGACGGAAGCCCCAGGTTAGTGAGAAAAAAAGAGATCTATTGACAAAGTATTACTAAAAACAATAGCATACTTTTTATAGCCAAAAGTTAATTCAAAATGTGTTTAGTTTCAAATTTAATATTAAAATCTACTGTCTACAAAGAGAAAGTAGCATGTTTGTTACCCCAAATATGCAAATGTATATTACTATTGTACTCCTTTTACAAAAACAGCAACTTACAAGAAACTCCACATAGGTGTGTGTGTGTGGATGCATGATGTGTATATTATTGACTAATATGTTTAATATTGTAGACATATATACTTCCTTGTTTGACTACAACATTGGACTCATCATATGAAAAGTTTTATACATTCAATACAAATAAAAATGATAAAAGTTAGAAAACAAACAATTAGGGTGACTGCTCTTTTTCTTTACCAAATCTGATTGATAAAGTTTTTGTATTGAAAGTTGTATACATTATGGACATGCCTAGTTCATTACCACTTTTCCATGGAAGCTACACATTACTATCATTTTTAACCAGGTTACACATTATCAAAAAGAAATCCAAATCCTGTCCTGCAAATTCTTATATTTTAAAATGAATAACTTATGAAAAAGGAAAAAAATAAACTCTTATAAGAAATTCACAATACGTAAGTAGTTCATGCACATTATGTATTCAGGAGAGTAAAACAAAGCTATTAACTCATCAACACTGCATTACCTAATGAAATTTTTCTACATTAGCTAAGCAGGGACATTACATCATTTCTATTTTTACTATTTATGTCATAAGCCATATTTTTGTAGTGTGGATTTTTTCAGACTAATTTCTTTCAAGATTTACATTTAAAGAAATAGTTTGTAATAAACTACAACTATGGAATATTAATGTATAGAGTATTGTAAAAACTAGCAAAGATTTCCTCAAAATTCTTTTAACAGTACTTTTAACAGTACCATCAAAATAAAGTTGTTTTATATTTTCCGTTTCTTCTAATGTTTACTGCTGTTGACAGAGACTACCCATTGGTCTTTATTATATATTATATTTTTCTTCCTCAGTTAAACAAAAAGATTTTTTGAGCTGGGCAAATGCCTGCTTTGAATAAAGACATTTCCCAGCATGCCTTGAGAGTAGGTATAGCTTGTGACTAAGTTCTGACCACAGAACATAAGCAGAGATGAAAGGACAACCTTTAAAGTATACCTTTTTGTGTCTTTCTTCAACCATTTTTTTCTTCGTGCTAGGTGGAAATCTGAATGGATGACAGAAACTCATGCCAGGTAGAAGACTCATCCCTAAGAATGGTATAGCACAAAGATAAAGTGGATGGGTCCCAGACACTACGAACATTCCACTTCTGCAGAGACTAACTGCAGTGAACAAAAATACTTCATGTTGGTTAAATCACTGTTATTTTGGGTTCCCTGTTTCTCAAGTGAAACTAGTTAAAAATGAAAAAACCCACTTATATTAGTGTGTCCTTGATAAAAGTTTCAATTTTTTTCTGCTTAATATTATACTTCAGAGAGAGTTCATGGGCTATATTTTGGTAGTATATAAAAGCAGATGACAGCTGGCTGGGCATGGTTGCATGTGCCTGTAGACCCAGCTACTTGAGAGGCTGAGGCAGGAGGATCATTTGAACCTACAAGTTCGAGAACAACCTGGGCAACATAGTGAGGTTCTATCTGAAAAAATAAAAGTAAAACCAGATGGCAAAAGGATTTAGCACTAGCCTAGAACACAGAATAAATTTTTTAAATTAAATGAATAATTTCACCCATGTGTAATCATCAGCATTGCAGTAGTGTTGGCTTCCATGATTTTTAACAGCAAATATATTCTGCTGAAATTCCATTCTGAGTTATAAATTTTGGAGGTAAACATCAGATTCTATTCACTCTACCAACATTTTTCCCATGGGGAAGATATGTATTATTTTCACATATATTATGCATATGTTTGTTGTGATAGTTCTTTTTTTTTTTTTTGGTGAATAGCTAGTTTTGTTTTATTAAACATGCTATTACCTTTAATTTTTTTTTTTTTTTTATTGAACACAAATGGAGTACAGCTATTGTTTCGCTGGTTGTACACAAAGTAGAGTCACACCATCTGTGCGTTCATGCATTTACACAGGGCAATGGTATCTGTCATACACTCTGTTATTAATTTTACCCCTCACCCGCCCCCACCCCTCCCTTCCCTCTATGCTAGCTATCTTTCCTCCATTCTTGCCATCTTTCCCCCCCACATTATGCTTCATCATTCATTTATCAGAGAGACCATTCGGCTTTTGGATTTATGTGATTGGCTGATCTCACTTAGCATAACAGTTTCCAACATCATCCATTTACCTACAAATGTCATAATTTTATTCTTCCTTATAGCTGAATAATATTCCATTGTGTATATATACCACAGTTTCTTTATCCATTCATCCACTGAAGGGCATCTAGGTTGATTCCATAATCTAGCTATTGTGAATTGAGCAGCTATGAACATTGATGTGGCTGCATCACTGAGGCAATCTGATTTTAAGTCCTTTGGGTATAAGCCAAGGAGTGGGATAGCAGGGTCAAATGGTG
This sequence comes from Glaucomys volans, assembly GCA_020662805.1. Taxonomy (NCBI): domain Eukaryota; kingdom Metazoa; phylum Chordata; class Mammalia; order Rodentia; family Sciuridae; genus Glaucomys; species Glaucomys volans. The sequence continues at coordinate 1,456,777 of JAJEJO010050368.1, read as the reverse complement.
GATCCATTCCAAGTTTTCTAAGGAATCTCCACACTGCTTTCCAGAGTGGCTGTACCAATTTCACTCCCACCAGCAATGTAAGAGTGTACCCTTTTCCCCACATCCTCGCCAACACCTGTTGTTGCCTGTGTTCTTGATAAAAGACATTCTAATTGGGGTAAGATGAAATCTTAAGGTGGTTTTGATTTGCATTTCTCTTATAACGAGTGATGTTGAACATTTTTTCATAAATCTGCTGATTGCTTGTAGATCTTCCTCTGTAAAGTGTCTGTTCATTTCCTTGGCCCATTTATTGATTGGGTTATTGGTGTTCGTGGTGTAAAGATTTTTGAGTACTTGGTAGATTCTGGAAATTAGTGCTCTGTCCGAAGTGTGTGTGGCAAAGATTTTCTCCCACTCTGAAGGCTCTCTCTTCACATTGCTGATTGTTTCCTTTGCTGAGAAGAAGCTTTTTAGTTTCACTCTATCCCAATCATTGATTCGTGCTTTTATTTCTTGCGCTTTGGGAGTCATGTTAAGGAAATCTGGTCCTAGGCCAACATGATGAAGATTTGGACCTATTTTCTCTTCTATTAGGTGCAGAGTCTCTGGCCTGATTTCTAGGTCCTTGATCCACTTTGAGTTGAGTTTTGTACAGGGTGAGAGATATGGGTTTAGTTTCATTTTGCTGCATATGGATTTCCAGTTTTCCCAGCACCATTTGTTGAAGAGGCTGTCTTTTCTCCATTGCATGTTTTTGCCTCCTTTGTCAAGTATGAGATACCTGTACTTATTTGGGTTTGTCTCTGTGTCCTCTATTCTGTACCATTGATCTACCTGTCTATTTTGGTACCAATACCATGCTGTTTTTATCACTATTGCTCTGTAATATAGTTGGAGGTCTGGTATTGTGAAACCCCCTGCTTCGCTCTTCTTGCTAAGGATAGCTTTAGCAATTCTGGGTCTCTTATTCCTCCAAATGAATTTCATGATTGCTTGCTCTATTTCAGAAAATAGTTTTAGAAGAACTACAGGTCTGATGAGACTTTAGTAAGGACCAGCAGTTCAATATACCATCCAACTCAGCATGATAATACAATATTAACATTGCATGAACTGAGGGATTAGTAGCAGAAAGCTGAATTCATTTATTTATCCATGTCTCTATTGATTCTTTTAAAAATATATTGATCATCTTCCTTGAAGGTACTGAACCAGACCTTAAATAAATATAGACCATAATACTTATTCTTTATAAGACTTTGTCTAATGAAGATATGCAATGGGGTACAAAGAGGAAACAGAGAACATTTTAACAACTGAAGTATAAGAATTCTCAGCTATGTAGAAAAAGAAATTGCATGGCATTAAATTACAGATATCTCTCCACAGACTTCCTGGGCAAGTATAAAAATAATATATATTATATATAGTTTAAGCATGTAATGTGCATTTGTGTGTTTATATACAGGTTCACATACAAATACAGGGTGACATTTTATTAATGGACTGATGTCTGGGTTTAAGATCAAGTCAAGCATGATGCAAAAATAACTTATGATTTAAAGTCCCCTGGCAACTCCTCCTATGGCCCATAAAGTGCAGTATATTTGGTTTTGTATATGTCTCTAACTCCTCATTAATCAAGGACTCTTTAGGACTCCTGAGCCTTTGAAGGGACCCCAACAGTGAGTCCTACTTCTTTGTCAGTGGTTGGGACACCCTAAAATCATTCATATATTCTTTTTTGCTAACAGGTATTAACAGTTCCAGGGGTGGATAACATTCTTTGCCTGTGGTGCTATTCTAAGTTTTCTTTTTTTCCTCTTTCACTTTTGTCCTCATGCATTCCCTGCTTCTAAGGTGTGTAATCAAATGTTTAAAACTGAAATGCAGGACATTACAGTTGTACGCCATACTTTGAATTGCGGTGGTCTTTCCTTGCTCTGAACTTAATGGGCATTCTGTAATTTAGAACTTCCATCCCTGATTTCTGATATAATAATGAGCTTCTTGCCTTTTTACTGCACATCACAGGGTGGGGGCTGGCTGGCTAGAAATGCAGGCTTTCACCTTATCCTCAGACCTAATGAATCAGAATCTGCATTTTACCAAGATCCCCAGCTAATTCTCATCTCCTTTCCACTGGGACCTTTCAGAAGCACTGTCCTTGAAGGTCAGAGGCTCTACTTGCATTGTTTTCTATTGCTTCAACTTGTCCTAGCATTTTTCTGGTGGCAAAGGTAATGCAGATGGAATAAGATGGAAGAAAATGATTCCTTCTCAAGTGACTATTCCTTGACATGAGTGTTTTTCAATGTGTGGTCCATGAACCTTCTGCAAAAGAACCAGCTGGAGAACTGGGTAAAATGCAGACTTCTACCTCCTAGCACAGAATGTTGTATGGGAGATTCAGAAATCTACATTTTATAAGCAATCAGGGAATCACCTATGACCAATAGAATTGATTCACCGAATTATTACTAATAGTATGGAAGAGAGAGAACAATTAGAGAAAGATTTTCAGTATGTCACCCACTTTTTTTCAGGTGAAAATTAAAGTCTACTGTATATGAGAACTGAACAAGTTTTAGTAGCAAAAGCTATACTCTCAATTGCATTATCAATTAAAATTTCTTTTATTTTCTACATAAATTGAGATTTGAGTCATCTGAAAAATTATTATTGGTTCATCTACTAAACTATAATAAAGAGTTCTTATTTTTTATTCTGCTTGAGGAATGAACATAACTCTTACATTTTAGTTCAATAATAAAATGAGAAAATATTTTTTCTGTGGACCAACTATACCCTAGCACAGTGCCAAGTGCTATGGGCTATGCTAATTTTACTAATAATTTAAATGTCTTAAAGATAAAAATAATTATATATGTGTAAATACTTGAATCCACTCATTCTGGAAATAATTTCAAAACAAATTGTGAAAACAATTTCTGAGCACCCTGTTGGAGGGGAGATGCCTGGATGGTCTCCTGGGCAGTGGTTTTGCATGTTAACAGGGCTGCAAAGAAAAATCAGCAAAAGCTACAGAGCTAATTGGAGCCCTTTGCAACAAGTCTATAGAAATAGGACTGATAACTGCAGGGCTTTCTACCCTGAGCCTCCAGCTGAGGAAATGAACTTTCAAGAGCTCCTTGTTCTGAACTCTGGCCTTGGGAGGGCACAGAATCGAGACCCTGTGGCCCAAAGGGGCCCATTTGCTCCTGAGCGGGGCTGTTAACCCTTGGACTTTCCATTGCTATTGGGAGTTATCTCATTTAATCCCCTGGTAACCAAATTCATAAATGGCAAATATTCTGTTTCACTATTCTATTCTTCCAGTTTGCTTAATTGTTATTCATTTTTAATCATGTGCTTTTTTTTGCCTTCTGTGTTGGTCTGACTGTAATTTCCCACTTCTTCCCAATAATCACTACACTTAATTTTTCTTGTCCTATGCCCCTTTGCTCATATTATCTTTTACTTTTAATATTTTATTATTTGTATTTTACACATTATATGAAGAAATGTACAATTTTTTAGTTTTAGTTGGGAGGTGGAAGCTGTCATAGAATTTCTAGATAAAATTGAAACTTGATCAATTGGTATCCAATCCCTCCTTTTAATAATGTTTCCTAGTTCCTCTTTTTAATAGCATTTTTCAGTGCTGACTGAGAAACAGAATTACCTGAGATCATTTAAAATGACTTGTGCCAGGCTACATTCTAGATCAATTACAGCAGATGCTTTGTACACGGGTAAAGGTGGGATGGGGGATACATAGTCATCTGTATTTTCAAAGCCCCCTCCCCACTGGATGACTCAGTGGGCATATACAGTTGTGCACTACTATCTTATAAGAATCCCAATCAAAAATCAAATGTTTGGAAATGCCTGGAAAGATATCAGGCAAAGACAGAATCTCCGGCAAATCTAAACCCTAACTGGGTGCAAAAGGCCTTAAGGGCTCTTGGCAATCCTACTTCATCCCCAAGACTGGGAATAAAGGAGCTGAGACTGCAATACTGCTGTGAGGCTAATGCAAATTTACCCCAATTGACCCTGTCATCATCCCTGTGAAGGTTTTTATTAGCAGAAATTGGCTGTCCAGTGAAAGAATTTGAAAACAATTTAATTTTCTTGTGCAAACAACCAGGCTGAAGACAACTTTAGGGATGGAGCGGTTGAACTCTTGGAAGAGAAACTGGGGAATGCATTGCAGCTGATAGGAAAATTGTAACTCAAATTCCAGAAAACTATCCTGCTCTGGAGATAATTAAATTCAGGAAACCTATAAATTTGAAAATCATCAGTTGCTTATTAGAAAGATCTAAATAACTTGGAATCTGTGAAACAAGAGACAGAAGGTAAGTGGCAATCAACAGAGATGGAGATGAAAATTGAGAATACTGAGAAGCAGCAGATAACCAAGTGAGCTGGGTAAGAGGGGGAACAAATGTAAATTATATAACAGATGGAAAGAGAAGGATTAAAAATCAACTGAAAAACAGAAGAATCAACAGTTCAAAAATCAGAAAATGAAAAGAAGTAATTATCAGGCAATAACCTAGACTTCAAAACCTGTACCTAACAGATTATAAAGATAGCTACTAATCCGTTGGACATTTACTATGTGCCTGTTTCTGAGAAAAATATTTTATGTAAGCAATTCATTTTTATAGTCATAACAATTGCCTAATATAAAGTGTTTTTCTTCCCAATCGATACAGGAAGAAATTCAAATATAGGGATGTTTGTTTTTAAATTTGCTTGACTGATAATATGCAGCAAATAAGTCGCATATGTGGACTTTGAAACCTAGATTGATTTGACTCTACAAGCTTTGTTCTGAACTACAAAAGTGAGCAGATAACCTCAGAAGGAATAGATAACATTGAAAGTTGTTATCTCATAGCAGAAAGAATGATCATATATGCAAGAGTAAATTTTCCAAGCTGAAGAAAGACCCAATTTGAAGAGCAAAAGACCCAATTTGAACAGAAAAAAAAAAATCAATGAAGAGAAATCATTTTCTGATGAGTTTTTAATAGATCAAGAACCTTCTATTAGCCAATGAATCTAAACTGTGTATCAAACATCATCATTAGTCAAATAAACATGACACTAGCAAGCATAATTAATTAAGATATTAAAATATTGACGAAAGTCACCTCGAGTATTCCAAACGGGGTTACTTTCAAGACCAACAGCAAATATTTCTGACATCCACTTTGCCTATCTTTCTCTCTTTTCCTACGTTATTTTCTTAACCAATTGACAAAGCAGTTGCCACCAACTAATGTACACACCCTTGACATCTCCACCAAACCATCTTCTGTTTCTCTATATTGTCACCCCTTCTATCTCACTTTCTAGATTTATTTTCTTCATTGTGAAATTATCTATTATAATTACCCAAGATGGCTTTCATGGCTGACTCTCAGTTCACATATAGTCCCATTTTCCCAATTTTTCACAGTGAGAGTCCACCTGACCACATCAGCATTTTCCTTAATTTTTAAGACTACTTTCTGCACATGTCCTTGCCTTGCCTTCCCATTTTAAAATTGTGAGCAACACATGTACCTTTATAATTCCTCATGAGGAATAAAGTTAACACAGTCCTAGTCCATACTGGCACAAATTAAAAAATAAAAAATAAATAGCAAAACATAATACATAAAAAACAATGACCAAACTGGAAAGCCAAAAACATGATAGTAGAAATACAAGCATTGACATCAGTTACAAAAACACATGTGATGGAAGGACATGCCCCTACTATAATACAGAGAATTCCAAAATGAATTATAAAATTCAAGCTACAGAGAGATTCCTGAAACAACATGAATCTGAAGGTTCAAATAGAAATAATGAATGTAATTTTTTTAAATGCAAGCAAAAAACTGAATGTCTCAAGGAGAAATTGACACAATTGCTTTCAGAGTGCAGATATTTTCCCTAGCTTTCACAGATTGGGTATATAAAAAATAAATAAAAATTGGTCAATGGTTCTCTAATTTTCTTCTCCCTATACACTGTTTACATGCTTCACATGCACTATTGTAACATCCAATAATACACTAAACTGGTTTCCAATCTGTTGGGGTCTCTCCTCCAGGGAGATATCTTTCAGAATCTTGGAAGAGACTGGTTTAATTTGAAATGCTTCTCTGCACCCAGTTTCTAAATAGATCTTAATATAAATTTAGAATTACTGTTTCAGAGACTGTATTGTGTATTATCAAGATGATATATTTAATATAAACAAACATTAGTTTATCATGAATGAAACATAAAGAAAATTTCCAAATCACCCATAGAAAATTAATACAAAATTTAAATAGTATAGTAACTACATAACTTTTTAAAATCTATGCAAATTGCAAATTAAAATAAAAGGAAACTGACATTTGGGGGAGTCTGCATCTTATGAGGCAAACTTGCATATTCTTCTTCCTAGGGTGAGAGATACTTTCAGTCAATGAAAAAAAATGTGATCATACAATGGAAAAATTAACAATGAACCTACTTAGGCATGTCATAGAAGTGTAAGTGCTCAATACATATTGAAAAGGCTTAATCTCTATGGTATTCCACTAAATTCAAATTATGACAATATTCTGACATACTTTATCTTACATTTATAAAGCATGATGTTAGTTAGGATAAAATTAAATGTGCAATACTGCATTCTGCTTGCTTGTAGAATAAAATTTATGCAAACTTTTGGAGAAATAATTGGGAATAATACAGCCAAAAAATCACTAAGCTTTTCTTGAAAAAATTACTGTATACTAAGCACTAGATACACAGTTTATGGATATCTGATAATGCCCATGTCAAGCACAGTATTTTGTGCTTTATGCACACCTGAACTCATTTTCTCCTCTTGGTGACCCTATGATGTCACCAAGACAGTGATATTTCATTCTGATTTACCCAAAAGCAATCTGAAGCACACAAAGTTTAATTGATTTGTCCAAGTTATATAACTGAAATGTGTTAGAAGTGGAATATGATATTGTTTAATATTTGTCAAGTATTAGTCTCTTACTCACAAGCTAAGGTATTAAAAAAAGGTCCAGAAGGATGTGCAGAGTCCCCAAGTCACAGGGAAAGTATGCAGCCAGGTATTTGTATTGATGCCTAACTTCCTGGTCCAAGACTATAAAAAATTTTAACAGCTTTTGACCTAGTTGCTCCCTTTCTAGGGATTTATCTATGGTCATGGTCAGGAACTGATCACATGTATATATACATATATATACACATATATACACATATAACACACACATATATAAATTGTATATATGTACATACAATTGTATATACAATTCATATATATACATGCACATATTTTAATCATATTAGTTACAACAGAGAAAGTTGAAAATTCAGAAGATAAGAGGAGATTGAGATAAAATGGGATTGAGGAAAAGTCAGTGGAAAGATTTTGAGAAGAGTGGCATTGTTGCTCTGCAGTGTGGATTCATGGTTAAGATAATAAAAGACAAAAAAGAGCTGCAAAATATGAGTATTGCAGTTGTCCAGGTATGAGTTGCAGTGGTTTGACCTGACCACTTGATAAGAGAGAGATGGATGAATTTAACAAATATTTCAGAAAAAGAATCAACAAATATGAATATGAGGTGTGAAGGAGAAGGTCAAACATTGAGAATAAATAGAACTTGAGTAAGTGCTGGCTGAAGGTGTTATTTATTGATGTTGCAGATGCAGGAGGAGGAAGCATTCAAGTTTGAATATATATTAAATTCAGACACTGAGAAACATCCAATTGGTAATGCCAATGTGTCCCAATGCCTCTTAAGAATGCAGACATTTGGATGTCTAGGTGAGATGTGCAATTTGAAGTGAGTAGCATCTCTATGTTATGGGAATCCATAAGGTTTCTCAAACAAGTCTGGAGAAAGAGGAGTAGGGGGATGAGGACAGGATCCATTTACAAATCTTGAGACTCTCCAAAATGTAGTCAAGGAATGAGCAAAGAACACTGAAAAAAAGGTGTGGCGGGGGGCACCAAACAAGGATTCAGACTGAAGAATAGTCACAGAAGTAAAGAAATAGTTCAAGCAATGGTGAGAAATCTAGTGTGGAGCATGCTGTTGAGTGGTGAGAATGATGGTTGTAAACTCTTTTTGCTTATGTAAAAGTGGCTAAAGGAGTAAGGAGAAGTCAGATAAAGTGAAAGAACAGGATCAGTGTTCCTACATAACTTCCCCTAGCAGGAAGTCTGGGAAGAGCAAAGGGAGCAAAACTGGAGGAGAATTTATATAAGCAGAGGTTTATGTGATGCTTGGTGAGTTTGCTTTTAGCAATGGGAAATAATAGTCAGAATTTGAATGATCCTGTGAAGAATCACCACAGCCATGATTCTCAAACTTTGACATGCATCAGAATCAGCTAAGAGATTGTTAAAATAAGGATTGGCGAGCTACAGTCCAGGATTTCTGATTTGGCAGGAGGGATGGGGGCCAGAATTTGCTTTAATAATAAATTGATGCATTTAATAATAATTTTAGTAATAATAATAAGTTGTTAATGATAGTCCTATCATTAGGACTAGGTCATGCTCTAGTGTAGCAGAGAGAAATTAAAAATATAAGTGAAAGGAAGATTAGCTATCAGTAACATCTCTGAAATGACAGTTGGTCCAGGAAAAAGAAACTCTGTGGAAACAGAAAAAAAAAAAAGAAATTTAAACCAAAGTAAAAAAAAATAATGAAAATAAAATGATAGCAAAAACCTACTATATGCCAAAAATGGTTTTTGTATCTTTTAGCATTTATCAATTCATTAAACCCCTAATAAAAATCTCATTGGGCAGAAATATCATTAATATATACAGTTGGTAAAAAGAATGTAAGAAAGGTCCTATATATCAGATTATTTTTTCTTCCATGGTATCTTATTTGATCTAAAATATAAAACCAACAGGTGAATAGGTTGAGGAAGGAAGGTTAACATTTGGATAGCTTGGAGAAATATAAGATATTTACAGAGGGGAATGGGAGAAGGAGCTTATGATAGAAGCAAAGTAGGATTGGGGTCAATATTGAAATTGAGATGGAGCATTTTCACTGATAAACTGCTTGATATTTGTCAGCTTGCTTTGCTGCCACATGCAACATGGAAAAAAAGTAAGCTTTGGACTTCATCAGCTTGGGTTTTTATTAGGAGGGTAAAAGGGAAAAAGAAAGTGGAGTATGTTTTTCTTAATTGGTCACATCCAGGGATTTGGGTCATAGATTCTAAAAATTCTAAAGCAGGAATAAAGACTTCAGGGTGTCAAGCAATATAAATGTTGAAAAGAAGAAAGATATTTAAGGTATTCTAACATCCATATTATGACTCAAATTACATTTTTTCATAGAATTTTTTTCTACCAGATTTAATGCATTTTATTTTATTTTATTTTATTTTATTTTATTTTTTTTGGTTTCAAAATCTTAATTTGGTTTCATTATATAAATGTGTGTTTAGCATTTCAGAATGAAAAATGCTAGTTTACTAGATGAGTAAAGATTTCTTTGTGGGCTATGTAAGTGGTTTATATGGGTGCGTTTTATTCTAATCCTCTTCATAGCATGCAACACTGTGAGAAATTGATTCACTGATTTGCCAATCAAACTGCTGGGGCTCTAATACTCCTCCACCTCAAGATAATTAGGTTTAATCAGCAATTTTACAATAAATAATGGCGGTGTGAACTTGGGCTAATCCCAAAGAGTAAAGTTTTGCATGGCAAAATAGGTAAGTTGGTCCTGCATACATTTACAGGCTCCACAAAAGATGTCTATGCAGTATTCAAGAGCTATTAACTACCTATGGCCTGGTGTTCTGGGGAAGGAAAAAGTACCAACATTGTAAGGAAATTATCCATGAGAGCCCATGGACATCATAGAATCATGCTTTTCATATAGGTAGATAGATTCAGGCTTCTACCATATTAGATGGTGCTTCTTATTTCCAAGTAAGCAAAATAATCTGTATATTTAATGTATTTTGGGGAAAAGAGCTTACAGAACATTTTTACTTAAAATCCAAACAAAAAGGAAGTTAATGAGATCAATTCCATTGTGGAATAATCACCTTTACCTGTGAGGTTACTGAGATTGACAAACTCAGCACTGGCAGAGGGCATTGGGGGTATGTGGGGGTCGTCGTCACTGTAGGCTTTCAGAATGTACCTCTCAATTACACCTCTAACCACAACAGGTTCATCCCAGGTCACCTCAATGCTATATCCGTTTATGCTGCGGACTCTTGAGGGAGTTGGCACACTTTGTGGAGCTATGAAAGAATAAAAGAGAAAATAGAGAAAATGGCAGTTCTGAGAAGACTATTGCCCCTATTCTTCACTTTTAATGGCTGCAGTAAATCAGACTCCAACCATTAGCATAAATACAATTTATTAGAGTTGTAACTTTTCAGCATTGATTTAATATGACTGCACATCTTGAGCCATTCAGTTTAAGCGATATTTCAAAACCATCAAAACTCCATCGACATAACATTCTTTTAAGTCTAGTCCAGGTTTTCCAAAAACATTTAATGTATCCAACATGTTTAAACATCACTCATAAAGAAGGAGGGGGCTGGTAGGCAGATAACAAGTTCAAGCAACATCATGATGTACCCCTCTGAAGCAAGATAATTAGACTGTTATCATACATAATGGTTTGACACTTTTATATCTTCTGTGTATTGGCCCCCAAATGACACACATGAGATTGTGTTGTACTTGAAATTTCTGGTCCATATTCAATTGTTATTCAAATTAATTTTAAAGAAACAAAGTTCTATCAGTTATGATATAGAGAATACATTTTTAATTGCATTTTGGGGGGTAGGGAAGCTGGTACCCTTGAGAACCTCCCAAATCATTTTCAGTCATTCTTTTCAAAACAATAATACAAAAATGAGAGAGTTTGAAGGAAGTGCAAAACCTCACTTTTAAGCTGAGCCCCCTATTTCAGAAATCCATAACTTTTAACTATTTATTAGATATTTCTACGGTTCTGATCAGTAACAACTTCATCACAGCTGACTGCACTGGGGACACAAAGAGCCCAAGGAACTCTGTGGCAGGATGATGGATGAGACCTGCTCTAACAGCTCATGGGCTCCTGAGCCCCATCGATGGAGGATCACTCCAGTTTTCCCTCATCAAATATCCTCCTTCTCCGACTTTACTGTTCAGACCAATAAAACAGGACAGTTTTCAGGGAAACAAAGTGAACATAGAGCATGAGAATAAAAGGAAACAGAGACGGTAAGAGCTGCTCTCTGTTAAACAGTTAAAACACCACGGGCACCTAGAGGAAACAGTCCACACGATGGAGTTGCAGGTAAAGGGACAATGGGAGAGATGTTGATTTTATTAGTTCTGAAATGTGGTACAGGGCAAAGTGCGCTACTGTCTAACAGATGGTCTTCTCATAAGGGACAGAACAAAACTGACTCAAAAATAATTAAATAGTGCAATTATTCTCCAACCCTCGGGAGCATGTAGCTGCTCAGTGTTGTGGTCAGATTGTAAATATGAATTTATGGCATGAGACTTTGTGGTCAGATCATCAGTGTAATTCAGAGCTCAACTTGGGTGCTTTCTCAGTGGTACTCAAGGTGGAGATGAAAGCCATGTAAACAATGCACTTTTTTAGACACCTGTTTAAATTATTGACATACATGAAGCAAGCTTTATAGTATGTTTGCCAAGAAAGTAGAGAACTATGGAATAGGGGCAGAAAACATGTCAGTAACAAATGAATATTTTGTCCCAGAGATTTCTCTCAGCTCTGAAGTTGAAAAGGATTTTAAGAGATCATTAGGTTCACTGTCCTGCAAATAAATAGATGATAATTTAAATCATCCTGGAAAAGTGTCTCAACTTGTCCTCTTCGGGGAAACCGGAAGACAGCCTCGAAAATTATTGTTAGTAGCCCACCACGTATTTAATTATCTTTTAACTTAACAAGATTCCTCAAAAGATGTGAAAAAAACATATCTTTAGAAAAATTGTTACTTGATGGCAAGTTTTTCTTTTAGAGACATAAATGGCAACCATTTGGAGATAGGCTTGCCTTTCTGACAAATGTCTAGTTCAAAATGACAGAATGCAATTGATTTACAAAACCCTTTGTGTTGAACACCTTCCTGTGATGCTATTATGTCAAAAGGTTCTGTTGCTACAGTCTATACAAAGCACTTTCAAGTTAGTTGTCTTAGATTAGATCTAAAATATTCTAACTCCTAGCTGTTTCTCTTCCAATTCAAAACAATTAAACTGATCAGCAATTTTTCTCCCATGAGAGTCATTCTAAGATCCTAAAAGACAACACCATAGCAAACATCTGCAAAGATGTGGTAACAGATGTGTCTGCTTCCAATCAGGTCCCATGTGCTCTCTGCAAGAGAGTCACGGTATCACCCCATCTAATGGTAATCCTGGTCTCCTCCCTCAGCTTCTTAAGATCTATGCAGACTGCAAGCTTTCCTTATCCTCAGACATATTACCATTGGTGGGGTTTGTATCCAAATATGATAGAATCCAGCATTAGCAAATAGTAAAGTCTATAAAAATCAGAATCACTGATCTACTAAATAGTTTAGCCAATATTTCCAAAACAAGGTATTCTCTGTTGCAAGATTACAAAAATATTTCTACTTCAGGGTAATAGCCTTTCCTTTGCTGGACATGCACAGACATGTGCATATGTATACACATACACAGTTTAAGGTAACCAGTATTCACCTGTTCCTGTTGTCCGTCCCCGACTCCAGTCACTATGTACTGACCCTCCTTCATGCGAGGCTATCACTCGATACAGGTGTTCTTAAGTGAAAAAAAGAAGCAAAAAGATTAAATTAGTTCTCAGATTAACTCCTGGTGGGCTGTTGGCAGGGGGAGGAGAAAAAGAGGAGGCATGTAACATTTAATTTAGAGGACTTCCACATTACCTGTAAAGGGCTGGAGACCACTTTCATAAACACCCTGCTCTTTTCCCTGGTAAACCAGGATGGAGTCATTTCCCCTGCAGTTAACAGCGCTGTCAGTTGATAGGCATCCATCCAGATTGACTCTGACAGCGCTGCTGGACACAGATGCCAAGTTAACGACAGCACCCCGTGTAAATTTAACATCCTTCATGCAACCACCGAAACCTAGCAAATAGTAAGGGATTAGTATCACATAAAGGGCTTGAGTCATTAATTACCAATCATTTTTGTCCTCTACAGTGCTACATTTGGGGGAGGGAGGTGGTTAGAGACAATTATTAAACTTTCGTGTCTTGCTTTGGAAATCCTTTAAGCCTTCTGCTTTTTATCTGGCTAAGTTATCACAAGAAAATATTCCTATTTCTGCTATTTTGAAAACCTATACATGGATAACTGCAATTCTACTTTTGGCACTAGAAAGCATTTTTTAAACCTGTTTAGGCCCACATTTTCTAAATTCTATTTCTTGTCATGAAATAAAATTTGGGCTATTACACATTCTGGTAAGGCAGTATCCACATGCCCTTCAATTCTGGAAAATTAAGTTACTATATAAATCAGCATTTGTTAAGTGCCAAAAAATAATATTTGAATTAGCATGATTATGCAACAAGCTCAGCAGAAAGAAAACACACTTTAAAGATGTTATGCAGGTTAGGTGAACTATAGCTTCAAAATATATCACAGTCCTTAGACATTGCCATGAGTTGCAAAATAATCATTTAAGAGGTATGAAATGCAGTCCCAGTTAAACTGGTGTATTGAAGAGGTATTTCTTCAGTTAATGGACTCCACCATTTTCACTGAGGACCACATTTGAATATGCAAAACTCAAATATATGCCTTGAATATATGCAGCGCATGGAGTGAGTGGTGGAATAGCACCTGCTTTGAATTACAAGCCATTTTATCTAAACAAATAAGGTCAGTGAAGTTTGACAAAACTCTCTCCAGGATCTGCACAAAATTTGGACAACAACTCAGTCTGAGATTGCAGGAGAATATGCAATGCTGTCTCTGAACAAAGCACTCAAGTTTGCGAGGCCCTAAATACATGGTAGCTCTTTTCAAGATTAAAATGACCATATTGTTCTCTTCAGCATTTATATAAGGTCTTATTATGTCTTCTAACACATAAAGTTGTGGACTATTTCCTTTTAAATGGTTTTTGCTATTATTCATATTCCTGTAGGCCCCACTGATCAATACTGCAAGTCTAGCTTAGACCCACAATAGATACTAAATAAGTTGGGTGAATTGAATTGAAAGCAGTGAAGCTCTGTACAAAAGCATTTTCTGGAAAATCCAGAAGCTCATATTTTTAAACTTTTATCAGCAGTAATCTTCTGATAGTACATAACTGAGTTACCTGATGTCTCTGTACCCAAATTTTCCTACCAACAAAAAGAGACCAGTGAGAGGCAACTTTGGCAAGCAAGTAAGTGCTGTTTTAAGAAATGTCACTTTACAATATAGAGTTTCAGTTTGGCAAGATGAAAACAGTTCTGGAGGAGATGAATGATGGTGATGGTTGTTTGACAATGTGCATGTCTTCACTGCCACCGAACACTTAAAATCGGTTACAAGGGTAACTTTCATGCTATCTGCCTTTCCATGCAATTTCTTAAAATTAGAGAATTAAAAGCAAAATGTCATACAAACTAATTCACAAGATGAACTGTGAAATTTGAAGAAGGCCACAGAGATGGTAGTCTCCATCTTGCAGCCGAAGAGAAAAGTTCAGATGGTTATAAAATGGTAAGTTTGAATCCCCCTGAATAAGTGGTCCTCTGGCCTCAGACCTTGGAGATGCTGCTGCAGAGTTTGGTGGGGTCTTTCTTGTGGTATCCTTCCAGTGGGGACCAGAGTTCTGTCAAATGAACTTTGCATCAGTCTTTCAAATCTGTATGACTAGAAATGGTCCCCAACTGACTTCAAAATTTGAGTGATATGAGAGGATAAGAAGAGGAGAAAGGGCAGGTGCAGTAGTGCACATTTGTCTTCCCAGTGACTCTAGAGGCTGGTGCAGGAGGATTATAAATTCAAGGCCAACTTAGTGAGACACTGTCTCCCAAATAATTTAAATAAATAAATAAATAAATAAATAAATAAATAAACAAATAAATAAAAGACCAGGGATGTAGCTCAGTGGTAAAGTGACTCTGGGATTCAATCCCCAGTACCAAAATAATAATAATAATAATAATAATAATAATAATAATAATAATTTAATGAAAAGAAGAAGTAGCAGGGCAAAGGGAAATGGGCATGGGCATGCTTGTGAGAGGAAAGGAAAGTTCTTTTCTTGCTCACCTGCCTTTGTGAGAATCAAAAGAATTATAGGTGGGCAAATCAGAAAAAGAGTAGCCCTTATTCGGGGAAGGCAGCCCTGCACTTGGCTTAGAAGGCAGGCTGGGTTCCAGTCCCCACTCACTTCTTGTCCTTTGGGACTTTGGGCAGAGCATAGCCTGTGACACCTAAGATCTGGGGTCTTACATCTTCAGCAAATTATGTTGCCAGCATTTCCAAATTGTAGAGAAAATTAATTTTGCATTTGACTCAAAGGAAGATCACAACATTAATTGCTAAGAAAAATAGCACTAATATGATAACAAAATAGAGCCTCTGAGAAAAAGGTGCTAATTAAGAAGCACAGAAAAGGAACAAGAAAGGGTTTGAAGGCTAGTGATAGTGGATTGAAAGAAATACATTAAGTGAACATGATTCATTTTAATTGCAATTGACTACCTGCATGCTCCACCTCTATATTGTGAATATTTTCCTTGATGACTATATAAAGCATTCAGTTAATTAGAGAGATCAGCATCTCTCAAAATCAAGTGAGAATGTCAAGGAATGGGGGTCACAACATTTGCCTTTTTAAATAATCCTTCCGGGTGATTCCAGTGTACCTTGAATAGTAATAATAATAAGAGCTAATTTCAATTTTTCCCTGTGTTCCTGTTACCATTCTTTAATATTTTATCAGTGGTTTTAGAACCAGTGATATAATACTGCAATGATAAAAATTTAGTGTTACCCATAAATAAAATATCTTTTGGTATCATTGCTTAGTCCTAGTGTGGGTAAAATTATTCCCCTTGGGTCTATGTTGATGTTTTAAACTTCTGTTACTATTATTTTACAATTTCATTTTATCCATGTCTCCAGACAATCAATAATTATGGGTTTAGGTGTAATTCAAAAGCACAAGCCTAGATAGGTGTTTTTTTGTTTTTTTGTTTTTTTCCCTAGATGTAAACAGGACCAAATATCTCACTCGTACAAAAAGTTTTCAAGTTCTTTCTAACCTCAGAAATCTGAAAACCTGGAGAAGCTCTTATATGAATGCAATATTTTTAGCTGCTGTTACATCTTAAGTGCCTTGAAAATGTCATTACTGTCTAACACCCCAGTTATTCATTAACTCCTTACTACTACCCTTCTAAAAGTCTCCTTAGAGCTTGCCATATATTTTCTATTCAAAGGCATTTAAATCTTTATGTACTTACCAAATAGGCAAAGACTGCTTCATGGAAATTTTAACCATTCACAGTACATAGACTTTAAAAGACACAGAGTATATTTTCTACATGAGAGCATGCTTGGTCACACACTAGACATTACAGTGCTTTCTCCACTTGACAGAGAAGGAGCACCGACCAATCCCTGAAAGGGAATGCTTAACTGTAATCAAGAGAACGGACGGTGACACTAAATTGACTGAGACAGACTCAGTCTGTCTCACTGTCTGCTAAGTAGCCACATGACCATAGGCAAGCTATTTTCATTTCTGCTTTTCAGTTTTCTCATCTGTAAAATAGAGATATGAATAACAGTGCCTAACCCATGTGCTTCTTAAGAACTGACTCCTCAATCAAAGCTCTCAGAACCATGCCTACCATGCTGAATGCACTTAGACACAGTTAGCTTTTTAAGTTACCTTCAAACTTATATGAGTAAAAGTCTTTCTTTGGTTATAAATAATGCCATTTCCTTTCTCTAATGGTTATTAATAATCAACAACATGTAAATTTTGCATAAGCATTTGGAATTCAAACAAACCCACCCATTCATGTGCTTTTTCTGCATGAAAGCTATAGTGGAGAAAGGATGTAGACAATTTGCATTTATTCAAAGACAAAAGGAAACCTAAAAAACAACAAATTTGCCATGTTCCTAGTTGTACATACTGACTTCATTTTTTAAATCTGAAAATGTAGATATTGATCAGTATCCAAAAAAACTAGAACCACATGTGTTTTCATGGAAAATGTATGTGGAAATATATTTACAGTATTATGTATAATATATGCAATTATATCTACATAATAATATAAATAATTTTATACATATGACATATACTATATATAATTATTTATACATATGTATATAACAATTCTATTCGGGGAGGACATGTTAGAATAAGCACATTGATTATAAATAATATGATGATATACAGAATAATATAGAAAACTATTTCTAGAAGTATTCCATGATTGTTTTTAGAACTTAAAAGGGAGAGGGTGTTGGTGGGTCTTACTGTGAGCTTGAGTTCATTGCCATATCTTGAAGCACAGAACCATCAAAATCTGGCAGAATCAGGGCCATACAAACCTGTGGATTTCTCTAGAGGCAATTTACCTTGTTCCAAACTCAACTGTCTGTAAGAGTTCCACAGCTCCTGTGGGATTCCTCCCACATAGACAGGTGAATTCACCAGCAGTGGCTGGGCTCTGGATTCTGCAGACTGCTCCATCAGCTCATTCACACTTACTGCTATGACAGAGCCTTTCTTTTTAATAGTGACTTTGTTCCACTTTCCATCACAGTAGGTCAGTCCCAGCCATAGATCCACTTGCATAAAGGTAAGACTGGCATTTGACCGGAAGCTCAATGCTCCACTCTTCAGCTCCACCTGTATTCCATATTAAAAACAAACAAACAAACAAACAAAAAAACGGTATATTCAGAGGCTGCAGAATGGCAGTTTGGGAGAAAGCAGAAGGTCAATTTCTTGAAGAAAAAGAAGAACTTTCCCTGAAATAACTCTATAAAACTATTTCACTTCATCCTAAGCAGAACTGGAGTAATATATAATGAAATACTTTTAAAGTTTACTAGTGACATGAACAATGTATTGACTAAAACAAATTCGTACCCAGTAATGACTGTAGGATGTGACATGATATTATGTCAGACTAAGCTTTTTTATAAAAGTGTGGTTAAAAGACTAAATCCTAGGATAAGTGACTGAACAATTGAAGATAACAGAACAGTTTGAACTGTGACTCTATATTTGAGTTTTTAGAAAATGGGAAAATACTACTTCATATATCAATTTAATTTGGGGAAAAATATGACAAGACAATAAGAAAATGAAATGTCAAGTTTGATGAAGCTTATTTTAACTGGTTAGTGAACTCAATTTCAAAATTGTAAGATATATTTTGATTCAATATTTCAGCTTTATTCTAAACCTCTAACATAATTGCTTCTATGTGTATTCTTTCAGATTAATTTGACATTTCCTAATGCAAACATATCTCACCCAAATTTTCCTAGTTAAGGAAATATATTTGTATGTGTTCCTTCAAATGTCATATGATAATGATTTTACCTCTCTTTTATTCCATTAGAAGTTAAATTGGCAAAAAAAACAAAAGCAAACAAAACAAAACACACACACAAAAGAAGAAGTTAAATTGGTAACCATAGGATAGTTAAAATATTGGGCAAATAAACAAATATCAGATAAAATTATTATGTTTTTCTATGTAAATATCATATTCATGAAATAATTCAGATAAGCATTCATTTAGCTACCCTTCATTCAATAAATGCTGAGTCCCTAGCTATGTTCATATACTTGCTGCTCTAAGACAAGCCTGGTTCCTAAGAATCATATTAATAGTAGAGAGAAACACGTGGTACCAATTCAATAACCAAGATGTGGATGAGGTACCATGGGCAGAAAGCAGATATGCCTTTTATTCTCCAGAAATCTGGGAAGGTTTAAAGTAAGGATTGAAGAAGTATGTAAGATTCATTGAGGGTTCTACAAGGAGGAGAATCAACATGCACAATGGAATGAGCATATGAGGTTAAAGAGGAAATAAGATAGAGTACATGTGGGGGCATTTATCCATCTGACAGTATTTATTGTGCACATAGTAACTGACAAGGGTTAGGCAGTGATGACACAACTGTAATGAAGAGAGCTTGGGTCCATGTGTTCATAGTAACCACATTCCAGAGGAAGAAGCCAACAATACGCCATAGAACCACATTTGAAATAAGCATAAGTTTTAAGAAATGTCAGAAATGGTCAAATTTCCATTTACCTTATTAGTAAAATTGATATATAAACTAGAAGGAAAAATCGATGAACTGAAAATACCTTAGAATCCCCAAATCATCAAGATATATATCTTATTGCCTATTTGCCCAGATAAGTAGAATCTAAGGGTAAAATGTCCATAATTTCCTCTGATTAGAAATAAGAGGTCAGTACTTTAAAAGAATGTCTATAAAGTTAACTTTTTAATAAGAGTTATTTTTAACTGCATCTTATTGAATTAGTAAAGGCAAGTTGAAGCACTTGCACTTGCTTAAAGCATTTATATAAATGCATAAAAATTCTCAGAGGAGTCGTATTCATCATAACAGATACATAGAAACAAGCAAAGCATCACTGGAAAGAGCAGAGGTATATTACACAGCCCTGAAAATGCACAAAAGACCCAGAAACAGTGTAAAGTGCAAACACTAATTACTTAGAGTATAAACCATTTTTATAAATTTCAAAAAACAATATTTCCTGGACATTTACATATGGTATTCAATCTATACAATGCAAAGTAATACTAAATACACAATTCTGATTGCACATCACCTCTGGCGGGAGACAAAGAAACAAGATAGGAGAGACCACAGCAGATACAAAAGAACTACAATAATTTAGTTCTTGGGTTGAATGGTACACTCATGAATGTTCATTGTTATATACTTTATCAAACGTAGGCATAATATGAAATATATATTAAGTATATTCTTTTGAAACTATTAAAAGACAAAGGTAATTATATTTTTCATATATTATGAAACAAAATTGAATTTTCTTAATACCTTATATATCTGTTTGGTTTAAATTAAAATTTTCACAGTACTAATTGTCATTTTTTAAAATGATCATAATCCTAAAGTATAAAATGTTTCATAGGACTTTAAAACTCTCATTACCCTATATACATGTATGATTACACAAATGGTATGAATCTACTTTGTGCACAACCATAGAAATAAAAATATGTACCCCATTTGTATATAATGAATCAAAATGCAATCTTTAAAAATAAAAAAAAATTAAAAATAAAGTACTTGAGGAAAAACATGAAAATAAAAATAAAACAGTAAAGAAACCCTGGTTTAGTCTAATACTAAAACATGGTTTATCTCATTCAAAGTTGAGTCTGAAGTTTTAAAGTAAATTTAATTAAATAACATACAGCAAGAAAATCAGATCCATTTTTATTGTAAGTGAAAAGAAGCAATCCATTCAACTGGTCCGTTCTGAACTGCAGGGAAATCTCAAAGTCCATTCCACCATGAAATATGTGTGAATAAAGTTCCAGGAACCCTTTAAAGACAAGAATGTGTACAGGTGAGCAGGTGTAATCAGCACCCCTAGCATTACAAGTTTTGTAAAGTTCTCAGACTGTCATTGTGAAAATGTCTCACAAAAGAATGTACAAATCATCATGATCAAACCCCTGTTGTAATTTTACATAAGTGGCAGAATGAACTTGACATACCTTTTAAGAAGAAGATATTAACTCTATAAATCATGTAGTAGTCTGTGTGTCATTTAAAGATATTACTGTTTCATGTAACAATAAGTAGTTGCATTGACTAAGAAAAACTTAGAATAATGGCATGGATGAGAAAAAAGAAACAAACAAGGACCCAGTTCGTATTATTAATATCATGTCTTTTTCTGCTCTGAAGGCAGTTTCAAAAGCTGAAAAACTAGCCAATGTAGTTACAGACATAAAAGACTGAGATGGGCCTTCATTTGAGTGATCCAGTCCAATGGCTGTGGCTCAGCCCCTCGACGGCCATCTTGGCAGAGACTGGGCAGGTGGTGTGCATGTCATGGACAGCACACCTCACCTTTCACTGGGGCCTTTGAAGCAATGACACTGACGGTTCTATTTGCTAGCTCTCCTCTCTCTCAGGGGCCTACTTAGGTCATTATATAGCAGACATTTTATACTTTAGGAATACTGCTCATCTATTCAATGAGATCCAAGGTATTGTGAATGAACCTAGACAACAATTCTCTTTTGAAACATCTTTCAAAGTAAAATAGCATTCCTATTTTCAAACTGCTGATTTGAAACTGGACATCTGTGACACTAACACATGTAAACCAAGCACTGTGAGTGCCACCAGAGATGTCACATGTAAATACATACTTATGATTCTTACAATTTATATTATGTATCCAGACTGGTAATACATTTATGAGCATTATGACACAGCTGGGTATTTCTGTGATACTGAGTTCAAATGAGGTCAAAGTAAACTGTGCCAAGAATATAATATACATGATGCTATAGTTTGGATCTTGATCATCCTCCAAGGGCCATGTGTTAAAGGCTGTTTCCCCAGAGCACCAATAATCAAGGTGGTGAAAACTTTAAGTGGTGGGGTCAGGTGGGAGGTTTTTAGGTCACTTGGGGGGGTGCCCTTGAAGGAGACTGTGGAACCCTGGACTCTCCTTATTCATTTTGCTTCCTCTTAATAGGTGAGTGGATTTTCCCCACCAGATACTCCCATCACAATGTGCTACTTCACATTCACAGGTGCAAACACACAGGAGCAACTGGTCATGGACTGGAACCTCTAAAACTGTGAGTCAAAATAACCTTTTTTCCAAATAAGTTGATGATCCCAGGTATTTTGTCCTAATGATGTAAAACAGACAAATACACATTCTAAGCAACCATCAATGTCTATTTTAGAACCTTACCTGTTCCCAGAAACTGGGCACCCTCATTTAATGAAGCAGGGCATCCCTCCCAGCTGTTATACACATTGAATTGTTCTTCAGAACTCTGCCAATCCAGGGGTTCCCAAATAGCAGAGGGATTGTACTTCTTCATAAAATGCACATCCTTGAGACAGCCCACGAAACCCTTTTGGATTATCTCTGTAAAAGTTCATAAGTATTAAGAAATGCACATGATATATTTTGAAAGATTCCTTTCAAGAAATTAATTTTGTGTTTCATTAATATCAAAGAAATAGGCAATAGCCAACAGTCCTCACCAACGATTTATTGTAAGCCTCTAATAATTCATGTAAACACCACACAATCTGCTATGGTAAATAGTAGCTATTATGTGTTTAACACTGATTCAAACCCACCAAATCTACAGCAACAGATACTTAAGCAAAAGCATCAGTTTTATAGTGCTGGCAAGAATATTTCCTTTTAAAGCAATACAGAAATTGCATCTTTCATAAGAATTAAAGCGTGCTATAACAATGTTTATAAGTAACTAAGGTTTGAAGAAGTGTTTCTATTAAATATATAGTTTATGCTGTAGTTCCCACATCATCACAAATCAGTTTATTATCCAAGTAAATCAATGATTTGTTTATACTTTTAAGAATTTATATAATAAATTAAGAATTTATATAATAATATTTATATTTATATAAATTAGGAACTGTTTAGACCAAGTATCTGTTTGTGAATATATCAAATTTGTGATAACCAGAGATTGGGAGAGAAAATGAGCAGATGAGAGATTTAATGAGAGGAAGAAAAACAGCAACAGGGAGAGAGCACGTGTCAATGAGGTCACATTCCACAAAGCTGTATGCTTCTCCATGGGTACAAATCTTGAATTTGTGACTTGATTCTAGGGAAAGTATTTACCAGCAAAGATCTCAAGGCCAGTTTCTGCCTGTCATACGTGAGACCCTGAGTTTTATCCTGGCACAATAAATAAATAAGTAAATAAATAAATAAATTTATATGAACAGCATGAAATCAATTATTTATAGTGGAAATATATCATGTATGGTAGAGGAATTTGGTACCATGATATTCTTTCCTTTTGTTACCTGTACCTGCCATTGCCTTAAGGGGTGAAGAACTAAAAAAGAAAAAAAAAAAAAAAAAAAAAGACAAGACTGTTCATATGTGTGTTTTAGAGGAATTTCTCTACCAGTCTAAATTAGGCAATGAATATCCTCTCTCCTCTAGTAACTACATCAAGTCACTATAGCACTCCCTGCACTTCACCAAAAGCTCTTTATGCATTTTTTTTCCTCCATGATTCCTTGAACAAGTTATACTTACCTGTGTCTGAGCTTCTTTGTGACATTTATGTTATAATTTTCTGGTAGAGACTTTTTTGGGGGAGGGAAAGAGCATGTTAGTTTCAATGAGTTTCTTTTTAAAAAGTGCTTTTGTTCTCTTGTCCCCAAAATACAAAAATTACTTTGTTAAAACCTCAATTATAGTACTTGTGGCAATCATTTGGAGTTGTCTGTTTATATATCAATACATTCTATTGTGACAAAGACCATATGTCCATTGTCTATAAATAGGGACTGATTTAGGTGACATACTACTCAGGGAATCTTCCTCACCCTATTTAGAGTTCAAATCAGTCTCACACTTGTACATTTGCATTGTTCACAATGAATTTAAAATCTTGGAAAAATTTAAGTCCAAAAATGATATATATTTGACTGAAATCAGTGTAATTCATTCCAGCATTTACTGAACTTCTATTTGTTTTTTTTTTGTTTTGTTTTTTTTTTGTAGTGCTGGGGATTGAACCCAGGGCCTTGTGCTTCCAAGACAAGCACTCTACCAACTGAGCTATATCCCCAGCCCCTGAACTTCTATGTTTATACCAAGCAGTAGATACTAACAAGATAAATACAAATACATGGTTCCTTTAACAAAGAAGAAGCCTAAAGGAAATTTTTGACACATAGATGTGAAAAATACAGCATGAGATAACAAATAATACTTATTCTCACTTTGAAATAATGCACATTGATTCTACTCTAAGTTTTGGTGACAACATATACTTCTATACCTTACTAAACTCACCAGGATCCTTCCTGAGGATGCTATAACCTTGTGGCAGTCCTCCCACAAACAATCCTGTGTTATCTCCAATTATACTACCACCATTCAGGGAAGTGGAGGAACCTGCAGAAAAAAAAAATAGAAATCCCAACTTCAGCAGGATAATCTATTTCCACTAATTTAACAAGTGATAAAGTTTTACTCAGCTTTGGGACACCACCCTGTCTTCATTGTTCTTCCTCTGTGTTTGTTGCTACTTTCTTCATTGATTCCCTTCCTGATGTTAAAATAACCATCTCCTTCTTTCTAGGACCTCTTCCTTTCTCTAAAGGACTACTAACTGAACACCAGTTCAAACTACCAGGGTCAAAGATCAGAGAGGCCTAGATCCCCACCTGTTTCATAATAATATTAAGTCCCCATTAAATTTTTTTTCTACTCGCCCCTTCTTTGGGAGGAAAGAGAAAGTTTATTATTGTAGTTTTTGCAGATACCAACACGCATGAATTAGCCCCAGGTACATCTGATCCCTTGGCTTTAAATACTATCCATAGTCAACAAAACTTGATTTGATTCCCAGTCTGAACCTCTTTCCCAAATTCGTACTTATATGTCCAACAGCCTGTTTGGTATCTCCACTTGGATATCCTTAGATATCTAGGAAGCAACATGCTCAAAACTGAACACTGAACATCTCAAAGCTTTCTTCTCTCACCCTCTTGCACACCATAGTTTTGGCAGCTGCATTCCTCCAGTCATCCAGGTCCCAAACCTGACAACCATATTGCATGCAAGACCAGCAACATCCATTAAGGGCCAGATGGTATCTTTGTAGACTACTCAATATCAAGTAATCATAGGTAAAACATAAATGAATGGGTATACTTGTGTTTCAATACATCTTTATTTATAAAAACAGGTATGAACTAATTTAGTCCACAGGTGTAGTTTGTGAGTTCTTGTTCTCCCTCAATTTCATTATTAAATCTTGTTAATTTGACATGTAGAAAATAATCTGACCACTTATTTTGTCCACAATGACCTCCTTGGTTTCAGTTCCCATTATTTCATGCCTGGAGTTAATTGAAAGTTGTTGTGAAAGCCTGTTAATTGATCTCCATGTTCTAGTCCTTTTTGTCAACAGAGCAACCAGAGTGATCTTTCCAAAGATATGAGTCATATTTTTTTCACTCCTTTCTCAAAATCCTCCAAAGATTTCCTTCAATGTAAAAACCCACAAGATCCTATATAATCTGCCCTCTAATGGCCTCTGTGACCTCATGTCCCATTACTAATCCTTTCACTCCATTTTTCCCACACCAGTCGACCTTTTGGGCCTGGACATGCCACCTCAGGTAGATTCCCATCTCAGGGCTCTGATACATGCTGTGCTCTTGCTTCAAAACATTCTTTCACTGGGCATTTGCATGGGTCATTGTGTCTTCCCTTCAGGTCTCTGCTTGAATGTCACCTTCTCAAAGAGGTCTTCCCCAGAAGTTCTATACAAAATATAATACTCCTCCCAGCACACATGTATACCTAACACTGATGCACAGACCCATAAAAACAGATATACTTTTCCCTCTTACCTTGCTTGCCTATTCTTGGAATCTATCACCAGTTCACTCTTGTTTAATCTTTATTTAGTCTGTATTCTACCCTTACCCAACTCCCCTCCAAAATGTAAACTCCAAAAAGTTCTGTTTACTCTCAATTTCTGGAGTACCTAGGATAGTGCCTGGAACATAGTAGGCATTCACAAAAATTACACATATTCTAAATGAGTTAATTAAAACATGAATTATTATTCAGTTAAAATAATTTTTATAGTTATATGAGGACAGTAGAGGAAGTAGGCAGGAAAGAAAACTAAAATATGCAAAGAGGATATGTGTGCAAAGAATGTTGCATATCAACTGGGTAAACTGGGAGAAATTATTTACCTTTTCTGAACCTCAGTTTCCTCATCTCTAAATGCAGATAACTGTTTTACTCTGCCTTCTGGAAGTCAAAAGTCACACAAGTGTTATGGTTTAGACATAAGGTGTCCCTCAAAAGCTCATGTGTGAGACAATGCAAGAAAGTTTAGTGGTAAATGATTGGATTATGTGAGCGTTGACCCAATCAGTGAATTAATCCCCTGATAGGGATAATTGAGTGGTAACTGAAGGCAGGTAGGGTATGGCTAGAGGAGGTGGGTAATAGGGGGCATGGCTTTGGGGTATATATTTTATATCTGGTGAGTGGAGTCTCTCTCTGCTTCCTTGTAACGTCCTGAGACGCTTCCCCACAAGACTCTTTACAAATGATGTGCTGTCCCACCTCAAACTCTGAGGAATGGAGCCTGCCTTCTGTGTACTGAGACCTCTGAAATTGTGAGCCCCCAAATAAACTTTTCCTCCCCTAATTGTTCTGGTCAGGTCTTTTAGTCACAGCAACAACAACAACAAAAACAAAAAACAAAACAAAACAAAAGACAGAAAACAACTGACTAAAACATGCAAGAGAACATAACTAAAAGCCCAGGCAAATTTTAGAGAATAGACAAAACACAGTGATCACCAGTGATCTGGCTCTTATTTTTGCTTTAGTGAAGCCCCTCTATGAAAAGAAATGAGCTGATAGACTTAATCATTTCAGGAATATTCAGAAGTAAATTTTGACAGCAATTTAAATGAAATTTAGTGAGATTCTGGTTAGAGGAGAGACCTAAAAATACAAGTAGCTAAAATCTATGGCAACATGAGTATTATCAATAGAGCTACTTATCTACATCAAAGAAGTGCTTACCTGTGTACTGCCCATCCAGAGTGATCTGGCCAAAAGCCTGATACCTGATAGCAATTATTTCATGCCACTTGCCATCGCTATATTGTTTACCATGGTCATTAGTTGTGGTAACTTCCACTGAGGATCCCTTAAGAGAATGAATGAATGAATGAAGGAATGTTTTGGCAAAACACAGAAACACTTGTACATTTGTTGGAAACCGGTTTATGAATTTCACCATTATAATCCTGATACAAGCAGGCTTATGTTTCAGACAGAATAGAAAACTAAAGTTGATGTCTACTATCATTCCAGTTTTCCTGTGATGTATATCTCTACACCATAGTGCCCACATCTGAAAAGAACTTCTCTTTGGAATAGGAATCTCTTACAAAGGTACTAGCATTTTGAGTACCCTATATTCATTAGAAATGTATTGAGTTTTATCATTTAAATTTTTAGATTTTAATTTTCTTGGCAGAACTATGAAAAAACAAGAATTTAAAACCTATTTAGAAAACACTGAAAATTGGTTCTGAAGATAGAGAAACATCAGGCAAATTAGTTACTCGTACCTTCACTGAACTATTAATAACAGGACAGAATGAGAGTCACATTAAAAATTACTGAGTAATTAATACATTAAACTTAAGTGTGAAGCTAAATTTAGTGCACAAAACTTTGTGGTTTAAAATCTAACATTTAAACCCCTGGTTAAGGTAACAGTACCATAGTTAAAAATGTATTCCTACATGGATAGGACCTAGAAATGGCAGCTATCATGAAGAGAGATTAGCAAAGAGGAGGCAAGAGTAAGGAAACAAAGAAAGAGAAATGGAAAACTGCCACTTTAGTACTTTAGAGCTAAGTAAATCCTTTTTCATTAGGTTATAGTAAACACAATGGTAATCATTTTAGTCTGAGCAAATAAGACTAGAAAAGAAACTCCAACTTCATCACCAACATGATTCACTACTATTATTAAAGAAAAAGCACAATTACTCTAAAATTTCTAAACACAAATTTCTTACTTAATAAAGTAGATTTACCCAGCAAAATCAAAACTCATTCCAATAAAATTTTTTTAAAAATAAAATAAGGGTAGGTAAAATATGAGTTTTAAAAAATTATCTGGAATGTTTAATCAAATCTAACTGTACACTTCCTTGCATAAGAGAATATTGATAATTATCTGATGTAATAGAACTAAAGATTTACACTGCAAAAGGTACCATGTTAATCAATCACTGCATCTTTACTATAACATTTCTGTTTCTATTTCCCTAAAATAGTTTCAGTGATAAAAACATGTCCATTCTACACATTTAATTGGCTCTTGTCAGGCCTCATAATGGACTTGAAGACATGTATGACAAACAGAATTTCATGTTACCAAAGTTAAAAAAAAGACCAGTTTTTAATTTCCCACGAGTGTGAGTGGGGTGCTTCTCACATCGACAATGTCCCAACTTTTAGAGACAACTCGGTCAGTTAGAAACATCACCATTTGGTAAGTTTATTTTCTAGTCTTGAATTTTTGTAGGTTGACTTTCCTTATATTTGTTTTCTTCTTCATACTCTTTTATTTTCTTCAGCCCTATTTCAACATTTTAATATTTTACAAACACACATTTCATTATCGTAGTTTAATAATTAAAACCAGAACTGGTGTCGTGCCCAATTAATGTGCCCTGGTAGCATGCCCATTAGTTTTTCCATTAGTGAATTCAACAATACTAATGGGATTACTAGCATGGGATGCTAATTGGGCGTGACATAAGAAACTGGCTTACTTCTTAGCATACCCTTGCTAATGATGAAATTAATGAGCATTTTATTAAATGCTGTCTCATCAAAGTGTACTTAGTTAGCGTTAAAATTGTTACAAACGATGCTGCATTCTAAAAATCAGGTGTCTGAATATGTGGTTCTTCATATTTTGTTTGGCAACAATCTGAAGCATTAATACTTCTGTGTGTCAGAAATCACAGTTTTTGGAGAGAAATCCAAGTACTTACATGCACAGTATGCCAAACTTGCTTTTATGCATAGAATATTATTCTTTGGTGATGATTTTTAGGTTCTTTCTAGTCCCATTCCCCAACATAGCAATTCTGTGATCATTTCTGGTATCATATTATACAGTTTACTCTTTCCATGTGAAAAATACCAGACACATTAAAGAGATGCTACTCAGAATTACTTGCAAGTCTTCACTTTCACAGTTTCCTTCTAAGTGAAAACAATATTATATGAATTTTCCCTTAATGTCACTGAACATAGAACACTTCAGTGACAACCATGGATCATTACTGGTCAATAAAATATCTTCTGATCAAGCATATCCAAAACTATTATTACCAGACACAGGATAAGATTATACCAAATTGTTGGAGACTTAAAAAATTGTAGCAATTAAAATTGCAGTTAATTTTCCTGTGTCTCTTAACAATGGTTCCAAATGCTCAGTCCACCACACATGAAACATTTCCAGTTTTAAAGAATCTTTTCCCTTCCCCATTAGCATTTATTCAATGAAATGCATTGGCTAATTGGAAGAGCAATCATATTTGGTTTTACACCAATGTCCTCTATGTAGAATGATGTATTTAGTTAAGGTTATTTAAGGAATTTATCACTCAAGTTTGCTAAGATATTTAAAAAAGAACAAAGTACAAGATGACTTCAAAGCTATGCGCTAGACAGTAACTATAAAGTTCCCTGAAAATACTCTTTCCACAATTCAAATTTTAATTATTTTGAGTGGATTTAGGAACAGGAATTTAAAAATAACTATCTTATCTGTTTTATGACAAAGGTATGGTGTCTAATAGAAATATTAAAGCCAAGAAGCACTAAATTATTATAAAATAATTAAAAGCTAGAAATTTTAACCCAGAAAATGGGTAATTTTCTTTAATTATGTAGAGTACTATTTCACCAAAAGTTATCAACTTAGCCAATCCATCAAAATACACTCATTAAGCATCAACTATGTTTGGATATTTATGCTGTCTTGAGGATATACTTAGAGACAGAACAGACATAGACCATGTCCACACTGTATTGTATGGTCTCTTAGGAAAGATGCCTTAAGTCCATAAGTACCTGTGAGTGAGGATGAGGACTATAAGATTCATGAGATCATATTGTCCTTATTTAAATACAAAAGTTAATAACACTGGCTGAAAGTGATACCTTAAGCATCTATCATATAAATCATTTCAATTCCAAAGGGAGGCTTATAAAACAAGCTTCTAAACTTCATTTAAGGTAGCTCTAAGTTTGTACTAGAAACTATATTCATTTTCCTATCCTAAATGGGAACAAACAATGAAACAAAAAAAAGGCAGTTCAAAAATTTTCTCCATCCATCAGTTTCAAAATTTATCTACAAATAAGGGGGCAGGGGAGTCTTCACTACAAAGCTAGCAAATAGGTCTGGTTAACTGCTTTAGATACAAATTCCTCAGAAGTAAGGAAGGACAGAGCCTTGCCAGCTTAGGCTCATTGTTGCATGGATTGCATCATGACGCATGAGCACTTAGTATAATATATCTGATTGCATTTTCTCAAATGTATCCTGACACAATCCTACTCAACTAATAACTTTTTAAAAAATAAATTGTCATTGTGCTAAAAACAAACGCTGCTTTTGCCTTGTGGAGAAAGGTTTTTATTCTAAATAGAAATGCACTTTCCCAATGCCATTAAACTTTTCCTAGTTCTCTCAACTTCCAATTTCAGGTGGTGACAATTTTATTAATACTTGGCTGTCACCTACCAACCACATATAAGTTGGGATTTGGCTGTACAGAGTAGAGACACAGCAGCTGGGACGGCTAATTGTAGGAATGAGAAGTGGAGGTAATTGTGTGAGAGAGAAGAGTAAGGGGACAGAAACATTGGCAATGCCCAGTGGATGTTTCCCTGAACTCTTATTATCACTTTGCATTGACCTGCCCCCTGATCACTATCAAGGAGACAAGACAGATGAGACTGTGAACATTTCTTGGCAGCCATTCTCAAGATCATAAGAATACTGTGATTGAGTAGAGTGAGGTATTGTTTGATTCCTTTACACTTCTATTCTGTAGTCTGAAAGCATCACATACTTTAGAAAGAGGAACACTCATGTTCTAAGAGGTGGCATTATGGTTTAAGGTATCCCCCCAAGTCTCCTGTGTTCATGCAAGAATATTCAGAGGTGAAATGATTAGATTATGAAAGATGTAACCTGATCAGTCCACTAGGTTGAATGGATTGGGTGGTAACAGTAGGCAGATGGGCAAGCTAGAGGAGGTGGGTCACTAGGGCCATGCCCTGGAAGGATGCATCTTCTTTCTAGCCCTTTCTTCCCTCCCTCTCTATGTTTGCCAGCTGACATGAGCTGAACAGGTTTCCTCTGCCATGCCTTTCCACCATAATGTTCTGCCTCACCTTGGGGCCAAGAATCAGTTGACCACATCTTGAACTTCTGGAATTTTGAGCCCCAAATAAACTTTTCTTCCTTTAAGTTGTTCTTGTCAGTTATTTTGGTCTAGGCAATGAAAAGCTGACTAACACAGATGGTGATCGTGCTTCAGATATGGTGACATCATTTTTTAGTTAATTGTCCAAAGACTTTATTCCATATGGTGTGTGTGTGTGTGTGTAAGTGTGGACACATGCATGTGTATTTATTAAGTACTCAAAGTCTGTCACAAACCATCTATGGTTAGTGTTCTTATGAATGGCATTTTGTTCTTTTCACATTTCTGTGTTCCCAGTGCCTAACTGCATATTGTACCTGGAGTGTAATATATTCTTAGAAAAGGTTCATGGAAAGAAATAATCTAAACTAGGTGCCAGTTCTACCACTAATCCACTGTGTGACCCAAGTTAAGCCACTTTATCTAAAGCTCATGGATGGAAACAATATCTAACTCAAGGGGCTACTTCAAGAACAAAATCGTATCACTAAAATATGAACCTACATTGCATAAAGTTATATAAACAAATTTATGTGATTTAGAGTTTTCTCCATCAGACTTCTTAAACATCCCCAGATACTGATAAGTTGAAGGCAGAAAAGCAGAGCTAGATTTTTATATTATTGACATTCTTCTATTTAATGGTACTGTTCCTTTTCTCTCTCTCTTTTTTTTTTTTTGTTGATTTTCACAATCTAGCATTTGATTTTTTCCTTGTCACCTTGTTTATTTGGAAGTTCTGTGAAACATGTTCATCCAACTAGTAAATAACTTATTCTTCTACAATTAAAAATAAACATTTTCCTTACTTATTTTATGAAAACATGACATCATTCTCATCTACTTCCTTACTACCTCTTCCCACTAAGCTGAAATTTAAAAAAAATCTACCATCTCTCCCTCTTCTTCAACTAATTTTAGCAGTAAACAATTATTAGTAGATTTCTTTGGGGTCTGTGTATGGTTTTATTTTTTTTTCAGACCTTTGCTGTATTTCTCTAGTATTTCAGAGGTTGTTATTTGGCTCTGTAAAGCAAATTTCTAGTCACTCTGCCATTAAATATTTAGGTTTTACTCAATATTGCTAGGTTTATTATTCACTACTGCTTCTCCATTTTATATTTCTGACCTTCTTTTTTCCTTTTGGTTAGATGCTTTGCTGAAATATTCCCTCCAATAGGGTGGATGGGTAGAATTTTTTTTCCTGAGTCTCCAGATGTTAAGAAACACCTTTCTTTTGTACCAAAAAAGTAGTAAAGCATGATTACTAAAATCTTTTTGAAGATGAACTGCCTGAGTTTAAAAATTTGTCCTTTACTAATTGTGCAACTTTGGGAAAACTAATTTATTTGTGATTCAGATTGCTCCAATGTAAAATGAGAAAAATAAGAGCACCTACCTCACAGAATTGTTAAGTACTAGTGTGTGTGTGTGTGTGTGTGTGTGTATCTGTATGTAGAGATAACATTTGGAATAAGGTCTGCCAAATAGAGATCTTATAGAAGTATTTGTTTGCTCATTCTTGACATGAGCTTTGTTTATTCTTTCAATAAATTCATAGTCCATTCTTTCTTAAATCATATCCTTTCACCTATATTGTTATTGTACATGCATATTTGTTCTCCTTTTGGATACTTTAGTAGTGGTAACATATTTTTTATTTTTTTCAAATTTTGACAATACACTTTGAGAAATGCCTTCAACTTTACCATCCATCCTACCAATCTGAAGTTTAATGTATCTCTCTTCTAATTAATCTCCTTAAAGGTTTCAAATGAAAAATAATATTTTCAGTTCTGTAATTGAGTCGACTTTAGTGTACTGATTTTTTTCCCCAGTTGCCATCTGCCTTGCCTTCTGTGATGACTGTATCTTCTCTCTGTCTCTCGGGCTGCTGGGTCTGCTTAAGTGTGATATTATTTTTCTTTGCTTACTCACTGTCCCCATGTTAGCATCCCATAAGGAGCTGCAACTCCAGGGAGCATCCAGAAGTTCTTGTGACTGAGGACCTCCAATACCCTAACCAGGGAGTTATCAGGCCCTTGTCACGAAACCAGGAGAAAACCATTCTGTCTCTGGTCTTTCTAGTTGCCAGTTTCATTAGGCAGGAAGGACTCAGCCTGCCTGTTGAGCCTGGCATGAGTCTCTCACACACGTGGCCCAGCAGGTCTTGCCTGATCCTTCCAAGGTCATTGGGCCTCCAGGACACTCAAAGCTGTGATCCTTACCCACAGTTCTTTGTCCGTGATCCTAGATGCAACTTAGATACAGAAGGGACAAACTGCCGGTTTTATCAACATGATGTAAAACATTTATTTGGTAAACTTAATTTATGACTTCGATCAACAGTTTTAAGTTGAAGACTGGAGGAAATGCAAAGCAAAGACTTTTTATTTAGTCTAACTCATTTCTCACTTACTGACAGGACCAATATATTGCCTAATATCAAATGTTTGCTAACATTTGTTTAACTAAAGTGAAGACAACTTATTCAATGATTTCCCATTGTCCTTAAGAAAAATTCAAATCCTTACAAGTCCCTAAATTACTTGGTCTCTATCTACTTTCAACTTACCACTTTTCCTTTTATTCTCTATTCTCCAGTCATATTAAATTTATGTCAGTGTAGTAGACATGGCATATTGTTTTCTACCTCCAGCATTTTGGGGGGGGTACTGGGGATAGAACCCAGGTGTACTTTACCTCTGAACCACATCCCAAGTCCATTTTTTAAAAAATTATTATTATTTTTGAGACAGAGTCTTGCTAAATTTCAGAGGCTAGCCTCATACTTGCAGTCCTCCTGCCTCAGCCTCCTGAGTTGATGGCATTACCAGTATGCATCACCATATAAATAGCACCACCAGCTATTGATTGAATATAACAGTTGCTATTTTTTCTTCCTGGAAATGTTATTTTCAATACCTTTCCCCATCTCTCCCTAGTATTCCCCTGGCCCTGCCTTAGTTCAAGCACATGCCCTCAGATAGAGACATGCTTTCCCCAACCCTGTTCTCCTCATTGCTTTGCATCTCAGTTAAATATCCCATTTTCAGAGAAGACTGACAACTCAGAACAAGGGTCCTTCTTTTTGTGTTCACATGATGCATAGCATCCCATTCTTCACTTTCATAACATTCATGAATATTTTAAATTAATTGTTTTACTGTATCCTTTCCAGATTGTTTCATAGGGAACAGTCATTAACTCTAAAACTATTGGAGTCTGAAACAGGCAGTACAATAGTACCTCATGGCTCCTTCACTTATATATTTACAGGTGAAATAATGGAAAGAAAGGTGGGGGGGATAAAAGAAAGAAATTAAAGACAAAAATAAAATTTTTGTTCTCAAGGAAAATAAAAATAGTTCTACTCAAATTTATTTAAAAGTTTTAATCTTCCTTATCTGGTAGCATATTGATTGTTAAGCACATAGATTCTTGGTCAGACTACCTGAGTTTGAAAGTTAGCTCTGCTATCTTAACTGTGGGCAAGTCACATCACTTTTGTAATTTTCATTTTCTTCACTGGTAAAGTGAGGATAATAATAGTACTTATATTTATTTCCTCATGAGTTTTTGATGAAGATTCAACATGAAAATATAAGCACTTACCTCAGTACCTGGCATCTACTAAACTCTCAAAGATATCAACTCTCATGATTAATAATTTACCTGAGGATCAAAAAGAAAATAAGGTCGGCCATTCTTCAACTGAAGTGCAAAATACTCTTCCTGATTGCCAGGTGATGCTGCAAAGACAATCAAACCTTCAGGCACCCTTGTTCGAAAGCTGGCCTTAATGCCTGGTGAGACAAGTGTGATCAGCAAATCAGTGCTGGGGTTTTGTTGATTCTTTCTGATAAACGTACATTTACTTTCATTATTATTTATGATGTAGTGAGTACACTCAGGAAATTATACACAGCGATGTACTGGTATGGTCCCAGCCATTTGTTTTTAAATATATCCCATTTTAAATGCCAACCAGTACTTGGAAACTTAAGCCTGCACTCCTGCTAATCAATATATAATGAAGTTTAAATGTATGCAAAACTCATCAACCTAAAAAGACATGTTGTCAACCCAAAATTGAATACTCAGAGTATTGATGTGAAAACATTTTCTGAAACTCATAAAAATAAATGGGTTTTTGACATAAGTGAAAGAAACAAAGGGGTTTTGTTTAAATACTTATGAAGCTGAAAGAATCAGTCCAGTAACAGATGCTAAAAATAGGAAGATTTGCCAGGAAGAAGGCTGTTAGAGCTAATTTCCTAAAACAGCATCCTATAACCAAATTGTTTGCAGCCTTCAGAATTTCAGGGTTTCTCCACTGACCCTTGGGCCACTGTACAGGACATACCATGCTCTTGTCTCAGCAGAATTTCTGAGTTCAGAAGATTGGGACGATTTGTGAAGGTCCTCTAAATGCCCTATCATTACCACCATCCAGCCCCACCTCCAAACTATGGGGCATCCCTCTCCACCACACACATCATGGAGCTCTTCCTGTGAAATTGAGGCACTTCACTTAGTGTTTGGAGACTGGTTCCATCTCCCATTTCCAAGAGTACCCAGTTTCATTGAAAATATAAAATTAATGAACAAATCCTACTGGGAGGATCAATTAAGAGCTCAAGAACATACATGAGAATCAAATAAAAGCTCAAACGCACAAAGTTGAATAATGAATTCTGATTTGAGTAGTTTTAAGTCAGCCAGGATTATGAGCACCTGAAAGAGATCTAACTCCCTTCAGGCTGGACTAATCACTTGAAGACCTATGCAGGTAAGAGGATTGAGCTTGGTTTCAATAGACTACAGCTCCCTCAGGGACCATGTCTAT
The DNA here is from genome assembly GCA_020662805.1 of Glaucomys volans. Classification (NCBI taxonomy): domain Eukaryota; kingdom Metazoa; phylum Chordata; class Mammalia; order Rodentia; family Sciuridae; genus Glaucomys; species Glaucomys volans. The sequence goes on along the minus strand of JAJEJO010050368.1, from coordinate 1,420,566 downwards.
CTCATCTTTCCATCCCAGTACATAACAGTGTCTAGATGGACTTTATAAATATGCTTAGACTCTACATGAGGAGAAAGAAATTGAGACGTGCATTAAAGGTAAGGGAAGAGCTTCAGCAAAAGTTTGGAAGCAGGAATGCAGAAGTCATTTGATGAGTATTGGATTGTTATTTTTTTCACTAGGGTCCTACAGAATATTAGCACTTACTGAATATTATGCTACCCAATCAAGAAGGAACTCAAATTTGTCCTGACTTTCTTAGCTTCTACATCTCCATCTTCTAAGTTCTAAAATTTTGACTATTTCAACATACTGGTCATCCTCACTTTGACTTATCATTGCCTCAACTCCATGATTCTCTTGCTCATGCCTACTTGGATATTATGTTCTTGCTGTTAGACTTAGTACTGGTCCTTAATGGTACCTCTTTCTCTTCACAGAAGACTGTTTGCCCCAAGAAATAAATTTTCAGTTGTCAAACTCACTTGAATCCCTGCTACCAGCTCTATTGCTCTATCATCTCCCCTAATAAATGGACAGAAAAGTCTGAGCTATCAGTGTGAAATTTATAGGTAAGTCAAAGGAAGATTTTTAAAATCTGGGTGAAGGACAGGAGTAGGATGCTTAAAGTCAGAATTAGGGAAACCAAACTAATGGTTGAATGTATGGAAGATATAGATAATTCAGTTACAGAGGAATAAGGAGATCACTGTACTTTTGGGGAAAGATGATAAGGATTTTAATTAAGGATGGGCAAGTGACTAAATAGATTGGAAGTTTGGACAGTTTCTCAGAGGAGACTAATTAAAACATGAGGTGATGCTGTGAGGCAATCTTTTCACAAATCGTTGAAATAAAGGCAGAATTATCAGCAGAAATAGAAATGTCAGATAGGAAAGGAAATTTAAGAGTGGGAATACAAGTTCAGTTTTAGGCCACTGCATTTCAAATAATGATATGGAAAACTTTGCCTTTTGGAAACTAAGTCTCAGGAGAGAAGATGGGACTAGAAAAATGAATTGAAAATCACCTGCCAAGAATCCATGTCTGAGAGAGAATTAAAAGAAAGAAAATAAAACCTTTGGAGTAAATGCCCACACTTAAGGGAAAACAGAGAATACTAAAGCCAGAACGATATAGATAATACTGTAAAATGGAAGCCTACACAGGTGGGAATTTTAAGAATGTTAGTTAACTGTGAAAACTCCTTCAATATGTCCAGAATAATTAGAACTGGAAGAGAATTTATGGAGCTGGTGATGAAAATCTTTCTCAGATATGTGGAGAGGTCACAAGTCCAAACAGCTAGGTGATAAGGATTGAGGGAAAGAACCAGCAGGAAGTGGGTGCAGAGTCCTCATTAGGAAAATATGATAGAGAAAGAAGTGGGAGACATGGAAATCATTTTTGGTTTTTGATTTGGTATCATATTATAATTGAAATGATTGCTTTAAAATTAAACAGTGCAGGATTATTTCAAGATTTGGGACATGATAGCAGCAAAACTCTTATATTGTGTTGGGAGGCACCTCTGTGGCAGTAGAGGGGAGAGCAAAAGCAAGGGTTTGGGTGAGGAAAGACATCAAGAGTGACTCAGTCTAGGAAAACAACTACCCATCTTTGATGCACGGGAAATTTGGTGAATGAAAGTGAATCAGAGTTAGACCATGGATGTATGTCTATTTTATATACCTGTATCTGATTAACCTTAATAGTGATTGCATAAACTATTATTCCTTAAATATTTCTTGAGTGAATGACTAAATATAGATACAAGAAATGCCCCATTATTTCTAATACTAGAACCAAAGAAATAAAAATATGTTTAGATAAGTTACACTTGGGAATACATTTAACTATATACATGCTATTTGGGGAATATACAAATGCATGTGTTTTCCAAAAGCACATTTAATTTCCAAGTCTTACATTGCAAAGAAATGTAATTTTGGTTTAATTAATAGATAAAACTTTGCACAGACCATTGAAAGTTTCTTATTTAGTGTAGGAGAGAGCAATTTGATTTGAATTTTTCTGGTAGATTTCCCTCAGCTTTTTCAAATAATTTAATCTTGCCATTTATCTCTTTATATTGCCAAGATAAATACCAAATGTTTTTCTTCTGCAGGGAATCTATGAGGAAATTGAAAATTCATATATCTCTTCAAATGTATTCTTGACAATTAGTTAATTATTGCTATGGGCACAGATGAATCCTATCTTTTGAGCCTAATGATTAAATCAGGTGATCAATTCTTCAAATAAACTAAATTCACAAGTGAATGTATTTAAATACAACAATCTTTTGATGAATGTATAAAATACTTTGAAGAAAATATTATTGAATTTACCATGAGGAAGAATGGTAAGATAGATAATTGTTAAAAATTATTAACATCTCTCTTCCTGTAAAAAGTTATCTATTTATAGAGCCTCATCTACTGTTTTAGGTTCAGCCATGGGACTTGGCTTGACCAAAGGGATGAAGGCAGATATGCAGAACCATGTGGTAGCAGCAGCTTTGAAGGCAGTCTTGTGGTCAAGCTTAACCTCCCTGACTTCCCCTCTGCCTCATGAATGTTTTCATCTTGGGCTTGTGGACCCAAGCAAGCAGCAACACTTACTAAAGTGAGCAGAAAAGTGAAAAGTACACATTTCTCACTAGCTAAAATTTAGATTTTTAATTTTTTAAAAAGAGAAGACATGTTCTAAATGGTTTTGTTGTTGTTGTTGTTTTACTTCAAGTGTTTAAAGAAATCATTGGGCATTTCTTGTATCTCTAATTTTATTCAAGGCTAATCAGATAAATAGATGTATAAAATAGACATACATTTGTGACCTAATATTCTAAAAATCTGAAAATCTAAGTTCTGCATGGAAACATTTAGATTTCGTCTAAGTACATTTGAAAGTTTAAAAATTTATTCACAAAATAATGTACTTACAAGGTCACAGAATGGAAAAAAGTTCTGAAACAATAAAGACAAATATTGATACATTAGGCTTTATTAGAATTAACAACTTTTTTCTAAGAAAAGACATGAATAACAGAGTGGAGGCCTAGTACAATGGTGCCTGCCTATAATTCCAGCAATTCAGGAGTCTGAGGCAGAAGGATCTGAGTTCAAAGCCAGCCTCAGCAACTTAGTGAGGTCCTCAGCAATCTAGCAAAACCCTGACTCAAAATTAAAACAATAAAAAGAGCTGGAGATGTGGCTCAGTGGTTAAGCACACCTGGATTCAATCACTGGCACAAAAAAATAAAAAAGTGGAAAGACAACCAATAAGTGGGAGAACATATTCATGATATGTATTTCTCATAACAAGATAGAAAGTCAGAATAAACATATGGCAAAAGTGATTAATGTCATTAGAATTAGAGAAATGAACAATAAAATGCAAAACCACTAAACATCTTGGACAATAGCTAAAATAAAATGAAAATACAAAACATAGCTACATATGTACAGCAACTATGTATGCATATATAGAGACATACATATTTACATGACAGTATAATATAAAATATTAAATAACTATGAAAATAATGAATTAAATGTTAAATTCATAATATGTGAGATATACATAAAACCATAATACATGTACATTTCATAAACCACTAGTTGGATTATAAATTACTACAACCACTATAAACAACTGTTTGGAAGTATTTACTAAGTTATCCATGTGTCTTTTAAACATAGGCACACTTGTTGATTCAGTCATTTCATTTCTAGGTATAGAATTCCCCAAAACACTTAGGTTCAAAAGATATATGTTTACAGCAATACATTTATTATACCAACACACTGAAACATACACAAGTGCCCATCAACTGAAGGTAGATTAACAGAGCAATGAGATTGAATTTACTGAGGCTAGACTTCATTTCACACATGAAGCTCATAGATACAATATTGTGCAAAAGAAAGTTGGCACGAAGAAATATATACTGCATAAGCCCATTCAATAAAATTCAAAACCAGACCAAACAAATATCTCTGTTGTTAGAAATCAAGGTAGGAGTATTCCTGGCTGGGGCTTCTGAAGGCCCAGGAGTACTCTGTTCAGTAATTTGGGTGCTGGTTTTACAGAACTATTTGGTGTGTAAAATCAGTCAACCCATATTCTTTTGATTTGGGGATTTTTTTCTGTATGTTATACCTAAGTTGAAAAATTGTTCTAAGGTAAATAGTTATATTAATTCAAATCCTAAAGAACTTTGGAGCAGAAAGTGAATGTTCTCCACTGTCCTCCTGCTACCTCAGAGGAAACTACTGACAAAAATCTGGCAAAAACTGTCTGCCTCTATGAACACACATGCACACACATACCCCATGGTTTATCTTAACTTAAATTTAAGATCACATTATTATTCTACAAGGTTTTTTTTAAAAATTTAGTCATATATACCAGATATCTTTTCACATCAGCTCACACAGATATACAATTTTCTTCAATGACTAAATACAATTACCATAGTTTATTTATCATTTCCTTATATGTGATTGGTTTCTAATTTTTTTCTTTTAAAAGGAGTACTGACATTTCTGCAAGCCTCTTTTGGGCTCCAAGATATTATTGTCAACTTGAATGAACATTTAAAACTTTCATAGATATTTGATGCTGCCTTTCAAAACCTAAGAATAAATTCACATGCTTTTCCACATTATAAATGTTTAGAGTCTGGCCAATAATGGGCATTTCAAAATCTGAAATGCAAAGGACGAGAACTTAGCACTCTTTTAATTCACCTTTTACACTATTAGTAATGGTAAATTTTTCATATATATTATTCATTATAAATTATTTTTCTGGGAGTTGTATGCACATATTTTTGCCCTCTTTCAAAAGGTCTATGTCTGTTTCTATATTATTTATAAGAGTTCTTTATATGATGTGGAACATCATGTGTTGTGATGCAGCATTCTCTGTGTCCTGGACTACCGAAATTATTTTTCCTAACCTCCTCCCTGCCAACACTTTAGTTTATCCTAAAGTAGACGGAGCGACCTCACCAAAAGACAATTCTGGTCCATTAACTCTTCTTGGTACTTCCAAGGACTTCCTATCTTATTCTGAGTAAAAGCCAAAGTCTTCACCATAGTGTACAACATCCATCAAATAATCTAGCCTCCACTATGTCCCTCGCTTCCTGTTATGTTTCCTCTTCCTTTCTCCATTCCAGCTGCTTCAGGACCTTTATAATTGCTCCTCACTTTTTCAGGAACATCTTTCCCAGGCATTTGCAAGATTTCCTATCTCCCTTTTCTCAAATTGATCTTCTCAGGGAGGCCCATTATGACTGCTCTAGTAACCATTGCAACCAACCTCTGCTTCTCCCTTCTCCATTGCATCATCGTCTCCAGCAGGTACAATACCTTCATCATTTAGTTTATTCCCTATCTCAACTGACTAAAATGTAAGCCTGGAACAGTGTCTGATTTATTATAAGCAGTTGTTCCAAACATTTTTTCCCAGTTGTTTGTAATACTCTTTATAACAGATAGCTTCTTGGAAAATGTGAAGTTCAAAGGATGGTAGGATTTAGGTGTTAAACTCTTTGTTTTGAACTTTGGACCTGTACTGGGTTTCATCTCAGTAACTCACACCATTGCCTAAAGCTCAGATGATTTCTTCATGACCCTGAAAATTCTTCCCATTCATAGTGACATACCCCTCGAAGCTGACACAGTACTCTCATCACCTATAAAGCACTTATTCTTATTAAAACTCAGTTCTCCCAGGGTTTTCTGCATTGTGGCTCTTTGGCAGACCCAAAGAAAAATATATTTACTTTAGTCTTGGTTTTCCTTATTGTTACCATGCAGTTGAAGATCTTTCTCACTCTTCGACATCCAATTTGGAAGCAGAAGCTCCTATTTGTTTTATGTGTGATTTTGTGAGAACAGGAAGGGATCTGTTTCATGTAATTTTTTGTGAACACAGTTAATTTATAGTCTGTTCCATAGTTCCATACTTTCAATGATTGTCTTGGATTTTATGAAATAATGCTAGTAGAAAGTAATGATTAGCTGATCAATTTAATTAGAAGGTTTTTAAGTTCCTGTTTCTCTTTAGGATCTCTAAAACAGTGATGAACAATTGTGGTAACAGATTCTTCTTTTTTAAATGCTATTTTTATATTTTAGTAAAGATTCATATTTTATTAATCCACTTATTTTTTCAATTATCTTATGTCTTTACCTTCAAAAATTTTTCTTGAACTAAATCTTGAATCTCTCTTGCTTAAAAATATGCCTATAACTTTAAATGTATATTTTGTATAAACAACTACTCCTAAGAATCCTTTCAAAATTAAGACTAGCCTTAATAGTCAGACATTGGCTCTTTTTAGCTTTCAATAAAAGGCTAACCTTTCTTCATTCCTTTAAACTAGATACTGATCCATGGCTTGAGATAAGTCAATCAGGTATATGAGTTTTAAAAAATCAACTCTAACTGTTAGTCAACTTTTGGCAGAAATGAAATATAAAAATCATCAAATACTTGAAAATATTAAAAATAGAGAAAGGTAGACAGTAGAAATAACTTGAATATACCTTAGTTCCATTAACTTACTACCATTTTACCAAAACATACTATTTTTCTCAGAAATAAGTATCAACAAGAAAGGCATAATACTTACTCTCAGGGAATCTGAACCATAGTGGAAGAGTCAGACATATCCAAATTAATATAATATACTATAAAGGTCTAATACAAGAGGGAAATGGAATTCACAGATGTAGTTTTATAAAAAAGTGACTGACGGTGTTCAAATAAGAGCAGAGTTGTGATGGGGAAAGTTCACAAAGTTCACAGAATCCTTCACTGGATTGTGAAGGATGAATTAGAATTAAGCAGGTAGACAACAAAGTGAAGGAGATCACAGAACATCAAATGATCGACCTACATAATGAATCCACCTTTTGTCCCAGTTATCCCACTCCTTGTTTATATCCAAAGGACTTAAAATTAGCATACGATAGTAACACAGCCACATCAATGTTTATAGCAGCTCAATTCACAATAACTATATTGTGGAACCAATTCAGATGCTCTTCAACAGCTGAAAGGATAAAGAAACTGTGCTATATATACAAAATGGAATATTATTCAGCCATAAAGAATAATATTATGGCATTTGCAGATAAATGGATGGAACTGGAGCCTATCATGCTAAGTGAAATAAGTCGAGCCCAAAAAAACCAAAGGCTGAATGTTTGCCCTGATAAGTGGACAATGGGTGTAGGGGGTGGGGGGTGAGAGAAGAATGGAGGAACTTTAGATTACGTAGAGTGAAATGAGAAGGAGTGAGGGCATGAAAAATGGTGGAATGAGACAGACATCATTACCCTATGTACATGTATGATGACATGAATGGTATGAATCTACATAGTACACAACCATAGAAACAAAAAGATGTACCCCATTTGTGTACAATGAATCAAAATGCAGTCTGTAAAAGTAAATAAATAAAAATAAATAAAACAAAATAAAATAAAAAATGATGAGTTTGGGGGAAAAAATGTTCATAGAGTGAAATCGTGGTCAAAGAGAAGGTACTTCCCCCATACTTCCTGTACTGCTACCACCACCAGACCCTTTCTCTTGTTCATTTTTTAAAACTACCTGCTTCTATAACTGCCAACTGCCTCCTTCTCTTCATCTCTTAGACATGAGTGCCAAGCTAAAGTGTTGAGAGGGGATAAAATGTATTAGAATCTGGCACTATCACTAAACTCTCCTTCAGGCACATTAACCAAATCCATTGGTCTAAATGCTAAGGAAGCAACAGATGACATATTTTTTTCAAATCCTGCTAGGAAATATGATATAAATAGGTGGAGCCTGAAATAAAAGTTATCCCTAATCTAAATCATTTTTCAACTCATAATCAACAGAAAATTCCAATACTATATTCAGAAAGATAGGAGTCAGTTTAAAAGAAAACGGTGATCAGAGATAACAGATACCTTATGACACTAGTAAATAAAATTGGTCAAAGATTTATAGACAACTACTGGAAAATAATGCAAACAAAATATGCCAATACAATATTCAAGATATATTTTTTCAGGACATTAACTGGAATATAGAAGATGTAGTCTCAGTGTATAAACTCCTGACAGTAAAAGGAAAATCTTCATATAAATCTACACATATTTTCTTATTCTTGTACTTGCAAAGACGGTAGAAAACCCTTTGCTTCATTATCAAATATCCCTTCTGCTTCATTCCCATTCTGTTCAACTGCTAGATGTATTGACAGTTGCCTATTTGGTACATGAGGGAATATAAAAGTTCAGTTTCATACATAAGCAATTCTGCCTATATACCTTAATTTGAATAATGCAAATTAGTTTCCAAATTGGAAAAGCTTTTTCTTTTTACTTGACTGCCATTAGGTGGTGCTAGAAATGTCTCCATTCATAAAATATTTAGGACTAACCAGCCCTCTAAATACATGAATAACAAAATCTTCATTGATTATACTAACAAAATAACAACTGAAAACTGGTCTAAAATATGATGAATGGCATGGTATTTTTTCCCATATGACTAACACCTTATCAGAAAACCAAAGTTTTGTTATTTATTTAAGAATATATTATTTCTTAATTTTAAAATTTTATTGTTCTCCAGTTGCTTGCCACTAAATAATTAGGGAAACATTTGATCAGCATTCTAAAAGTTATATTGGAAAAACAGATTAAGATAAAAAGTAGACTAAAATAGAGAAAAAATAACGATGAGGAGTTTTAATGGGCAGGGAATTTGAGAAAACTAATTCAACACTTGATAAAATAAAAAATACTCTCTTTCATCTTTTAAAATGATCCTGTTTCCTCCATGGAACAATAAAAAAACTGTGACTGTCTAAATGTTAATATTATCAGGGTTAGCCTGGTGTGGTGGCCCACGCCTGTAATCCCAGCAGCTCGGGAGGCTGAGGCAGGAGGATTGCGGTTTCAAAGCCAGTCTCAGCACTGGCAAGGCACTAAGCAACTCAGTGAGACCCTGTCTCTAAATTAAATACAAAATAGGGCTGGGGATGTGGCTCAGAGGTCCAGTGCCCCTGAGTTCAATCCCTGGTTCCAAAAATAAATAAATAAATAATTAAATAATTAAATAAATAAACAAATAAATAAAAATAAATAAATAAAAATATTACCAGGGCTATTTGTTTTACAGTTTCCAAATGATAAAAATACAGGAATAACCACAAATATTTTTTGGAACATAATTTGCTATGGCTCTCGTTTTCTGAACAGAATAGGCCTTAGGTTCCTACTTTGATATGGTGACAATGAATTTGATGATCTCTAAAACTGTAGTAGTGTGTGAATTTATAAATAAAATGGAATTTTCATCTAACTACCTTTATTTTTTACTTCATTGCAAATGACTCTTCAAGTGCTTTGCTTCTTTCTCATACTTTATATTTTTACAATCATTTTCAGGCTAATCATTTTTAGCATTTGGAAGAGAGTTGGCAAGGCATTTCTGGGAGAGACCAACTAGCATCAGATAATTCTAGTTTTTAATTTCTATTTCCAAATGTATACTGCATTTGAACTTCTTTCACATTAAAGTTCTCTATTTGGCTATTTCTTTGCCATTCCTTACATTTGGGATTTTCAACTTTATTATTGATTTGTAATTACTCTTACCATATTGAGGATATTACTTCATTGTCTGTCATATGTTATGCCCACTTAACACTTTATCCCACTTGTATTTTATTTTGACATATAAGACTAAAGTATATTCAAGTTTTTTCCTACTGATTTAAAAATTTACCAAGAATGCATACTATGAGACAGGAACTTTGTTTTATTTACTTCTGCATTTTCAACATCTTGAACAATGGCTGCCACAAAATATTTGCTGAATCAATATTTAATGATGAAATGCCACCTTTAGCATATTAAAATATATTTTCATGAGTCAGTCTCTATGCTAGTTTTCCACTGATATATTTTTTGTAACAGCAGAACATATCATTAATATTATTTTCAATATCTGACAATTTACTATTCTCAGTATTATTCTTTTGTTTTTAAATTATCACTGAACTCACTTTTTGTATTAGTATTAAAAATTTACAATAGTTTTTTCCTTTCCTTAAATAGATCCTGCACAAGTCTTATCTGCTTTTACTAGATATTATAACATTATTATATTATATATAATATAGGTCATCAGGTCATCTTCAGAATTGTTATTGCTCTGTCATGTAAAATATTTATTTTGTTATTTATTTGAAACTGACCATCTTGCTTTTTTTTATTTAGGATAAGCTTTGGTGTTCCTCTTTTTAGATATAGATTTATTTTCTAAAAAAAAAATCTTGAAAAGTTACTCCTTTTAAATAATAATGCATCTTCTTTCTGTTTTAACATATGGCTATAAACTCCAGAGTAACATAACAGTGGAGATAAGCATTACTTTATTATTCCTGACTTAATAAGAATTGATAGCTTTTTTCTGCTTTTTATTAGTGAATCATAGTTATACCTAATAGTTGGGTTTATTTTGGCAAAATCATACATGCATAGAATTTTATTTACTCCATTTAAGTCCCCGGTCCCCCTCTACTTTTCCTTCCCCTTCTCTCTTTCCTTATTCTCCTTCCTCTACTCTACTGGTCTGCCTTTCACTCATTTATTTTTAATTAGTACTCTATAGATATACAGAAAGGTGGAGAATTGATACAGTTTCTAAAGCATGAGGTAGAGTGTTGACTGTTGATTTGTCTAACTATTATTTTTGTCTTAGGTAATTGTGCTTCTGGTCCATTTTTTACACATTTTTATTCCTTCTCTTAACATATGCTTCTTGAGTTGCTATTCTAGGAAAGTGAGGCAGAGCTACAAATGACTGCAATGCATTTCACATTTTTAAGAAGCTTTAGGCTAAAAGAGGGAGAAGGAGCAGTCAGGGGATATTTTCAGAAGAAGAAACATTTTAGGTGAGTGACACACTACAGAGAAATGGGATTCCCAGTAGAGGGAACCACCAATTCAAACACTACCATCAAGAGTAACCAACAACTCAAGTGCTCTAAAATGCCACCAACTGTCATCAAAGAGCAGCTCAGATGGTTTCCTCTTCTGAACAGCTTTAATTTTAACTATAAATATAGAACTATAGGGCCATATGTGCAGGAAGTTTTAGGTAGAAATTTATATAGATAGATATAAAGATAGATATCTACATCTGTTTACGTAGATATTTACATAGATATATATGTGCTTACATATATATATTTATCTATCTATATCTGTATCTGTATGTATATATCAAGAGAGATATATTTAAAAACAGATACCAATTTTTAACTCTTTCTCCAGATTACTCCCACAAATTGGTGTTGTGCACCAAGATATTTATGCAATCATTATTTTAAAATCAAGATTCCACAGAGACTTGAACTTATTACATAAAAAGATACATTTTAATCAGAATGCTTCCACCAATATCTAATAGTTACAAACTTTTATTTTGTATACACTGTACCTATTCAATTTTAATCATCTTAATTGACATAAATGCTTTATCAATTGCATAAATATAATCCAATTTGAATTTGTTTTTAAAAAGATATATGTCTTAAAGTCATAATTTCTAAAATGTGAACTGAATGCCATTTAATTTTGCCACAATTTAATCTAAGTATGAACTGTAACCTATTCAAAGTACTTGCATATTCTATAAAGCAAAAGATAAAAAATTTAGTACACACTTTGGTTTCCTGACATATCTGCTTTATTTCATTGTCTTGTTAAATGGTTAGTATTTTACAAGTGACTGTAGTATATGAAACATTTAATTGTAAAGAAAAGTGTTAGGTATGAAGATATTTTTAAATGGAATATTTATTATTACTTACTGTTGATATACAATTTTAAAACTAAAACTTTAGCCATATATATATGAAAATTATCAGTTCTACCTTTGTGTTTTATATCTCCAGGAAGATCTAGATACATGCATATATCCATGCACATGCATATCCAATTCAGCACATGCAGTTAATATTTACATATACACATAAACATATATTTCATGAGACCAAATTTGTATTGATTCATGTCCAATGCATGATATTTCTTTTTTTAAATTTTTTATTTTAGTTCATTGTACACAAATGGAGTACAACTATTGTTTTTCTGGTTGTACACAAAGTAGAATCATACAATTTGCATATTTATACATATACATAGAGTACAGATGTTTGTCTCATTCTATTATCTTTCCTTCCCTGCCCCCTCCCCACCCCTCATTTTCCTCTATACAATCCATCCCTTTTCCATTCTTCCCATGCCTCCCTGCACCCCCGCTATGTGTCATCAACTACTTATAAGAGAAATCATTCAGCCTTTGGTTTTTTGGGATTGTCTTATTTCACTTAACATGATCTTCTCCAAATTGTATCCATTCACCTGCAAATGTCATAATTTGATTATTTTTTATGGCTTAATAACATTCCATTGTGTATACATACCACATTTCTTTATCCATTCATCTATTGAAGGGCATCTAGGTTGGTTCCACAATCCAGCTATAGTGAATTGGGCTGCTATAAACATTGATGTGGCTGCATCACTGTAGTATGCTGATTTTAAGTCCTTTGGGTATAGGCCAAGGAGTGGGAGAACTGGGTCAAATGGTGATTCCATTCCGAGTTTTCAAAGGAATCTCCATACCGCTTTCCAGAGTGGCTGCACCAATTTGCAACCCCACCAGCAATGTATGAGTGTACCTTTTTCCCCACATCCTCACCAACACCTTTTGTTGCTTGTATTCTTGATAACAGACATTCTAATTGGGTTGAGATGATATCTTAGGGTAGTTTTGATTTGCATTTCTCTTATTACTAGAGATGTTGAACATTTTTTCATATACCTGTTGATTGCTTGCAGATCCTCTTCTGTGAAGTGTCTGCTCATTTCCTTAGCCCATTTATTGATTGGGTTACTTGTATTTTTGGGGTAAAGTTTTTTGAGTTCTTTATATATTCTGGAGATTAGTGCTCTATCTGAAGTGTGTGTGGCAAAGATTTTCTCCTACTCTATAGGCTCTCTCTTCACATTGCTGATTGTTTCCTTTGCTGAGAAAAAGCTTTTCAGTTTGAATCTATCCCAATTATTGATTCCTGCTTTTATTTCTTGTGCTTTGGGAGTCATGTTAAGGAAGTCTGGTCCTAGGCCGATATGATGAAGATTTGGACCTACTTTTTCTTCTTTTAGGTGCAGGGTCTCTGGTCTAATTCCTAGGACCTTGATCCATTTTGAGTTGAGTGTTGTGCAGAGTGAGAGATAGGGGTTTAGTTTCATTTTGCTGCCCAATGCATGATATTTCTGAAATTATTTTTCAATTCACTAAAATATCCTATGGTTTATTTTATAAAGCAAGCATAATGGAAAAAACAATTCTAGTAATTTGCAGAATTTGTACAATTGCTTAGTAACCTTGACCAGAGAAGGACTTAGGTGATTTGTATGATCGAGATATTTAAAGAAAACAACTTTGGGGTTTGATGTCAAAGCCCTCTCTAGTAACCACCACAGTGACTCTGAAGTGGTTGAACCATATGAAACTATTTCTGACTCCTTTGGAACACACTAGGATTCCAGAAATGGAATTAAAAAGAATAATTATTCTTGTTTCACTTTCAAATATGCAACAATTAGCTCACAATGAACTCACAACATCTACTTTCAATATTAAACCTACATTTTGAAGAAGTTATGGTAACATAAGAGTTTCTATATGGAAGAACCCTGCCTATTAGACTAAGGGCATAAAATAATGAAGGAGCTGTTTAAAATTAAAATGCTATGTAAAACAAACAAAAATAGCAAATAAAATAGACACACAAAACATCAGAATGTAGTATGGGCTTCTGGAGATCAACAGTTGATCATGCACCCAGTTATGAGTGTGCTAGAACAATTGGATCATACTCTTTTTCACATAAATAGGGAATGGAAAGAATGGAGATGGTCCTATGAGTTCACAGATGCTGATGGAACATACCCATGGATAGACTAAAATTATGGCCATTCCACCCCCACCCCTCTTTATTTTGCTTTTCAGGAGTAGAATTAGGACAAGAAGTCTATTGGCTGCTAGAATCACAGCTTGTCTTTGGTAGCCTCCAGATAATTGGGTAATCATGGAATAGTAAAGATCAAGTATTTTATTAAAATGGCACGGGGGGGGGGTGCTCTATAGAAAATAAGAATATTTTAGTAAAATGGACCAGTCTCCTCTTTCTAAACCAAAGAGAACTAAACCATAAATGCAGTTATACTACAATATTTAATCTCCAAAGATACATTTTGAAAAAAATTAAGATTCCAGTGAATTCAGTGAGTGAGAGTAAAATCTTATAATTGTTTCAGTAGCTCATATCATTGAGTACTCACTTTTATCAAGAAGTCAATCTTGCTGGACACAGTGGCTCATGCCTGTAATTCCAGCAGCTGGGGAGGCTGATCCAGGAGGATCACAGGTTCGCAGCCAGTCTTAGCAAAAGTGAGGGGCTAAGCAACTCAGTAAGACCTGTCTCTAAATAAAATACAAAATAGGGCTGGGAATGTGGCTCAGTGGTTGAGTGCCCCTGAGTTCAATTCCTGATATCCAAATAAACAGAAAAAAAAGTGAATCTTTATGCATAACTGAGCACATTCTTGCTGCAACTTGATTTCATTGTCTTTAAGCCACCTTAGTATGGGAATTAAGGACAACAGATCTTCATGATAGCAATGCATCTATTTAAATTTGGTGATTAATTCATTTCTGATATTTTAATAATAATAACACTAAATTAGTAAGTAAATTCAATTCAGTGAAATAAGTCAAATTTGTTTTTTAAAAATCAGAGAAATGTATGCTTTTTGAAGACAAGTCTATTTCCAAACCTTCTCTAGTTATAGTTAATAAAATTGCATCTGCTTTCAATTGAACCACTTGAAGAATTAGAAAAAAACTATGATGTAATTTATAGTAACTACCATGTACTTATGAGAGACCCCAGGTGAACACTTAATTCCCCAGATATGCTAAACAGGATGCACTACCTCGTCCTTTTCCTATCCTCCAACATAACAGCAAGTGAGAGAATTCAAACTATAGATATATCAATCTACCCCAAAGGTGTTGTAAGGTTATGAAGGCATTGTTTTGGTGTAAGCAAAAAAAAAAAAAAAAGAAAAGAAAAGAAAAGAAAAAGAAAAAAGCAGTGGAGTTAGGGGACAGGATTTTGTATTTGACTTATTGCGCAAAAACAACAACCAAAAATGCTAGATCCAAACTTCCTGAGATAAAAATACTAACTTAATTTATGTGTGATTTTGGGCAAAATCACTGTTCAACTGTTCTGTATCAAATTTCCTTCTCTATAAGTAGTATAATGAGAGTTTCTTCCTTCATAAGTCTTTTGGGAGTAATCCTCCCAAAATAAGCTAACTAGAATAGTTAATCTGTGAAAAAGACTTAAAACCTTTAGCCCCATGTGTCCTCAAGTTCATCTTCTGCATTTGTTTTCAGAGGCCCTAAACTTGGTACCAACAAAGAGAGACTATATTGTCCTCTTCTTTTTTTTACCCATTATAAAACAAAGTTTTCAATAGATACTTCTTGAATATCTGCACAGCTCCAAGAACGACATGGGCTTCAAACTGAGCACTTTCTAGACTTTCCTGTGAGAACAAACCGTAGCCCCCTCACCAACACAATTCATCTTCTCATTGGCACTGTCCATTATGAGACAGAATTTTAGTTTTTAACAAAATCAAGTAAGTTCTTCTATTGTTAAAGAAGTGTGTATTAATCATCTCTTGCAGATGGTTCTCACCAATGGGTACAAATATAGAAAACAAATGGCAACTGCTCCCAATCTCTCCAAGAGTCCAGGGTTTAGAGATGATGTGTGTTTTCTGTTCTTAATCCTTAAATAACATGTTTATTTCTGTTTTTATGGGATCTAAGCCCAATACAATTTTTTCCTTCCAAATTCTGCTGTGGCCATCCCATTATGATTCTACACTTTACAGTCCCAGTTCAACTACCTATCTATATTCAGAAAATCTGGTCATTTCATCACTATACAGAAATAAAGAATAGATTGAGATATTGTACGGAAAATATATTCTGTTCCATTCCATTTATTAAAATGTTCTTATATGCACTATTCTAAGAAAGTTTATTTATAACAAGAATTCTACAAAGTTTCATCACTAAATAATAGTCCAGTAATCACTAAGTAGTCATTTCTTCAATTTGGTAATGGTTTGATTAAATTGTTTTCTAGTACACTAAAAAATGTACAAGTGAAATAAAACATTGAAAGATAATGATTTTACACAATAATTTTTTTCGGTTTCCAGGGACTCCTTTTTTAAAAAATAAGTCAAAAGTTGGTATATTTCAGTGGAATTTAGTTGTTTAGCTTTCTAAGTATCACTTGGATACTATAATATCCTATTGAATAGATCATACACAAAGACCAGCTTTTTAAAGCAATAGGCATTCTAAATATGTTCCTTTAAATTTCTACTATAATTCAATTTCACATATGTGAATCTGGATAAAATAATCATTTGAATTAATTGAAATATTTTACATACAGGATCTTAAATAAATTTTACAGAAAATCTGAGGAGATACTTAAACAAAGTAGAGCAAGAATATTATTTCATTTCATTAACAGAGGTGCTTCTCATTACAGACTAACTTCTAAGAGTCTGTTAGCAAATCTATTGGTCCTCTGAGTAGTCATGATACACACCACTAATAGTGCCATCTGTTGGTAGCATATAATGTCTATGTGGTTTTTCCCACCATGCAATTTTGTTCCTGTCTACTGAAGGCCTTGATTTGGAAGGAGATTCTCCCCTCCAAAAGGCTTATTTTCAAGTGCAAATACCACAACAGATTTACTTTTCCTCCATAAGCCTTGAGCAAGAGTTAGGTACTTAGTATATATCCACTTGATTTTTTTATTGAAAAAATAAAATCATAAATATTTGTCTAGTGCTAATTTAGAATAAAACAAGCACCATTTGGTAATAGTCTGATTAAGTGGTCTGAAAACTGACACATCCACTTTTTAGTCTTTCAAGATTGTGACCTGAAAATGGAAATTTCATTTCAGATACTATAAATGTCTTGACATATGGCTGAAATATTGAGAAATAAGTCTTTTAAAGTTTAAGATAGAGAGTAAAGAGCATCACATTAAATAGGAAGAGAAAGAACTTTAACATGGCTCTATCAAAGGGCAAAGACAACAAGCAAAACTTCTTTAGCTTTACCTCCCAAAACATTATCAAATATTTCGCTTTTTATATGCAGTACTGGATAAGGTTTCGTTCAGTCATATGAGTTTGATGGTAGCATCTTATAAAATATTTGAGTATTTACTTAAGTGAATGTACTGAGAAGAGGATATATCACATTTATGTAATTAGAAACAAGCCATTTATTTGGCATGGTCCATAACATACACTGGTTTGAAAACAAAAAATGTGTACTCTCTTTGTCAAAGATTAGAATAATTTCAAGATGTTTTCAATGTAAAACTAATAATTGTTATGTTAAAGTTGAAAAAAGGTTAACTAGCTTAAACTAAAAGGTTGAATGTGAACTTACCTTTAGTAATGATAAATTTATGAATAAATGAATAAACCCAAAGTAGAGAACCAAATCTGATAAATTAAAGTTGAGAGCAAAATGAAGATGGAACTCACCTTGATTTAAATTTTGTTTCTTTTTTCTTTTTTAAAACAACTAATTTGATACCCGCTTTTATTTTATTTATTTATTTTTTTGCCACCCTATTATACTCACCACTGGTAAAACAAACAGGACATTTTAGCTTTAATCTTCTTACTACATAACCCAAATAACTTCAGTCATGTTTGCATTAATGCTGCATTAATCATGTTGTTGCGTATTAATGAGTTTTCAGGCTATGCTAATTACTGTCATAGATTCTGCAGCAGCCCATTAAATATACAAATTACAGAATTAAAGAGCCAGAGCTCTTCATGATTAATCTCTAAATGGAGAAAAACTAATGATGTCTGTACAAAGTTTCTCTCTACTTTTGGCTGAGTGAGCCCAATGAACAATCAATTAGATTATTTGAGGAATAAGAAATTCACGTATCATACAATTTTATGTAGGTTGTTCATTACAAAAGTGTCCATCACTTTATATTTCATAAAAATTCTATAGTCTTTGCCTATTGACCTAAATATCTGCCACATCATTCAATGTTGAAGATAGTTTTGAGTAAGGCAAGTATGTATTGAATGCACTCCAGTGAGGTTCCCGAGTAACAAAAGGGTGTCAAAAAAAAGCATTTCCACCTACAAGGAATTGTTAGGGAGAAGACCTCAAACACAAAAATCAACAAAAATCTTGTTCACAAGAACAAAATGGTAATGCTTTGCTAGTCTAGCTAGTCGACAGGAATTGCATCATATCGTGGGTAAAATTGTCTAGTATTGGAAGATCAGACCTGGAATGAAAGTAGGTCTGAGCCTAGATGTTTTTCATGGATAGCAGGCTGCACTCAGCGCCAAGCCCAGGAGGAAAGAACCAGTCTTAATCATATGGGCAGGAACTGTGATGAGCTTGTGCTTCAATGTAACAGTGTTACAACAGATGGACATAGATTAAAGAAAGAGGAAAGAGGTAGGACTGGATTAGACCAATTTGGACTGAAAGATGAACACAACAGCTAAAACTTGGAAAGCCAGACAGGCAAATACAATCTGTGGGCAGCACAAGCACAAGGAACATGTGCTGTAGGATTCTGTGGTTCAAAGATAGGTACAGAGTTAGAAGTCAGTCTGAGAGTGCAGTCTGACAAGAACCAGGAAGCAGTTATCTGAGTTCTAGGGTAGTGGGCAGGTGTCCAAGAACAGGAAAGGAATCAGTTATCAAAGCTAATACAGACAACTGGAGTGATGGGTGTGGATTTGGGGAAGGTGGTAGGGGGCCTTTATCAAAGTATGCAAAAGTCAAGGCCAGATTCTTCAACAAGACTGACTTTCTGACAGTCTAAAAGCATGAATCTGAATCTTCTGGGTGAATTCAGCACTAGCCTGAGGGCCAGGGTAGAATGGGCCTAAAGGTAGAAGTTACTGATTCCAACCTTGGGAAGAGGAGGCTATAGAGCAGGAATCAGAGAATTTGACAACATATTGTTATTTAATTAAACTAAAGAAAAACACTTTCTGTCAATGTCAAATATAGGAATGTCATCATTATCTTGGATGTGAAAAAATCCATTTAGGTTTACTTTTTTTCTTTTTTTGCAGTGCTGGGGGATTGAACCCAGGGCCTTGTGCTTGCCAGGCAAGCACTCTACACAGTGAGCTATACCCCCAGCCCACGTTTAGGCTTAGTTGACTGTGAAATAACTGAAAACTGAAAAGAAGACAGTGAAAGGACAATACCTTACTCTGAGGGAACTCAGTGCATGTCTAACATGTATTGAGTCAAGACATTAGGAAGGCCTTGTATTTGTTTCTCACATTTCATTGATGCCTGTCACACTCATGAGAAAACTGAAGCTTGCAAAGAAAAGACAATACTAGAAAAGAAACAAATATAAATACAAATAAATGTATACAAATACAAATAAATTAATGTGAATAAAAATAAAGTTTTGGCCTAGCACATGTCACATGGTGAGAGTTCGCTACATGGAAGTTATTTTCCTTTTGCTGCTTCCTTTGCAGGGTCCAGTCATTTCAATGTCAAAAAAAGAAGCAATAGTTTTTTATTTATTCCTGTCTCCTTCCCCTTGGTCAATAGCAGTTACAAAGTTTTGTTTTAAACAGGGGCTTAATAACTATTGGCTGCAGAAAATATAGAATGATGCAAACAAAGTAGGCAAAGAGTAAATTCTTGTGTACATGCATTAAGTTCTGTAAAAGAGAATTGAACAATCAAAGCATTTGCTGATTGTGTTCAGTAACCAATGGATGAGCTTTGTGACATAGGTTCAGCAAAACCTAGAGTCCTGTATGCTGAGCATTTCTGAGAGCTATTGGCATTGCTCTGCCTTGAGGAGATGTGCAACTTTAAACCCTATAAGCAACCAATTCTGTATTTGTTGAGGTCCTTTTGTTGAGGACCTGTATTTGTTGAGGTTCTGTATTTGTTGAGGTCATTCTTTCTTCTTGCAAATCTACTGCTTGTATGCTTTTCTTTTGTTTTTCCTAATTATTGGAAGTCTGAAAACAGGTGCAGTTACCATGTTTACCATATCATTCATTTTTAGACCAATTGTTACAGTGCAGTATACACAAAAGGAATTCAATCAATGTTGCTGACTTCCAAAATCAAGTGCAAAATCATTAGAAAGAACAAGATTCAAACAGTAACTTACATATTACATATACACATGCATGGAAAGACAAACACTGGAGTCTGAATAGTGAGGCTAAACATAAGTTAAACACCTATAAAAAATGTTTTTTCCTGCTGTAAGGGCATGACTTGTACAAAATAGAGATGGGTCATATATTTTTTTTCTCACCAAGAAGCAGTACAGTGACCCTACAGCCCTATACCCATTTCCTGTGTTAATGACTCCACGGCTATAAACCAGGCTTGACTAAGTTCCATAAAGAAGACCTTTCAAAATATTCTAGATTTTTTCACCCACACAAAGGTAAGACATCAATCAGAGATGTTCTGAGCATCCTCTAGGCTGAATTGCTGATGTTCTGGGTGGTAATTTAAATAGAAATCTTTTGTGGCTTTAGCAGCAATTGTACAAACACAATGTTGCCCAGGCAGAAAGTAATTAAATTGATAGAGGAAAGAAACACGACTTGAACTGGATAAAATACAAATACATCAAAATTAAAGTCAGTGTAATGAGCTGAAACACTGCAAATTTAGACAACAGCACATTAGCCAAAGCACAGAAACCCTTCTCAGGCAGTATCAAAGCTGACAGAAAACACAATACGTTGGAAATCCTGCAGTGAAAAAGGAAGTGTATTGATCAGGTGCCACATTTACTGAGCAGGAGAATAACCAAAAAATCTAATGAATGGACCAGAGAAATACAATAGGCCAAAGTAGACTTACTAAAAAAAAAAGAAGGGGAAAACATGTCCAGCAAGAAATACAAGACAAAGCAAAAGTTCAGTGAGAGAGAGAGAGAGAGAGAGAGAGAGAGAGAGAGAGAGAGAAAGAGAAAGCACGCCATTCAAGTCGGAAACTCAGCAAGAAATGCAAGTCATGGCAGAAATATAAGATCAAGATAAGAACATATTCAACCTTACACCAAGTTCTAAATCAGAAAAACAAACTCAGCAACAAATCTGCCAAATGCTAATGATTCAAACAAGGAGGCAATAATTGAAAGTAAGAAATATACCACATCTCACCCAGTAATGTCCACAATGCCATTTCCCCTAATTATTGTTGACCTGGTGACCTTCTCCTGAAGGGACACACCAAAAACTCACGTAATTAAGGGTTACCAGTATAGAGAGGGTTTTTTCATGTCTCTGCTCCAAGACCATGGACAGTGACACCTCATTTATCTGGCATCATTAGGTGATAAAACAGGCTGCTTGCATATGTTTCTAGTTAACAAAACCATATTCTTTTAAAAACAAAATTATTTTAATAACCTTATTGAAAATTTTATAAAATGTATGACACATTTCCTTGTCTCCTAGAGTATGATGGCTATGCTTTAAGCTTTCTATGATTCAATAAGCTCCTATAAAACTAACCATTTTAGACAGTCTTGAATGAGAATAAAATTTTCAGATCTGGAACCTGAATATCAAAATGGCTCTAGGAATGTAAGAATCAGGATATCTATGCTTTTCACAGTTCCTGTTTTTTCCCTTGTCATCATCAGCTTTTATTTAAGCAAATGATTTTAAAGCCCTCATAGATCTGTTAGTGAGAAAAGCCATTAAACACTATCTAATCCTCAAGAAGCACTGGGTTTCCCTCTTCTGTCAGCAAAGTCTCTATCAGATCCCTTCCCCTTTGTGATTCCCTGGGAGTTATAATTTTCTAATCTTCCATCTTCCAGAAATAAAATCTTAACATTTTCTCTATAGTAAGAGAAAATTGGGTACATCTGGGAGAAAATTAGGGAAATTCTAAAAAGCAAAATGAAGAGGAACATTACATTGGGTAGTGTACGCATTTTGGTAGGCAAGCTTCAAATATTCAACCTGATTATTCAATGGACTTTTAATCCAATACCATAGTTTTCAACCATACTGCAAATACTCTGATTTGCCATAAAAGTAGCTTTTTTCTTTTTTTCTTTTTTGTGGTGCTGGGGATTGAACCCAGGGCCTTGTGCTTATGAGGCAAGCACTCTACCAAATGAGCTATACCCCCAGCCCAAAAATAGCTTCTGAATCAACATTTTTATCTCATCAGTTATTTATTATTTTTTAATGATTCTACTTCCTTTATTCTATAGCTATGAGAAACCAAATTTCAGGACAAAGAGATAGGGTGGCAAAAGCACTGGGCTGCAAGTTCTGACTAGCAACAGAGACTTCACACTTGATGTAAATGAATCTCTACAAATTTCCTGGCCTCCATTTCCCCATCTGGGGAATTAGGAGTGAGACTAGCTGATCTCTTCCACAAGGGCTTCATTCAATTACTATTTGGCATGGTGTAGACATCATCTAAGAATGGCCTCGGTCTTTCATCATTTCAAGACAGCTGCCAATTTAACTGAATCAAAGAGCATATGATGTGCTAGGTTAATTTTTGCAACTTTAGAAATTTACATTTCAAAAATGTGTTTTGATGCCTTTCCCTCCCTTGCTGAAATAAAAACACAGTCTAAGAATTAAGTTTATATATATCCAAGTTTTAGAAGGCTTCCTTTGATAGTCCTGCTAATTCTTGGAGGCTCAATTCTTTTTTTTCCCTCAACTAAGAGTTGTTGAAGCATCATTTTATTTCAGACATTATGCATTCAATCAGGAATCCTCCAAATAACCATGTTATTCCATTTTTTTTGTAAAAGGAAACTGAAACCAGGAGAGAGTATATCTAACAGAAATAAAAGTTATTGTTTCTAGTAAACTCACAAAAGTATAATTCCCCATTTATGCTGGAAAAAAATGCTATGTGACATCAAAAATGCACAAGATCCATGATTATCTCACTAAATTTGATTAAATAGTTTTACTTATGGTTGAAGCCTTCATTGCAGGCAGTATTCCATTGGTCTAGTGTGTGGGGATAGTTATTATTTAAGAAGCTATTGTTAATTATGATAATCCAAAGGCATAGGAAATATGATTGGGTTGGAATAAGCCCTGATTCCCAATGTAGGTTTGATAAAGATGATTCCATAAAAGTTTATCACTTTTCCCATGTCATTGTTTACAAATAGCATGGCAGAGAAGTACATCCAACAGTTTTCAGATATAACCATCTTACCTGTGAATATAGGTCTCCAGAGCAGTAGTTTACATTAAGAAATATTTCAAATGTTTAGGTCTCTTAACAATCCAAATTGTTATTGTGAACTTTCTGTGAGTCACTGGAGGTCACATCATGGTACTAACACTATATTTCAAGAAAATAACTGAGTAGGGGAAAAAAGGAGGGAAACACTTAGGACAGCCCTGAGCTCTAAGAGTCTTAAGATGAAAATTCTCTTTTCCTAATATCAGTCAAATTCTTTTTATGAAGTACTTATCAGATGCTGAGATGCAGAGAAATACTGTTTCCTTTCAGGTAAGAAAGTGGGAGTAGAGACCAGTCTCTTGGGCACCTCTTTAGGATATATTTCCTGGAAGTGAATTGGAAAGAAAGGTCACACATATTGAATCATATGTATGCCTCCATTGAGATGTCAATTATTGGATCCATCTCATCTGTCGTGGCCAGTTTTGGCAATCTTTTCCCTTCTTTATCTGATTTGTTTCATGAGAAAACTCTCAGGACAATGTTGCCACCTCTATTGCTGGCATTTATACAGAGACCTTGCTAATATCCATCTGTGCTGCATGCCACTTACAAAATTTTAAAGAGTGATTCTGGAAAATTACCTGAATTACATATCATTTCACAATCCAAAAGTAAAAGGGAGGATTCAGACAAAGTACTGGTGAACCTTAAAATCAGTGAGTGAAAGATAAGTATCAAAAAATTCAAATTAAATGCTGTTGTAGCAAAACTGTCAATTACCCTGCATCCTTTTATTAATTTTGCTTTTATTTGTAGCATGGCTTCTGTTCCTTTTCTTGGAGCCATTACAGAGCCGCAGCATGTCAGAAGAATGATTGGAAAATAACTGACAACCAGATTTGCTATCTATATTCTAAGAAAAAGATGCTGATTCAGAAGTCAGTGTATTTTTAAACTTTCTGTAGTTGTCAACTCAGAAGATGCAACTCAGGATGAATAACCTCAGGGACTCTGGAAACTTTTGAGAAATTCACTATAACCTAGAAATAAGACGGGACATTTAAAGTTGATAACTTTGAGGGCCAAGAATTTGAACAGCACAGTGAACAGATCAGGTGAAGCAACAATCATGAGGAAACTGTAGATACCTTTTATTAGGGTGATGACTGGTTCCTTGTCATTGAAGTAATTTTTCCTCCAGTCCTAATGAGACAACAATATATAGCTAAAAGTTGATTGAATATACATATATGTTCAGCATCACATGAGTTTTTCATCTAACTTACTTCTTAAGTGATTATGTGATTGAGATATGCTTTCCTGAAGGATTAAGGAACTGAGGTTTAGTGTTTGATTCCAAACACTAAAGGTATAAAGGGTCAGTAGGAATCCATGTCTTCCCAGAATCAATTCCAGTACTTTTCTTAGACTGTCCTGGGCTGCTTAAAAAATATATGTACTACTTTGAGATTAAGCTTCTAAAATTACAATGCTTTTGATATCACTCCCCTGAACAAACACTGACTAGTTGCCATATAAAATCAAATTGGACAGAAACACCTCCTCCTACGTCTCTCAAAAACTTCCAAACTATAAACTTTCCCTAATTATCTCCTACTATCTCCCCATGAAAATGGCTGAAATAACCAACAGAGGACTAGTGCTTTATACAAACTGATCTGTGTGTCATTTCTCAAACTTGTGCTTTGGCTTCATGCCTTTATCCAGGATTGTCCCTCTCCTTAGAATATCATGACTGATACCTTTGGATCTCTAGAAATATACCCATTCTTCACAGGTTATCTCTTGATACCTTCTTTGTAAAGCCGTTGTGATAATTACAATTGGTCATAGTTTTAAATTAGTAATAATAAGCACTTAAATCCTTAGTGTATGTCAGGTGCTGTTCTTGATGTCTGACACAAGTGTTCCAGAGCAGTTCAGACAGGCATGACAATCATCACCTCGACCACCATTCCACACATGGTGGAACGGACACCACAGACAAGTACTGTGGCAGAGGTGGGATTTGAATCCACAGAGCTCAACCCAGAAATCTGATGGGCTGTCACAGAAACCATGTCCGTCATCACTGTCTGTACTATCTCTCATTCCTTTGACGTAATATGGCACTTATCTCCTTCTGTTCTAATATGTTACTTTTATCTCTTCTCCTAAACTCAAGAGGAAAGGAATTATCTTATTTGCCTATCTAAACCCTTTTCCTGGGCATTTTGAATGAAAAGAAGAAATAAGTAATGCGGGAGGTGGGGGAGAAGGGTGGCAAGATTGGAGGAAGGATAGATAGCATAAAGGGAAGGAAGGGGTGGGGTCGGGGTGGGGGGTAAGAATAATAACAGAATGTGTGACAGACATCATTGCCCTGTGTACATGTATGAATGCACAGATGGTGTGACTCTACTTTGTGTACAACCAGAGAAACAATAGCTGTACTCCATTTGTGCTCAATGAATCAATAAGTAAATAGAAAAATAAATAAAAAAAGAAGAAATAAGTATTTTGCTCTCTCTCATGCTTATGATATTTTGCTGGCTTACAGTTACCCATCTATTCTTTTTTACATATTACAAATTCCTTGAAGCCCAGGAACATGTTATGCATATTTTCATATCTATTTTACAAACAGGTATAAGCCTTTGATGAATTCTCCATAGCTTTTTGTGGACTTGGGTTGCTTTGGGAGAGGAATGCCATGGCTCCTGCAGAGCCAGCCCTTGGCAAGTCAAAGGCCACACTCATCTCTATCTCGCCTGTTTCAATTTGTGGTCTCCATCATCCTTGTAGTTCTTTTTTTTCCCCCACCCTTGGCCACAAATGTAAACCGATTCACTGTATGGTTAGAACTAATAGAGATCATAGACATTATCTAGTAAATTTCTTCTGTTGGCTGAAGAAATTGAGGTAAACTAACATTCTACATGTTATTGGTTCCAGTGACTTTGCTATAAGGTCACATGATATGAAGTTGTCCTCTGCTAGCTCTGGAGTGCTTGTGGTGGTATTCCATCTGGAAATTCTCTCCACGGAGACATAGGGTACTTCATCATTTCCTCTCCCATATAGAGTGAAAGCCTGCACGCAAGTGCTTTTAATCCAGAAAGAGCAGAATGGCTAATCCATGTTAAAATGTTAAAGACTGATAAAAGCTTAATGTGTTTTCTGTCCCAGTGGGATAAGAATTCATTTTTAATAGGAAAAGCATATCTTCATCCTCAAATTCCCAAAATGTTGATACGTGAAGCTCTGCTGAGAGCAATATTAAAATAAATACAATGTGGGATAGGAAATGGAGAAAGAGACTTCTAAGGTCAAAGAAGCTTAGCAAATATCCCCTTATTTTTGAAATTCACCATGAATATTTACTTATATGCTAAATATCCTAGATATCATGCAAGAATAGTAACAAAAAGGATAATAAACACAACAAAAATCTGCCTAACAACACAATGTTTCTAAATGTATGTGGTATTAAATTCATTTTGCATTTGGATCTATCTTCTATGGAACAGGGGTTTGGGAAGGACCCAATACTCTACAGAGTAGTTTGTGTGAAGATGATCAGCTCTATGACCCTCTCAAACCATATCCAACAGAGAAGTCTCAAATTCTGTCTACCATAGGGATAGCTGAACGGGGTGAACTTACACAAAATGACAGAGGTGGAAGTCATCAGGCATGATGTTCATGAAAGAACTCCGGAAGGAGAAGCTATATTAAGTGTGTATTAAGACTCAAGACACCAGGGTATAAGTACATGATTCTCGCACTGTCATAATTGACAGATGGTCAGTTCCCTCTGCTGAGGAATAAGAAGCTAAGAGAGGAGAGAGCATTGAGGCCCAACATGGAAACATAAGGTCATGTGCATTTCCTATTTAATCCTCCAGAAACCCATTACGTTAAGGACATAATTAAATTAGCACCTAAGTCTATTTTTTTCACATGTTAAAGAAAATAAAAATACAAGGCTATTTTTTTCAGGACTCTGTTTTGATTTTCATTTTATTGCTTAAAATAAGAATGATTACCATGTATATGTCTGACTAATTCTGAATGATGATAATCAGGAAATCTCTTTTCCTTTTCCGGTAAACTCACTGATAGCTTAATTCCTTTTTTCTTATTCCTTTCACAGAATTGTGGCTTTATAGAACACTGAATATTATGATTGATTACAATATTTGTATTATAATGAATCAGATGATTGGATCTATCATGTTTCTTGTAGGATATCTGCTCTGTATTGTGTTTTTCTGTCTTGCCAGTGAACACTAATGCAGAGTTGTTTTGACTCAGAAATACTGTAAAAATATAACTAAAGACAAAAATTGTTCTCTATGCTTTATAAAAATAACTCATGATTATCAAATTATGACCCTCTATCTAAAATATGAATAAATTCAAAGATTAATTTCTAACCCAAGGGAAAGAATAAAAAATATAAAAGTCATGAAAATTCTTCCCATATTTTTTCATATTTTATTTTAAAATGAAGGGGCATATATAGTTTGATAAAAGAATAAATTCACAAAAACCTTTGACAATATATTCCAATAAGTATAATGAAAAAATGGGAAATTAAGAAGACGAATTTAGGAAACAATATTAATTACTATGGAACGAACAGCAATGTTTTGGTTAGCAGAGCAGGGTAAGAGATATTATTATAAGGAAATAAAAAAGAAAACTGAAACTCTCATTGACTCATCTGTATTAATTTGATAAAGAATTTAATGGAAATTAGTATTTAAAGCTTATATATAGTGAATTTGGGCTGATATGAAACCATTTTGTCAAAGCAACTTAAAAGCTACCTTTGAAAGAAAAAGAAAAATATAGTTAGATAAAAATTCTCCCACATACTGCACTTCTCTTTTCATAGTGGAATGAAATTAAACACACATACATCACAAAAGAAGACATTTTATCCATAAAATAGATATCATTGCCTTCAGAAGTAGCCAGACATATCCACAAAACCCTGCTTGACTTAATTATGATGAGACACTGTGCCGGTAAGAATTCTAAAATATTGTTGTTAAGAAGGGATGGAAGGTAAAAAGAGATGCTAAAGTGAGCTTAAAGGTGAGACCCACAATGTAGTAGCACAAACACTAAAACTTGAAGTTGGTTTGTTTTAAAAGAATGCAATTTAACTGTGATTCTCTTGCCAGCAAGAGATGGATTCTCAAAGTGATAGGTCACAATCTAACCATCAGGGTAGCTATAACTCATTCAGAGAAGGAGCTATGTACTGAGAAGATGGGGACAGCAACTGTAGACCTCTGTTGCAATCACACAGCACAGGCAATCCACTGTCAATGTATGTCTTGCAGCCTGAGATAGTTATACACTTGAATTCTACCTCTATAGTGAGATACCTATATGACTTTCAGCAGTTTACTCTTCTTCTCTGAACCTATCTTATGCATTTGAAAAGAGAATTAAAAGTGATTAAGCAACTTAATACATTGTCCATATATAAGCTATTAAATATAGCATAAGATTTCAAAGGTCTATGTGTCTATGTCCAAAGACAAGCAGTCATATCAACTCAACACTTTTACCAATTCACATTCGATTTCAATCTTTTTGTGATTTCCAATCTCAATTACATTAAAATGACTAGCCAGTCACCTGTTCTCATAAATTACAAAAGGATACATGTTAGAGCTAAAGGGAGGCATTTATGATTATTATTTACTATAACTTCCATATTATACAGTTAGGATAATGAACCATATAAGAAAATGACTACTGTCAATGACTCTTTTCCACTGGGACTGCATCCACATGAAAACAACTGTACAGTGTTGGCATATACTCAATGATATATACATTGATCTTCTAGAAAGATTAAATTATACATGCATCTTAATATGCTAAGCCTTATCAATATAAGCAACCATGAATAGTGGAAAAATAAAACAAATGATTCAAATTTTTGCTTGTTGGGATTCTGCATTTATAGTTCAAAATTGATTTTCTTGTGTATTGAACAATGAGTTCCTGTCAAACCTTCCATTAATGATTAGCCTTTAGTATATTCATGAAAAAATACACATGAAGTCTATCATGCTATGTATTTTATGTGATTACTTTATCATATTGTAATAGCCCGGAAGACAATTGTGTAGCTTTGATTAATATCAAGGAACTCTCTTGCATATTAATACCCTCATAAAGTCACATAGGAAAATGAACAATAGCGAGAGTTGGTGAACTGTGGTTGTCACTGGAAATGTACTAAAATCAGCTGGAGTTGATAATGAAGCTATTGTCTCCATGCTACCAACATCTGAACCCAAATATTCTCAGGGTAACTTGAAAGAAGAATGTTATGCTATCTCTACAAGTAAAATAGACCTCACACTAAAACCAATTGTCCAATTAGTTACATTGCATTTTCAGGTTGAATTTCAGATAAAAACACACAGCAGCTTTCACTATATACTAGTTATTAGAGCTTTTGATGTGCCTTCCAATTGCATTCGTTTCTATACTATGCAATGCTGTATTTGCAAACATCATAGTTGTCTATTAAATTAAATGTAAGGAGTTACTTGGAGAATACTTTACTCCTCTCCTTGATAGGTTATCTTTCCTGCATTAAACCAGTTCTTTACTTTCTCATCAATTATGCAGAGTGATTGTTATAGCTTGAATTGTGTCCACCTGCTCCCAAATTCAGTTGAAGTCCTCTTAGTACCACAAAATATGACCTCATTTGTAAACAGGTTTCTTGCAGATACAGCTAGTTTAAATGAGATCTGCCTGAACTATAGTGATCCCCTAATGCATATGACTGGTGTTCTTATAAAGAATGCCACATGAAGATACAGACACTCACAGAGGGAAAATACCATGTGGAGATGAAG
The DNA here is from genome assembly GCA_020662805.1 of Glaucomys volans. Lineage (NCBI taxonomy): Eukaryota > Metazoa > Chordata > Mammalia > Rodentia > Sciuridae > Glaucomys > Glaucomys volans. The sequence goes on along the minus strand of JAJEJO010050368.1, from coordinate 1,390,213 downwards.
GCAGAGGTCAGAGTGCACATCAGAAGCCAAGGAACACCTCCGTTATAAGCAAACAGCAAAGACCTAAGGGAGGAGCTGGAACAGATTCTCTCTCCAAGCCCTCAGAAGGAACCAACACCACAGACAGCTTGATCTTGGACTTGTAGCCTCTAAAACTGTGAGATAGCAAATTTCTGTTGTTAAGCCACCCAGTTTGTGGTGATTTGTTATGGCAGACTTAGCAAACTGATACTTTAGCAATTATAAGAAGCAATACCGGGGCTGGGGTCATGGCGCAGTGGTAGAGTGCTTGCCTAACGTGTGTGAGGCACTGGGTTCAATCCTCAGCACCACATGTAAATAAATGAGTAAAATAAAGGTCCATCAACAACCAAAACAAAAAAAAATTAAAGAAAATTAAAAAAATAAATAAATGCTAATTTGTGTTAAGTATTTTCATGAACGCCATAAAAGAACAGCATGTGTCGCACAATAAATTATTTTTAAATTTCAAAAATAGAAAACTTTATATATATCACATACTTGATGACATGCATATATAGCATAAAATTCAAAAAATAAACTATTTCTCTATGACAAGTCATGACAGAGAGAAATTGTTATACAATTTATTTTGGTTAGGACTCCATGTCTATAGGTTGAAAGACCCCCATTGGGGAATGTGGAAAAAATAGAAGCAAGAACAGACTGGAAACATAAGTAAAGATGATTCAAAGATCTACCTCACACCCCACAACCTTGACTTAAAATTACTGACCCAATTCTCTCAAAGCTCCTTGTTGATATGTAAAATATGCTCCTTTGAACTGCAAAATTATGGCAATTTGGAAATATGACAGGGTCAGACCACTAATACAAACTGAAATAATATGTGATTATTTTGCTCTATTCATTTTACTTATAGCATTTCAAAGACAAGAAATAATATGTTTATAGAATCAAATTATACTAGATCACTGACTAGAGTAATCTTTATTGATAAAGTTTTCGACATGAATATGTTGCTAATACGGTTGGCTTATATCAATCAAAGATAACATATTGAATATAAAAGACAGGAAAGGTGCTTTCATGTGGAGGGGGAGTCAAATCTACTAAAGAAATATCCATAAAATCTTTCTGTATTTATTCTAGTTTCCATTAAATAATTTTCTAAAACACTTTTTTTATGATATATAGAGAAAATGTGATTGTGTTGGAATCAGTTTGTCTTATGTGAGACATATGTAAAACTCAATCTCATGTTGTTACCAGATTATGAGTTTTGAAAACAGAAAGGACACTTCACTGATCTTTGTATTCTGGTATTTAGCATAGTGGCTAACAAATTGTAGACCTCTTAAATAGTTGTTCAAATGTGCAGATGACACTTTATATTGTTCAAAAACACAATATTCAATTGAATAAAAGCAAAAAAAAAAGGAGAAAAACTTGACTCAGTATGTTAATCAGCTTGCAAAAATTAAAACAAAAATCTGTTATCTTTGTCCTAAGAAGCACTATTGTTGTATAGTAGGTGTAGGAATGGCCTCAATTGCAGCCCTTTTTCATGGGTGATGAGCTTCAATTAATTTTATCACACACTGAGGACACAGGCAGAAGATCTTGCTACAGTGGGGGGGTTTCCCCCCCCCCCTTTTTATTTTTCCTGGCATTTTCCAGCATACCAAGTCTTCTCTTTTGGCTTCTCTGAGCTTTTTATTGACCTTTTTACTGACTTCTATCTGATCACTGGATGGACTTTTAATTTTTATTTGACTCCGTTCTAGCAATAACATGTAGATTATATCACCTTTTTTCTCTGTGCTTCTCATTCAGGGAAGAACACCCTTCTTTAGTGAAAGGAATGAGCACATGTCATACGTAGTCAAAGCCCAGAAAGATTTCAGGAAATGGACTCTAGGGTACAGTGGCAAAGGATAAAATGGACAGGAAACCAAACAGCATGATGAATTTTCTTAGTTAAAACTGAATAAACTTTAAAAACATAATATGGGTTTCCTCTTGCTACACCAAACCTACAGCTTCCATGACCTACCTCACCACCTTTCCAACAAAGCATGGCTACCTTTATCTGTGGCACCATTCCCAGTTCTGCCTCATCTTATTATCTATTTGTACTCTTCCAATTCTGATCACTCTCGCCCCCCTCTATTCCTTCATCTTCTCAGCTTCACAATTTGCTTTAGTTGTCAACTGCTGAGGAATATCAGCCAAGGTCAGGAAGCAAGTGTGGGAATTCCGTCTTCCACATTCTGTCCATTTTGTTTAGAATGGACTCTCAACTTGCCTGAAATTGCTCCCAGGGGTTTATATTTGCCCATGTCACCACTTTGGAGCAAAATTCATCTCCATGCCCTAGGAAGAGGCTGTTAAAAATCTTGAAGTTATAATGGACCCTTGAGTCTCAGCTAACTCAAGGTGTTGAATTTTTCTTCAATTCTATAGGGAAAAAAAAATTCATTTTCTTCCTTTTTTTTTTTTTTTTTTTTTTTTGTTTTAGTTCCAGGACTACATGGTTGTGTATTGCTATTAACTTACAGATTGAATGCTCAATATGCTTGATGATAACACTAATAACAGTCAGTGCTTTATCACCTGGAAAATAGACAAAGTAAAATCCTGCATTAGAAGAGACCATGGTGTGGATGTTTATTTTGTCTTCCTGAAATGTACTTCTAAACAGATTCAGTTCAGTGAGTTCAAAACCTATCAGCCAGATTTTTGATAATATGATCCTGCTGTTCAGTACTTTTCCCAAGTTCTCATTTACATAAACATTGATCTTCCAATCTCATGCCTTACCTAGAAAGCTCTGCAGAGTCATGCCCTGTCTCTCTACACCTCTCAGCTTCTGTTTCACAGTCATATCTGTGTACCTGTTTCCACCTCCACTCTAACCTGTGAATTTTCAGAGCACACATGGGAATTATTTTCGTTCTGGTGGGTAGCAAATTCAGCCTGAAAACCTTGCTTTAAGAAAACACAATACACAAATTAATTAGAGGACAATTAATTCACTTTATGAAAAATTCAACACAAATACCCTTTCAAAGGCTGCTTTCAGTATATTTAAAATGAAACAGCAGGATTATCTCTAAATTTTATCAAATGTGGTCAAAGACAATCTGGCTTTCTTTTTTTTTAATATTTTTTTCAGATGTTGATAGGCCTTTATTTTATTCATTTATTTATATGTGGTGCCGAGAATTGAACCCAGTGCCTCACATATGCTAGGCAAGTGCTCTACCACTGAGCCACAACCCAGCCTGGCTTTCAGGCTGGGGGCTCATCTACAAGGTTTGAAGATGAATAATTTTATAATAGCTTATAGGAAAATAGAATTTTTATTTTAGTGAAAAAGTAAAATCTAACACGGCTTTCATCTCTTCTGCTGAGCCTCACTAGAGTGCAGCTCCCACAGAGATACTTTGTCTAATTAGGCCCTTCAGTGCCATACACAGTGCCTGACCCATAGGAAATGCTCAATAAGTATTTTTGAAGGTGAGTACTTATCTGGTATACTGTATCTCCTAGACTTCTTCAGGTCATGGATTGTGCTTTGTTTTGCCTAGGCTTATGTTTTATCACAGTGCCTTGCACTTCATTGTTATTAAATAAATACTTGTTGCAATGAAAATAAATAAACTTTCACCTATGACAGGACCTGTGAGTACAGCCATAATTAGGTCAGCTAGTTCAGTAATTTTCTCACAGAACCAACCACAAGCTGAACTCATGTTCTGAGTTTGGAAATTATCTCTAGAAGGCCTTTGAGAAAATGCATATACAGGCCTAGGGAGGTCAAGAGAAATCCAGAAACATGTTGACATTCTATCAAAGTGACATCTGTCAGATCAGTCCATTGTCCACATGAGGGGCCTAACGGGATGGGACACAGGGCAGGTACCTTTTGGCTGAAGGGACACAGGCAACTGCCCCCAAAGGATCAGAAGGAAGAGCAGGCCTTAGGGAAAAGCCCCGGGAAGAGGCACAGGGGGCATCCATGCACAGGGTTGCCATGGGCTTCTGAGAGCCAGGGCACTGAGCTGGGCTACAGAGATGCCGAAGGCAGAGCTGCCTACTTTTTCCTGGGGTTGGCTCTGCTTCCACAACAGAGGTTTCATCAGTAACAACATATGTCTTTCCCCCACTGCTGAAACAGAATTACTCCCTTGGGAGATTTAGTTCTTTGCATTTTAAACTTGTGGGGAGCTTTAAAAAAATGGGGACCAGAGATCAGGGGACAGAGATCCCATTTACTCAAATTATTGTTTTCATTCTCGAACACCCTTCATGATTTGGTAAACAGAATCTGTTACTTGCTGTTCTGAAAAAGTAAGACATTGAGTATATTATGCAACTTCCAGGAACTCTAATTAAGACTGTTAAATTTTGAACCTGCAATATAATCTCAGAAGAAAACAAAAATTAGAACTCTTTTGACATACACAGGGGGGCCATTAAGCTCTTCTGCATGCTCCCGGTGAGCCTCCCTGCTGTAGCCTTCCTGCAGCATCACTGCTGGGGGCACTGTGGGCTCTGTGGGAGAGGCTGGCACCCCACTGAGCATTGCAGGAGCCCGCAGAAGCTGACATCTCCCCTAAAACTCCTCCATTCCCTGTTCCCTAGTAAACTCAGCATACTCAGTCTTTCCATCTAGCCTGCCTCCTGGATTACTTTATGCAATTTGCGTGCATGGTTAAAAGAGTCCAATAAGGTTCAGATTCCATGACGCTCTCAGCCCCCGATGTAGTGACCTTGGTAACATTTTGGCATCATTTAACTCCCTTTGCTGAGAAAAAGGGTTCTCTTTATACAAAATATTATAATGGTCTACAAATTCTCCAAAAGACTTTGAGTTCCTTAGATTCTCAGGATCTGAGGGTCTGACGTACAATGCTTTATATCTTCAAAAATACACTTTCCTATGTCCATATACGAATATACCACAGTAAATCTCATCATCATGTATATCCACATGACACTAATTTGAAAAAAAAAAAAAAACCATATAGCAGAAAGATCAGTAGAGTAGAGAGAAGGAAACAGAGGGAGAATGAAGAGAGGGTAAGAACTGGGGACTGAATTAGAACAAATTATATTCCATGGTTTTGTAATTATATCAAATGAACCCTAGTGCTATGTATAACTAAAAATAACCAATAAAAAGAAAAAAATGCATCATTACATTAAAGAGCACCTCAATATTATATACAATGCTTTTAACCTCTTGCTCACTTCTCAGACATAGTTTCTGTGTTAGTTAGTTTTTCATTACTATAACAAAATACCAAAGCTAATAAACTTATAAAGAGAGAAAGGGTTTTTTGGCGCAGTTTTGGAGCTTCCAATCCAAAAATAGATTGATCTTATTTCCTTGTGCCTGTAGCAAGGCATATCAATAAAACAGTATTCAGCAGAGCAAAACTGCTAAAATCATGGCTAAGAAGCAAAAGAGAAGAGGAGAAAGATACTGAGGACCCACAGTTACTTTTAGGAACATGCCTCTAATGACTTAAGGACCTTTCCCTGAGTCCCTCCTGTTCAAGTTTCTACCATTTTCCAAACATCGTACCATGGACCAAACCGTTACCACATTCTTTCAGGGACATTTGGCACCCAAAATATAGGAATATCCCATTGAAAATATTTATTCAGGGCTGGGGTTGTAGCTCAGTGGTAAAGTGTTTGACTAGTATGTGTGAAGCCCTGGGTTCAATCTTCAGCACTGCATAAAAATAATAAATAAGTAAAATATAGACATTATGTCCATCTACAACCAAAAAAAAATTTTTAAATGGAAATATTTATTCATCCACTCATTTACTCAGTGACACACTGAACAATTACTGAATAGCTAGATGAGGCTAGTAAATTTTAAATAAGTGCACAAAGACATTGTCCTTGATCTCAGGAGTATGGGAAAAGAAAAGGAAATAGGGTTGAAAATGAAACTGGAAAAGAATTATCAAAGTAAAACAACACATCAAAAAAGACAAAATTTCCCCCCAAAGTTAAGGCTAAATTACAGCTTATAGTTTATTTCTTTGAATAAATGTATGTTCTTACTAGCTTCTCATTATAATCCTGGAAGAATCCAGAAGAAATGATTTTCCTTTTACAGACTAGGAATGTGTGTTGCATAAGAGATGCCAAGGAAATGTCTCCTTCCCCAGGTAATGGTGGAAGGCAAGAATATCACCAGGCTGCACTAACTCCAAGACTTTATTTGTTTTGGCAGTGGTTTGTCAAAATGTAATGCCAAAAGGGTTGAATTTATTTCACAGTCATAAATAGCAGAAGATACATAATAGATATAGATAAAACAGATATAAGCTCAATCATATTTTCTTGTTCCTTTATGGAAAGAAACAAAATCACTTGTTGGTCTAGAGATTTTATGTTTCCCAATTTTCACATTAGGTAATTAATAATGAAAAAGGAAACTCATGAAACATAGTTGGCACTTTAGAAGTCAAACAAGACAAAGAACCCAAGCAGCTAAACAATACTACTACAATTAAACAATACTAAACAATACTACAATTAAAATCATATTATAAATGAAAAGGCAGCAAGATATGATGGGAAACACTGACAGAAAATTTGAAGTCTACTAGTCCTGCTTGCTGGACCTAAAAAAAAAATAATATTTAACTTTGCTGAAATTCCATTTCCTCCCCTTATTTTTTAAGAATGTTCAGAGATCAATAAAATAATATAAGGATTTTGAAATATGCCAACGTTTTATGCAAATGTAAGCTCATTTCATTATTAACCCCTGTGTTCAGATCCGACTTGTTTTCACTTTACATTCCTATGCGGATTCTAACTTGATTTAGTCTCCATGGTGTAGTTCTGCTTGCAATCATAAAATTTTAAATATTTAAATTTTACCTAATGTAATCTAATATTTTACCTGAATATCCCCCCCACGTGTTTTAAACCCATTACTTCTTGAAGTGGCTTTGTTGACTAATGAGAAAAATGGGTCCCTCTTCTCCCCATAACCCCTCTTTATGCATCTGTAAACAGTTCTCAAGTGTCCCTTCTGTGTTCTTTCCTCAAGATTGAACATCCTCAGGTCTCCTGGCCTATGCTTATAGGCCCCATTTTCAAGGCCCTTCATCATTTTTTGTTGCTTTCTTTTGAAACCTCTGCCAAATTTGTCTATGTTTTAAAAAGTGTGCCTTCCCAAATGGAACACAGTATTCCTATCAAGGGCTGAGGATTGCTAAGCTGAGTCCAATAATTGCTTTATTTATTTCATCCTTGACAATTCTGCTAATACAACACAGGGTAGCAGTTGCCTTTTTTTCCTTCTTTTTTCTTTTCTTTTTTTTTTTAACAGCACCACACCACTAACTTTCTCAGATGTTAACTGGTATAAAGTAAAGCTCTTTAGGACAACAATTAGTAAAATTAACTTACAAAACTTTCTTTCTTTTAGTTACGGTGCCTAGGGTGGTGTTTTATAAACATTGGGTACTTAATAAATATTCATTGATCCCCTCCTAAAATGGTGGTGTTTTAAAAGTTTTATTTTGGGGGTGCAGGAGTAGTACCAGGAATTGAACCTGGGGATGCTTAACCACTGAGCTATATCCCAGTCTCTTAAAATTTTAAGACAGGGCCTCTGAAAGTTGCTTAGGGCCTTGATAAATTGCCAAGGCTGGCTTTCAACTTGGGATCCTCCCGACAAAGCCTCCTGAGTTGCTGGGATTACAGACATGTGCCAGAACAACCAGCTGAAATTATTATTTTTATTATTATTATTATTTTAGTTGTAGATTGACACAATACCTTTTTCTTCTTTATTTATTTTATGTGGTGCTGAGGATCAAACCTAGTGACTCACACATGCTAGGCAAGCGCTCCACCACTGAGCTACCACCCAGGCCTAACATTATTTTAATAATGACAAAAAGTATATGTGATCTCATGTTTTGATTGAAATGTACTGAAGAATGAACAACCATGTCTGAGTTGATGGCTTAAAGAACCCAGTAATATTAGCTAGTTAAAAGCAAGTATTTGGAGTCAGGCATGGTGGTGCACACCTGTAATCCCAGTGGCTCAGGAAGCTCAGGCAAAAGAATCACAAGTTCAAAATCAGCCTTAGCAATTTAGCAAGGTCCTAAGCTACTTAGTTACTTAGTGAGACCTTGTGTCAAAAAACAAAAACAAAGACAAAAACAAAAACAAAAAACAGCAACATAAAAAGGGCTGGGGATGTGGCTCAGTGGTTAAATAAGTTCTCCTGGGTTCCATGCCTAGCATGGGAAAAAAAAAAAAAATAACATGTACTTAGATTGAAAGGGAGGTTTTACTGAATTTTATTTATATAACATAGCTCTCCATTTCACATGAAAGTTTCTGGAAATTCACCAGAAAACTAGAAATATGAACCGTGAAACTAAATGACCAATTAACTTAAAATCAATTACTATATATAATGTGACAAATGACCTTGTAGAGTTTAGCTGGACTGACAAACTTGCTTAATATTTGATTTTCCAGGGCCAAATCTAGAGAAAATATGGAATGATTTGGCAAAGTCAGTGACTACAACGCAGGAAGCCTTGATCTTCTATTGTATCTGTTGAGCAGAAAAGAAAAAAAAAAATCCAACCTGCCTTTGGACTGTCCAAATACAAGCCAGAAATCCAGTAGCCACATCAGGACTTCCTTTGGGGAAAAAGATCAAATGAGATCAAAAAACTGCAATCTCATGCAGATCAGGAGATTGGATTTAAAAGGTTCTGAAGTAGTGATGATACCCTTTTATCCTATAAGTATTATGAACATTTTATCTTATCAGATTGGCTAAGAATGTGTTGCTACAATGTTACACAGTAAGAAAATATCAAGAGCATCAGTAACAATGTAGCTAATCTTCCCTAGCTATTCCAATGAGAAATGACCTATAGTTTAATACAGCCCTTTGGAGAATAAAGACCTGATCAAGGAAAGAGCAAAGTATTCTCCTAGAATTTTAACTATCCCAGAACATATTCTGCATCCTGGATTGGAGACATTTTTAATACTTGGAAAACATACCTTTAAATTAACTTTTTATTGAAAACATACAAAGACAAATTAACAAAACACATTTAAGCCAAGTTTTAAGAATATCTTTGGCTAAAAGAAATGTTTTTTGAAAATAAACTCCCAGGAATTATGATTATTCAGTAAATGAACATGTATTGGAAATTTACATTGTACTAAAAATTTGGGAAAGGACATAAACATTATAAAATACATACATTTTTAAAATAGTGTTATCAAGCTGGGCATGGTGGTGCACACCCATAATCCCATTGACTCTGGAGGCTGAGGCAGGAGAATCTCAAAGTCAAGGCCAGTCTTAGCAACTTAGCAGATACTCAGCAACTTAGTGAGACCCTGTCTCAAAATAAAAATGATTGGGGATGCAGCTTAGTGGTAAAGATCTCCTGGATTCAATCCCTAGTACCAAAAAATAAAAATTAAAAAAGTAATTTAACTTTTTTTTTTTTTTTTTTTTTTTTTTCGGATAGGATGGCACACAGATACAAACAAACCCCAACAACTTGCATTCAGCTGTTCATCTGTCTCACTGTTGGGTAAGGTATTATTCTGGTGATCATGTCTGGCCTTGATTCTCCTTTACTTCTTTTATTTATTATTATTTTTTAATTTATTCTAATTGGTTATACATGACAGTAGAAAGCATTTTGACACATTGTACACAAAAGGAGCACAACTTCTTCCTCTGGCTGAACATGGTGCAGTGTCATACTGGTAGTGTAATCATACATGTATATTAGAAGATGGAAAGATCCCCCATGCTTTTGGATAGTCAGAATTAATATTGTCAAAATGGTCATACTACAAAAACTGTTATATAGTTTTAATGCAAATTCTATCAAAATTCCATTGACATTCTTCATAGAACTAGAAAAAGCAATCATGAAATTCATTTGGAAAAAATAAGAGACCCAGAATAGCTAAAGCAATCCTTAGTAAGAAGAGTGAAGCAGGAGGCATCACAATACCCAGACCGTAAACTATACTACAGAGCAATAGTGACAAGATAGCATGGTATTGGCACCAAAATAGACAAGTAGACAGACCAATGGTACAGAATAGAAGACACAGAGACAAACCTACATAAATATAGTTATCTCATACTAGACAAAAGTGCCAAAAACATACAATGGAGAAAAGATAGTTATTCAACAAACAGTGCTGAGAAAACTGGAAATCCATATGCAGCAAAATGAAATTAAACCTCTCTCTCTTTTACTCTGCACAAAAATCAATTCAAGTGGATTAAAGATTTAGAGACATCTTTACTTCTTCACCTACCTATTACTTCTCCATTGCTTTTTGCTATCTATCCCTGGATGCCTCCTATCCTCTAAGATCTCCCCTCGTTCCCGAGTCATTTAATCTACTCCATGGCTTCAACTTTCATTCAAATACTGGTGGCTTCTTTGAAAGTTAGAAATCTCTGGTATAGCTGGGCATGGTGGCACATGCCTGTAATCCCAGCACTTGGGAGGCTGAGGCAGGAGGATCATGAGTTCAAAGCCAGCCTCAGTAACTTAGAGAGGTCTTAAGCAACTCAGTGAGACCCTCTCTCCAAATAAAACACAAAATAGGGCTGGGCATGTGGCTCAGTGATGGAGTGCCCCTGGGTTCAATCCCCAGTACCAAAAAAAAAAAAAAAAAAAAAAAAAAAAAAAAAAAATCTCTGGTATATTCAGACTAAACTATCTCAGTAAGGAAGAAAAGAAAGGGAAAGAAGGCAGGCAGGGAGAGAGAGAAGGAAAAAAGTAAGGAAGAAATTTATTATCCAGGGAGGATGGTATGTTCTGGAACTTAAGACCAGGACTAGTCTATTCCTGGAAAAATTCTTGCATGGGAAAACCTTCAGGAATCTGTTTCCCATTTCTCTGCTGCTCTTTGTTATCTGCTTCAGCATTTTCTCTCTCCCTCCCTAGCTAGTCTCATTCCCAGCCATCACAGACACTGCAGTAAGTTAACTCCACCTCTCATTTCAATTAGTTTATATAGGTCACATTCAAAAGAGAATGACTGAATGGTAAGTTCTGAATTCTAATTCCAAATTCCCATGAGAAGAAGATCCTTTCTGCATGGATCAGCCATCCATACTTGTCCTGACTGTGATCAGTAGTTCAAGGGCCACAGTACAAAGGTGATGGTCCTTGACAGAAGTAGGGGCATCATGGTAAGAAGGGCTAATCCTAGGTTTTATAGCACAAGGCATGTCTTAAAACACCATATCTATAATTTCAACTGTTTTTTTTAAGTGCTAATTGAGGATTTTTTAAATTGTTATTGTTTTGCTTGGTTTTGGCTATTGTATACTATTGAAAAGAAAAATAGCAGTGCATAATAATGGTTGGGAGCAACCAAACAATCAAGGATCCTATCCCACAAAGCCAATCAGAATAAGGAACAAGTCTTCTGAATTCAGCTGTATACTCCTAATCCAGCAGAAGGCCCAGAGCATATTGGACAGTAACACCACCAAGAGTAACAAAGAAAATAGGGAAATTCATCACATGGAAAACAATTCTCAGACACTGCCAGTGTCTCTTCCTGAGATGTGATATTTTAAACATTTTTTTTTCATTTCATATTTCTAATTTGGGTTAATATTCCTAAATGTATTACCTTATAGTGGTCCAAATAACAGAGATAATGTTGCATATTAGATATATGAAAAAAAAAACACCTCAAAATTGCATATTTGCTGGAAGTTTTTAATGAGGCATTAACAGCTCTGGAAATTAAAGTTCTAATTTGCACAATTTTATGAAGTAAACAAGGAGAGCCCAGCATCAGATGTAAGCTGCTGCTTGCTGCCTCCACTCAACACATTTTAAGTGAGTGTCAAATTGATTTTGCAATCCTTAATTATATTTCTCTAATTTTTTTCTGACTACTGAATTTGTAAGTATGCAGAAGAAATCAGTTTTCAGCAAACTATTTTTCTCACAGTTAAACTTAATAACATACCCTATTAACACCAATTATATGAGCTATGAAAAATACATTACAGAGGAGCAATTGCATCAAAGCAAGAACTGGTCAACTGCATATTAAAATGTGTATTTCATATTTATACTGATTAAATTCCTTATGATAAAATACCTGAAAAATAGGCAATACTGTCTTTTCTGTTTATAAAAGTTTCTGTGTGAATGTGAATGAGATCAAAAGAAACCCTGTTTTACAGAGAAAAATGTGTTACTTTATTGATATTGTATGAGATCCTTGCTGTCAGGCTACTTTCATAGAACTCATTTTTCTTAAGCTCTGTAATATATGCTGGATGCCAACTGATTTCAGGTGAAATTTGGAGTGTTACCTCTAATCTAAAGTTCATACACTGCTTAAGTTTCTGACAAAGGAGTTCAGGACCAGTAATTAATGTAAAAGAATTGCCTGTTTTTTTCTCTAAACAAAGTTAATGAAATTTGTTCATCATAGTGTAGATCTAAGATTCTCATATCTGAATATTGCAAGAATCACCGGAAGAACTTTTTCCTTTATTGATTTTTATTGAGGTATAAATTGTGTACAATAAATTATCAATTTAATCAGTACAACTCAAAAAATTTGACAGATGTACATGCCTGTAAAACCCCAACACAATTGAAATTACAGAATGTTTGCATCACCCCTTTCTCAACTCTGGGCAACCACTGACCTCCTCTGTATCCCCAGAGATTAGTTTGGATTTTAAGTTTTGTTTTGGTTTTTGGCCTCAGGGATGGCTTGGCTCACAGTGGTGACTCTGAAACAGACCTGCTGAGAGTGCCAGCTAGTGAGGAATGGGAGCGGCACTGCAGAGGGGAGAGGCATGTGCCCTTCTTAAAGACCAGATATTAGGGAGTCTGAACTCTGAGACCAGGGACATAGCTAATTATGTGTGATTTTGCCTGGGTTCCAGGATTGAGGGCAGTTGCCTGTGAAGGTCGTCACCCCTCTCCCAGTGCCATACAGCATGCCTGTTGCTAATCAGATGTGGAAAGAACTGTCCACTGCTCCCCTGCCCAGATGTGTACTTGTGCAGTTTCAAGCAATGCTGCCTCAGCCACAGCTGTGATCCCACCCCCAAACCCACACCACAAGAAGGTCTGGAGAGAAACTGTCCAGCCATGGCTGAGTTCTCTCTCTCACACCTGTGAGCACCTTTCAGCTAAAAGGAATTCTTCCAGGATCCAGCAACAACTCACTACCACTGGATCCATGATGGGCAGTACAACTGAAATAATGGAGGGGAGGAAAGCTTCTTAGCTGTTTCCCATCCCCAGGGGTACATATCTAGGGGGAGTCTGAGGTCCTGGTCCAGGGTAGGAATGCCCACAGTAGTAACAGAAAGGAATGACACTTTTCCAGCCACTGTACCTATGCACCTGTCACCTCTAAACCTTGTCTGATCATGCACTGGTGACAAAACTGGTGTGAGAGACACAGAAAGGATGCTGTTATTTCCCACTCCTGGCTTTCTCCATGTAATACCTGGACTCATATCAGTATCTAATCGGAGGATAAGTGATTCTCACCCCTCACCACGATTGTAACTATTTGTGAGTCCTGTTCAAGTAACAAAGTCAATATCAACAGAAACCACATAGTTCTATTGGGATGTGGTCACCACTCCCTCTATAGGAGTAACCACACTGGGTGTACCCATACACCCTTTGCTGTCCGTACCACTCCTGTCTAAACTGCTAGAGTTCCTATCCTTCTGTGACCTGCAGAGAAAGTGAGTCTCTCGGTGATACAATATGCTTGTGCCCAAACTCTATCATCACAGCCAAAGAAGCTAAAGGAAGATTACAATATATTACCTACCTAGAAATAAACTCAACATTGCATAACAAACTGTACTTCAAGACACACCTTAAGGAGAAAGCCACTAATTAAGAAGGCCATCCCCCCAAAAGTGGTAAAGCTATTTCATCAGACACACAAACCTCATATAGGAACACAAGAAATATGTACAAAAAAGAAAAAAGGAAAGAAAAACATAAGTACATGACTTTTTATTAACATATTACAAATATACTGCAGTGGATGAAATGCCCAGAAAAGAACTCAAAATAAAAAAATAATAATAAATCTCAATAAGATCTAAGACAATCCAGATTCACGGGTAAATAAAATTAGGAAGATAATTCAGGATGTGAATGAGAAATTCAATAAACAGAGATTCTGAAAAAAGATCCAATCAGAAGTCTTGGGAATAAAGAGCTCTATAAGTAGGATAAAAAATTCAGTTACAAACCTCAACAACAGACTACATCAAGTGGAAGAAAGAATATCAGAGATTAGAGCTTCCTCTTTTGAAATATTCTGACAGAAACAAAGGAAATAAAAAAGAATGAGAAAAAAAGCATGGAAGACATTTGAGACACAAAAGATCAAAGATCTACATCATCAGCATACCTGAAGAGGAAGAAATAAAAGTTAAGGGCACTGAAAACTTATTCAATGAAATAATAGGAGAAAACTTCCCTAATCTTGGAGAAGACAGACATCTAGGGACAGAGGGTCCTCAGATCCCAAATTGGCGTGAACAGAAAAAATCCTCACCACAACATAGTTAAAACTGTCAAAAGTAGAGGAGAAAGAATTCAACATTTTGTCAAAGAAAAGTGTCAAGTCACAACCTCTTTAGGGGCAAAACCAGTAAGCTTCTCAGCAGAAGCCCTAGAGGCCAGGAGGGTTTAGAACAATGTATTTCAAGTCCTGAAAGAAGTAACTGCTAACCAAGGTTAACCAACAAGGCTAACCTTCAGAATTAAAGAAGAAATAAAGATTTTCCAGGAAAGGTATGACCAACAAATCAGTTTTACAAATATGTTTATGGGAGTCCTACCTCTACTCAGAAGTGAAAGGAAGGTAACTACCATCATGACAGCATGCAAAAGCACAAATCCCACTTGGAGAGTAGATGCACACATGAGAACTAGAAAAGATTCAAACTCTGTCAGTACAGTAAGTCATAAAGCCCAAAGATGAAAACCAGAAGACGAATTGAACAAAAAATACTCAAAACAAATAGGGGGAAAAAAAAACTAAATGACCGAAACAAGTTCATACTTTCATTAATAACTATGAATGGAAATTATTTTAATTCTCCAGTTAAAAGATACAGAATTGGTGAATGGATTTAAAAGCAATAACCTTCAATATGCTGCCTACAAGAAACCCACACCACAGGTAAGGATGCACAGACTGAAGTGAAAAATTGGAAAATGTTATTCCAAGCAAACACAATCTGAAAATAAGCAGGAGTAACTCTACTGATCTAAGAAAATAGACTTCAAGACAAACAGTGTGAAGAGACAAAGAAGGTCCCTATATACTGATCATGGAATTAATTCATCAAGAAGATAAAATGATTTTAAATATATATACATCTAATAATGGAGCATATGACTTTTTAAATTTATTTTATTTTATTTTATTTATTTTTTATTTAAGTTTTTGATTCATTGAACACAAATGGAGTATAGCAATTGTTTTTCTGGTTGTACACAAAGTAGAGTCACCCCATCTGTGCATTCATACATGTACACAGGGCAATGATGTCTGTCACACATATTGTTATTATTCTTACCCCCCAACCTCAACCCCACCCCTCTCTTCCCTCTATGCTATCTATCCTTTCTCCATTCTTGCCATCATTCCACCCCACATTATGCATCCTCATTCACTTATCAGAGAGATCATTCGGACTTTGGATTTTTGGCATTGGCTAATCTCACTTAGCATAATAGTCTCCAACATCATCCATTTACCTACAAATGCCATAATTTTATTCTTCTTTATGGCTGAGTAATATTCCATTGTGTATATATACCACAGTTTCTTTATCCATTCATCTATTGAAGGACATCTAGGTTGGTTCCACAATCTAGCTATTGTAAATTGAGCAGCTATGGACATTGATGTGGCTGCATCACTGCAGTAATCTGATTTTAAGTCCTTTGGGTATAGGCCAAGGAGTGGGATAGCTGGGTCAAATGGTGGATCCATTCCAAGTTTTCTAAGGAACCTCCACACTGCTTTGCATAGTGGCTGCACCAACTTGCACTCCCACCAGCAATGAATGAGTGTACCCTTTTCCCCACATCCTCGCCAACACCTGTTGTTGCCTGTGTTCTTGATAAAAGACATTCTAATTGGGGTAAGATGAAATCTTAAGGTGGTTTTGATTTGCATTTCTCTTATAACTAGGGATGTTGAACATTTTTTCATAAATCTGTTGATTGCTTGTAGATCTTCCTCTGTAAAGTGTCTGTTCGTTTCCTTGGCCCTTTTATTGATTGGGTTATTAGTATTCTTGGAGTAAAGATTTTTGAGCACTTTGTAGATTCTGGAGATTAGTGCTCTATCTGAAGTGTGTGTGGCAAAGATTTTCTCCCACTCTGAAGGCTCTCTCTTCACATTGCTGATTGTTTCCTTTGCTGAGAAAAAGCTTTTTAGTTTGACTCTATCCCAATAATTGATTCCTGCTTTTATTTCTTGCGCTTTGGGAGTCATGTTAAGGAAATCTGGTCCTAGGCCAACGTGATGAAGATTTGAACCTATTTTCTCTTCTATTAGGTGCAGGGTCTCTGGGCTAATTTCTAGGTCCTTGATCCATTTTGAGTTGAGTTTTGTACAGGGTGAGAGATATAGGTTTAGTTTTATTTTGCTGCATATGGATTTCCAGTTTTCCCAGCACCATTTGTTGAAGAGGCTGTCTTTTCTCCATTGTATGTTTTTGACTCCTTTGTCAAGTATGAGATACCTGTATTTATGTGGGTTTGTCTCTGTGTCCTCTATTCTGTACCATTGATCTACCTGTCTATTTTGGTGCCAATACCATGTTGTTTTTTTTCTATTGCTCTGTAGTATAGTTGAAGGTCTGCTATTGTGATCCCCCCTGCTTCGCTCTTCTTGCTAAGGATTGCTTTAGCTATTCTGGGTCTCTTATTTCTCCAAATGAATTTCATGATTGCTTGCTCTATTTCTATGAGGTCCATCATTGGGATTTTAATTGGAATTGCATTGAATTTGTATAGCGCTTTTGGAAGTATGGCCATTTTGACAATATTAATTCTGCCTATCCAAGAACATGGGAGATCTTTCCACCTTCTCAGATGCTCTTTAACTTCTTTCTTTAGTGTTCTGTAGTTCTCATTGTAGAGGTCTTTCACTTCTTTTGTTAGATTGATTCCCAAGTATTTTATTTTTTTTTTTTGAGGTTATTGTGAATGGGGGTAGTTTTCCTAATTTCTCTCTCAGAGGATGCATCACTTACAAATAAAAATGCATTAGATTTATGAGCATTAATTTTATATCCTGCTACTTTGCTGAATTCATTTATGAGTTCCAGAAGTTTTCTGGTAGAATTCTTAGTGTCTTCTAAATAGAGAATCATGTCATCAGCAAATAGGGATAGTTTGAGCTCTTCTTTTCCTATTCATATTCCTCTAATTTCTTTGGTCTGCCTAATTGCTCGGAGCATACGATTTTATAAAACAAACGCTATTAGATGCAATGGGGGAAAGAGAGAGCTTTTCTATTTATTTCATAGAATTGAAGGAAAGGAAACCTTCCAAACTCATTCTATGAAGCTAATGGTTACCCTGCTACCAAAATCTGACATAGATACAACAAAATAAGAAAACTATAGAACAATATCCCTCCTGAACACAGCTGCAAAAATCTTCAACAAAATACTTGCAAGTTGAAATCAATAGCACATCATAAAGATCATAGACAATAATCAAGTTCATTTCAGTCCAGGGACACAAGGATAGTCTAACAGACACAAGTCAATAAGCATAATATATCACATAAATGAACAAAGTATAAAAATCACATGCCCATTTCGGTGGGTGTAGAAAAAGCATTTGATGAAATTCAACATTCCCACATGATAAAAGCACTGAAAACATTAGGAATATAAGGATCATATTTCAACATCATAAAGATGATACATGACAAAAGTATAGCCAGCATCATACTAAATGAGAAAACGCTGAAAGCACTTCCTATAAGGAACAAAACAAGGAGTTCTACTCTCACTGGTCTTATTCATTATAAAACTAGAAATTTTAGCTAGAGCAATTAGAAGATAAAGCACATAAATAGGAAAGAAGGAAGAGAAATTATTCCTGTTTGCAAGTGATATGATTCCATACATAGAAAAATCTAAAGACTCTACCAAAAAGGTTACAAAAACTGATAAATGAATTCAGTACAAGTTTTAGTCAGTTTTTTCACTGCTGTGACTAAAGAACCTCATCAGAATAACTGCGGAGGAAGAAGAGTTTATTTTGAGGGCTCAGAGTTTCAGAGGTCTCAGTCCATAGAGAGCAAGCTCCATTCCTCAGGGCTTGAGGTGAGGCAAGACATCATGGCAGAAGAGTGTAGCAGAGGGAAATGACTCACATAATGAGCAGGAAGCAGAGAGAGAGAAATTCCACTTGACAGATACAAATATATACCCCAAAGCCATGCCCCCAATGCTGCACCTCCTCCAGCCACACCACACCTGCCTTCAGTTACACTCTATCTCTTCAGGTGATTAATTCATTAATTGGGTTAAGGCTCTCACAACCCAATTATTTCCCCTCTGATCTTCTGGAATTGTCTCACACATGAGCTTTTGGGGGACACCCCACATTCAAACTACAACAGTATATAAGCAGGGTACAAAACTAACATACAAAAATCAGTAACTTTTCTATACACCAATAACAAATTTGATGAAAAAGTAATCAAGAAAGCAATCCTATTTACAATAGCTACAGAAAGGCAACTATCACATATCCTCTTCTCATATGTGAAGACTAAAGAAAAAACAAAAGCACAAAAAAATACAAATTTAAAAAAATAAAAAATAACTGAAAGTAGAAGTGGGATTACTAGGAACTGGGCAGCATGCTAGGGAGAGAAGAAGGTAGGATGGATGGATCCTTGTAATGATCAACACATTACGTATAATGTATGAAATATCACAGTGAATCCCATTAATCTGTATGATTAATGTGTGTCATAATTACAATAAAATACACTTTAGTAAGGGTTCTGTATTATCTTATCATTATTAAAGAATATAAAGTTTTGCTTCAGGCAATAAAATTACCAGGTTGCTTTCTTTGACTTTATCAGGATTAGCATTAGGCTTTGTTAGTGTGCATCTGCCAGTTTTGCTGGTACACCGAAGATGTAGCCCTCCTAGCACATGGAATTTACTCAAGTGTGGATTTGTGGGAGACTCATGTGTCCAGCAAGGTCTCTCCATGCTAACTGACTCCACACTCAAATGTATGTCTCCACAGCTCAATGTTGCCTACTTAGCGCCAACTACCAAGCAGATGTTTTGTTGGTCTCTCAGAATATTATCCTAAAAGTTGGCTAAAGACCTAAGAATAATTTCATGCAGTTTTTTTCTTTTTTTTTTTTTTGTATTATGCTTTGGTATTGCTATGTTCTCTGTGAACCCACCCACCAAATCCAAGCTGCCTTTGCAACCCAGAATTCCAGTATTTTTCTCTGCAACTGGAGATACTCATTCCTCTGCTTGAGCTCCATATTTCCAGTATGCAGTTTGGAAAATGCCTTTGAGATGAAAGCTGGAACAAATGTGTAGTTCACCTCCTTTCATTCCCTTAACTCAAACATAGTCCCTCTGCATTATCATTGCAAAATGGCTGCCAATCAGTCTTTTGTATATTTTATTCAACTTTCATAGTTGTTTAAGATAAGCAAATGCCATTTACTAGAGATGAAATTGGAATTTTATCTAGTAAGTTCCTAATTTCAATGCTATTTCAGTCCTAGAATTCTTACTCTAATATATTTCAGCTCCCTGTTTAAAATCTGCAAATTTTATTTTCTTGATAATATTAATCATTTATTTTAAAGATTGTATCTGGACATTGCATGCATATATATACATGCATCTGCAGCTGTATATATGTGATATATCTGAATTACTTGAGCATATATATATATATTTCAATGTTTTGTTTTATTTGTTTTTTGATTATTTTGTCCTATCCCTTGGTAAGTCTGATAATTTTGGACTGAATGCCAAACACTGTAGATAAAAAATAAGACTCTGGGGTCTCTGATTGATTTACTATCAGTAAATATTTAAATATTTCTGGTATCCTATCAAGCAGTTGAGCTGAATTAAGGCTTTATCTCAGAACTAATAGTAGTATTTCAACTGAAAGCCTGGCAGGTTTACCAGTCCTCCTCTTCCTTGGTAAACTCTGAACTCTATTTTTTTGTCTGTCAAAGCATATTTTTGTTTATACTTTTCTTAGACGATGCAATATACAGATTAGAAAATGAAAGATAATTGAAAAACAAAGATAAATAGAAGGTTCACCTATAGAGTGTTCCTTATTTCGGGAATCTTGATCCTCCAAGTCCTGGTAGTTTTAGTTACTCAATGATGCCCTTTAAGAATTTTGTCCAGCTTTTATTTTTCCCATCACAAGGATATTTTGACATGCTTCATAGTTGTAGACAGAAGTCATTTTTAATTAACTATGTGTTTGATGCATGATCTTACTGCAAGACTTAAGTTCCTTAAGATTAGGGACTGCATTTGCTTTGCTTAGTATCCTTTTTAAAAAATTTTTTATTCATTTTAATTAGTTATACATGATAATAGAATGCACTTTGATACATCATACATAATGGAGTACAATTTCTCATTCTTCTGGTTATACAAGATATAGAATCTCATCAGTCATATAGTTATACATGTACATAGGTAATAATGTCTGATTCATTCTACTATCCTTTCTATCTCCATATCCTCTCCCCTCCCTTCAATCCCCTCAACCAAATCTAAAGTAACTCTATTCTTCTCTAGCCACCCCACTACCACCATTGTGACTTAGCATCTGCGTATGACAGAAAACATTCAGCCTTTGGTTTTTTGGATTTGGCTAATTTTGCTTAGCATGATATTCTCCAGCACCATCCATTTACTGGCAAATGACATAATTTCATTCTTCTTTAAGACTGAGTACTATTACATTGTATATATATATACATACCACATTTTTTTATCCATTCTCTGTTGAAGAGCCCCTAGGCTGATTACATAGTTGTGCTATTGTGAATTGAGCTGCTGTAAACATTTATACTATAGAGCCATAGTAACAAAAATGGCATGGTATTAGCACTAAAACAGACACATAGACTAATGGTACAAAATAGAAGACACAGCAACAAACCCACATAAACACAGTTATCTCATACTAGACAAAGGTGCCAAAAACATTCACTGGAGAAATGATAGCCTATTTAATCAATGGTGCTGGGAAAATTGGAAATCCTCGGGTAACTAAATTAAATTAAAACCCTATCTCTCACCCTGCATGAAACTCAACTCAAAGTGGATCAAAGACTTCAACACTAGACCAGAGATCCTGCCTCTAATAGAAGAAAATGTTGACCCAAATCTTCACCATATCTGCTTAGGATCTGAGTTCCTTAACAAGACTCCTAAAGCCCACAAAGTAAAATCAAGAATCAATAAATGAGATGGATTCAAACTAAAAAGCTTTTTCTTAGCAAAAGAAACAATCAATAATTTGAAGAGTGAATGAGTGAAAATCTTTACCATATGCACCTCAAATAGAGCACTAATCCCCAGGATATATGAAGAACTCAAAAAACTTAACACCAAAAAACCAAATAATCCTATCAACAAATGGGCTAAGGAATTGAACAGACACTTCACAGAAGAAGAAATGCAATTGATCAACAAACATTAAAAAAAAATGTTCAACATCTTCAGCAATCAGAGAAATGCAAATCAAAACTATGATTTCATCTCACCCCAGTCAGAATGGTAATTATCAAGAATACAAACAACAATAAATGTTGGCAAGGATGTGGGGGGAAAAGGTACACTCATATACTGCTGGTGGGAATACAAATTGGTGCAACCATTATGGAAAGTGGTATGGAGATTCCTCAGAAAACTTGGAATGGAACCACCATTTGACCCAGCTATCCCACTTCTTGATTTATACCCAAAGGACTTAAAGTCAGCATATTACGGTGATGCAGCCACATCAATATTTATAGCAGCTTAATATACTTTTTTTTTTCAATACCAATCATAGCATCCAGTTGAGTAAGTGAAACTAAGAAAGAACTGCACATGGACTGAATGAATACTTGAATTCCTTCCTATGAAGGTGCACATAGAAAGCAAAAACAAAGACCTGAAACACAGATTGCAGAAAATAGAAGAGAAAACTTGATAAGAAACATTTCTTCATCTTTCTTAATGACACCAACACATTTTATTGGCATATAGGGTAAATATTTGTAAAAGTTTACTCTGTTAAAAACTATTAATAATCTTGAAAATTATTGAAGATCTTGAAGAAAATATTTACAATAAAGCATAGGAGAAAAAATTCACATGATAGAAGATTAAGGCATAATTGATAGGTGAGAACATAACAAGTCAACACAATCTTACTTTTTAAGAAGATTGTGAAGATGAAGGGAAAAATAGCTTTACCCATGCATATTGAATTTCAAATATTGCCACCAGAAGTTCAGAGATGAGGCATGGAACATGTAAGCCTTAAAGAAAAAAGAAAGGCAACTAAAAAAAATAAAAATAAAGATCAGAGGTTCACAGATTGAGTAAAATGAAATGAACAATCAGGGTTATGTAGTAGAAGAAGGTCATAAAAGAGTACCTTCAAGATTTATATGGCTTAGGCACATAAAATTTATATATGAAATGGAGAGACCCATAATTCAAGTCCTGAATTATAGAAAGTTAACCATAAATGCATACATAATGATGACTATTCAGGTACTGTTTTCAATCCCTTCTTGTTACTCTTGAATGGAAACCTGCAAGAGTCCATTTTGCAGATGAAGAAACTGAGTTTCAGAATGGGGGAGTGACTTCTATGCAAGTTCCACTCCCAGTGTGCCAGAGAGCCAGGTTTTACACTTGAGAAATGTAAATCCAGAACCTGCTCTCGCTTTACTACTCTCATCCTTATGAGCTAGATTGTCAACATCAATACTTCCATTGCCCTTGAAATAGAATTCAATCAGTATTATGCTGTTAATCCATCCATAGCATTGATCACTGTTCTTTATAAAGCACTTTCAAGATTAAAAGTGCTTTTTACTGTACTGTATATGTTTATTATGACTGTCATCTTAAACCTATTGCAATAAGCCCTAATGATATGTATAGGTAAAAGTGTCAAAATATTCATTAACCTCAAAATTTAATAAGCCTAAAGAGATCCTGTATCTAAAAGATGTGCAACAACCTGGTTCCCACAAATCCAGTGTGAAAACTATGGTGAAGAAGAAAACAATTTCTAATGTAATTTTAGCTATAACAATCAACACAGAATCAACATCACCATCAACAAGGATCATTAATAGAAATTTTATTTTGTCTCTGTGCTATAGGGTTTTAAATCTATTTCTACATTTAAGGCTAAAGGAGACCAAACAAATGGAGCTATCACTCTAAGCTACTGAAACTTCTAAAAAGGTCACTTTAAAAATGTATAACACACTCTAAAGCACAGAGAATCTCACCATTAAGTAATTCTCATAGTTAAGTGATCTTTGAGATTTTCCTTTTCTATCACTCATTTAGATAACTCCCTATTCAACAAACATTTACTGAACATCTGGTGGGTGTCTTATGTAGTGTAAAGCACAAATGTATAACTGTCAAGAAGACAGTCATAATTTCTGTCTATTTGGGACACAGATAACCGGGGAAACGATTCTAATAGAGTGTGGCAAGGACTATAATAGAGAAATTCTTGGTTTCTGTGGTAGTATATAGGAAAGACGCCTAACTTATATTTGGTATAGGAAGAGGATGAGGACTGTTGGAAATCTATTTAATAGCTATTAGCGAGGAGAAAGAAAAGAGAAGAACTTTCAAATAATGGAGGGCAGAAGAGTTAAGGGTATCAGTTTGGCCAAAGATCACGGCATCTCTGAATATAAATGGATGGACTTAAACAGGGCCATCAAGCTCGACAGTGAACCTGGAAGTATATGGATAGAGAGATGAGGGTGGAAGATAGCAGGTTGGCAGAAAAGAGTATGTGCAGGGCATTTTATTGAGAATCTATTAAAAAGCTTTAAACAAGGGAATGAGAAAGATCATCAGTTTGAAGGAGGCATAGGGAAGAGTGAATCTGTTGGCAGAAAGACCCACAGCACAGGTTGGGGTAGAGAGATGCATAGTTCTAAGAGATGTACCAGAAGAACAGCCAGAGGAGGGATAATAGTTGGAATGTGAGGAGGACAGTGAGGAGTAGTGTTCAAGGACATGCTCAGGTTTCTATCCCAGGGGATCTGTAACACCCACAATGGATAGCAAGCACAGGAGAAAGAACAGAACAGGTCCAGAGAAGGAAAGAGAAAAAGAAGCTGGGACAGAGATAGTGTCAACTTTCTGCCTGTATGTGAGGGAGGATCATTAAATGAGTCCCATATGTTTCCTTTATGAAATTCCTCCTGGGATGCCCTTTCTTTGCAGGAATGATATGGCTGCCACTGCCTGGAATGATGGAGATGGCATACGTGTGTAAGCAGGTGTTTTCTCCCTGTCTCCTTCCTCTTCAATGTCTCCCCTTTAAAGTTGCACTCCAGGTCAAAGGACTTCCAAACTGAGACTGCTCTACAGTCATGAGAGCATCAGCAACTGAGCCTCCCCTCCAGAGTCTTCAAACATCTGAGGGCTATGTGTGCAGACCTCCTTCAATGGACAGGCCTTCAATGTGGTCAAATATTACTCGAAACCTCCCCCACTCAAATGGAACTGCAATGCATGATCTCGTGAAACATTTCCTCAGGCCACTAGCTGTCAGTTTTGAAAGATACTGCATTTCTGCAATGATACCACTGGAATCTTCTGAGTGGAAATAAAATTATACTTTTTAAATGGTGTTATATTTACCCTAACTGATATAAAATAACTATAATTCTTTAAATGTTTAAATGTTTGAAGAATATATATAAAATATTCATTTTTATAAAATCAAAAAGCAATCCCCTTCTGAGGTGGTAGCTTTACTACCGCTGGTAACCATTATGATTTTTTTCTGCTCAAAGTTCGTCTATCCATTTAAGCTGGATGAAATGGGAATTCAAATTAATCTGTGCTAATATCAGTACAGAACATCGTTAAGAGTTGACACTTTTAAAAATAGCAATGAAGTCATTGAGAAGATTCTGAAATGCCCAAAGTATTAGATAAAAAGCCAATGAACAACCAAAGAAGGTAAATTTGAGACTGTCTTAGAACCCTAGGACACAGTGGAAAGCATGTGTTTATGAGTGTGACTTTGAGTGTGTACAGTGTGTGTAATGGTGATGATTTATCTTTTAATAACAAAAGAGATGGAACAAGTGTATGTTGAAGTTCATTAAAAGAGTGTTTGCAGCTACGTAAAAGTTTGTTTCAGTGAAAATATTGTTCTATGGTATTGGTGTGGTGGTCAGTGATAGCTTAGCTTCCTGGATACCTACAATTAATATTTCCAATGAAAAGCAAAATTATAGAAGCATACTTCAAATAAATCACTTTAAAAATACAAAGGCTAAAACACATGCATACAGAAGCTGGAATTTGGAGAATGGGGAAAACGGTCCTCTCCCTTGTTGTAATGTCATCCCAAATCACTTCCTCAGCACATACTTACGCTTCACTACTAAATGCTGTTAAAAACTAGACGACTGTAAAGTTTATTCTTGACATCCCCAGTTTTCCTGGGTTAGTCCCATTTACATCATTCTAAGAAGGGTGCATTTAGATCCCTGTCCTTCTCAGTCTGTATGAATGAACTCTACCAGACATTCTCATCTCTTCTGATTTTGTCACACTCAGAAAACACACAGATCTCATTACTGGCTAAAAGCCTTTTCTCCTTCACTTTGCTTTCATTCTATGTTTCTTCTCTTGTCTTTATCTTTCTGTCATTACTGCCTCTTCAACAAACTGCTAGGTCTCATATTTGTTATTCAATGACTATGGATGAAAATCTAACATCAAAGGTTGAGCACAATTTGTGATTTTAATCTTCTTTGGAAAGACTTGGGGTTGTGTTTAGTTGTTTTTGCTCTTTTTTATTTTTTAAAAGCACTTCCTGGCAATATTACTTGCTCCCACTCTGAAGAAAACAAATACTGGGACACCAAGGGTATTGAAGGTCAGAATTAATATGCTTTTACTAATTAGTCTATCTGAAGAAGTTTGCCCTACTTGCACCTTCACTAGAACTGCTTATAATCAGCTTTCTTTTAATGAAGTGCTTAAATGTCCCAATTCACAAAAAATAATAGAAAATAATAATAAAGCACAAACACCAGAGTAACAGATATAAACGACATGCTTTTAAAGAATATTTTGGGAGTCCTGCATTGCTCTTTTCATTTCTTGGTAATTAATTGCATTTTGTATCCTACAGCATTTTAGTTTAGCCATTTGGGGGAAGGTGAATACTGAGACAAAAATGAATGACAATCATTTACTGTCCTTGAACAGCATTATTATGAAGAAACTGTACAGAGTTCTCATCTGCAAGATATTCAACATCAGTAATCACATTTCTCGTGAAGACAAATAAAAGGGAATTACATCCAGGTGCACATGTGTGCTCGTCTCCCCAGTGGCTTGCTACAAAGATCTCCCCAAAGGCACTTCCTGATTTCTGGGCAGGGTCACCGGTAAAGGCAGTTTAAAAGGCTGGTGTGATTGGCATCGGGACACTACAATAGTGGAACCTTCCTCCAAATGATCACAGATCTGTTTTTGATAATGGGAGTGGGGGAGTTAGAAGGAGAGAAAGGGTCACCTTTGGAATGCCAATCTGAGAAATATTTCAGTTACTGTTTTTACCAAGCTCCATTTAGATTACTAGTATTACATAGGAAGAACTAAACTCTCTGCATAAATCAAGTGGATTTACTCTGCTTTCCTGAAAAAAAAAAATAATAATAATAATAATAAGCATGACATTTTTTTTTTCTCCAGAGATTTGATATAACCCCTTCCAGCTGCATAAGAGAGTGGTGCCTGTGTTTGCTATTCCTACTTTCCAAGGAGAAAGTATCATCAGCCCCACATAATCAGGGGATTATTTCACCACGGGTACTATGATGCTGTCTCATTTTGTCATGAAACAGTGTAGAATTTGCTGCTTCTTTAGACCCATGAACAAAACCCCAAAACTGAATATCAATTTATGTTGATGAACTGTCTAAAACACTAAGGTTTTCACATTAGTAAAGTTATATTAATCTTAAATTATAAACACTGTAATCTTATATGAAAGATCATAATAAAATAATTTGCTTAAAAAAATCTATGAGTTTTTGAAAATTCACTGATGCTCTGGTTTAAACCCTGATATTGAATTTTGGGAGTTTACTTAAATATTCTGTACTCATAGAAATGGAATTTCAGTGGTTCAAAGCATTGGCATTCTACATAACCTTTCATGTAATGCATGAGCAATATTAGACTCTCAGAAGTGTGGTCTGTCCAATATCTTACTGGGAGGTAGATTAACTATTTTTGAAAACAAAATTCTTACCAGGAGGTAGATTACTTTTAATAACAAAATTCAGTGTCACATTTTAATATAGAATACTGCGTATTACTCACCTAGGATAAAACACTTTGCCAAACATATCTTGTACATGTAAGAGCAAACAAATAAATAGAATTTTGATTTGCTAAGTTACAAAAGATCCTTATTTATTTATTTTATTTATTTATTTTTTTGTGGTGCTGGGGATTGAACCTAGGACCTTGTACATGCAAGGCAAGCACTCTACCAACTGAGTTATATCCCCAGCCCCAAGATCCTTATTTAAAAAACTTCTGTACCTAGAAATTTGTCAATGTCTTCATGATTTTCTATTTATTGGAGTATAGATTTTCAAAATAGTTTCTGATTCATCTGTATTTCAGTAGTGTCCTTGAAAATATTTCCTTTTTCATCATGAATTTTATTAACTTGAGTTTTTCCTCTCTTTTTTTTTTTCATTAGCTTGGCTAAGGGTTTACCAATTTTATTTATTTTTTCAAAAAACCAACTTTTTGTTTCATTGATTTTTAGAATTTTTTTTATATTGTTTCAGTTTCACTGATTTCAACTCTGATTTTAATTATCTCCTGTATACTACTGCTTTTGCTATTGATTTGTTCTTCCTTTTCTAGGACTTTGAGATATAATGTTAGGTTCTTTATTTGGTGTCTTTCTATTTTTTAATGAATGAGCTCAATGCAATGAACTTTCCTCTTAGAATAAAATTGCAGAGATTTTGATATGTTGTATTTCTATTCTTATTTACGTTTAAGTATCTTTTTAAAAATTTCATCTCTGATTTCTTCAGCTATCCCTTGGCCATTCAATAATATATTATTTAGTCTCCAGGTGTTAGTATAGCTTCTATTTTTTATGCTATCATTGATAACATAAAATTCATTCCATTATAACCTGATGGAATGCAAGATATTATCTTGTTTTTTTTTTTCTTTGTATTTGCTAAGAGTAGCTTTGTGGCCTAAGATATGTTATATCTTAGAGAAGGATCCATGTGCTGCTGAGAAGAAACTGTATTCAGTCACTGATGGATGAAATATTCTATGTACGTCTGGAAAGTCTACATTATTAATTGTAATTTTTAGTTCTATAGCTTCTTTCTTTAGTTTTGTTTGGAGAATCCAGTAGTATTGTACTGTGGTCCATTTGATTCTTGAGATTGAGAAGGGTTTGTTTGATATGTCTAGATGCTACATCGTTTAGAGAATATTTATGATTGATATGTCTCATTATATAATTCCCTTAAATGAATTGACCTTCTTTGTCCCTTCTGATTAACTTTGTCTTAAAGTTCAATTTATCTTGTATGAGACAAGAAACCCTTGCTTTTTACAAGATCCATGTGAATGGGATATTTTTTTCCCAACCTTTTACCTTTAATCTGTGGATGTCTTTGCCTATGAGGTGAGTCTCTTGTAGACAGCATATTGTTGGGTCTTGTTTTCTTAATTCAATCTGCCAGTCTATCCCTTTTGATTAATGAGTTTAGGCCATTTACATTCAATGTTATTTTTGAGAAATGGTTTTTATTCCTTGTCATTTTTATTTATTTCTGGTTTTTAATTTATATTAGTTTCTCCTTTGATTGGCTATTCTTCTAGAGTAGTTCCTCCCCTTGCTGGTTTTCACTTTTATTTTTCATTTCTTCTTCATGAAATATTTGAGTACATTTTTTATTGTAAGCTTTCTAGCTGTGAATTCTTTTAACTTTTGTTTATCATGAAAGGTTTTTATTTCATCATCAATTCTGAAGCTTAATTTTGCTGGGTATAGTATTCTTGGTTGGCATCCATTTTCTTTCAGAGATTGGTATATATATTTTTTAAGACCTAGCTTTGAGGATCTGGGTTGAGAAATCAGCTGAGATCCAGATCAGTTTCCCCTAAAATGGCCTGTTTTTTTTTCTTACAGCCTTTGAAATTCTATCCATATACTGTATGTTAGGCTCGAATTGTTATCATTATGTTGTATAAGGTAAAAATATTTAAAGCAAGTGTGAAAGAGAGTTACATGAGATTCATTTCTAATAGTGAAATAAGATATTTTATACTGAGATTTTCAACATGAGCATGAAATGTGTTGTGAATTCATTTACAAACCCTGTCATTGATGGGCAAAATCTCACTTGTTTTTTCATATGTATAATAAGACACATTACCATATATTTGTCTTTGATTGTTAATTGATATTTCCATTCACATTCATAAATCGTTTTAATGTTTGAGATTTTAAATGAACAATTAAAAATAAAGAACACATTAGCTTAGCATGAACTTACTTTCTACATGTAATTTATCAAACAGATGCTCCCAAGATTTTATTAGATTTGTCTCAGAATCTGAAAACTATATAAATGTAAAGGAATAGGAGCTGAAAGCATTCTTTCACATAACAACCTAGCTTCTAGAAGAATTTTGGAATTAATTGTTATGGGAAAAAAAAAACAATGTCTTTGGGAACACAAAAATATAAGTAATGTTAATTCTACTTACTGTTTTCTGCCTATAAACTAAAATACAAATCTAAAACACTTAGCAGTATTGGGTAAGAAATATTTGATAATTATTTCAACTCATATTCATATGTATTACATTTTCTTACATCTCATTGCCTAATTTCCAAAGAACAGCTTTTTTAAAGCTCCTGTCCCCACTGTAACACAGCCCTGGCATTTGAATCAGAAGTGTCCAATTCATGAGTCAACCCTGAAATTCAGTAACTACTGTACCATGAGCAAGCTGCTCATATCCTCATGTACTATAAGGGTGAAAATACTTATTCTATTGGGTGGCTGAGAGGTTGAATGAAAGAATATAAAAATAATCATGAAAACTGAAGAGGAAGGGTACCAAGGGGTAGTAAGGGGAAAGTGCTGGGGAGTGATATTGGCCAAATAATATTGCAATATTGTATATAATGTGCATGTTTGAATATGTAAGAGCAAATCCCACCAGTGTGCACAGCTGTAATGCATCAATATAATTTAGAAAAAATGAATATATATATATAATATATATGTATGTGAGACAAATGCAAAATCTTGTTATATTCTTACCTCTCTACTTAGGAAAGATACAAGCTTACATAAAGCTACTGAGTTAATTCTGAAAGCATGTACTCACTCATTAATTGTGGGAGTTTAGTTAAGCCATGACACCTCTCAAAAAAATTATTTTACCAAATCTGGCAGATAAGTCAAAGGATCCAACTAACAACTGAATGTAGACCTGGTTGTTTTAAAAGTTAAAAGTAAAGAAAGGCTACCAATAAAAAGGGAATCAGCAATGTCCTAGAATGTGGCCAAACAGGGAAGAATGTCATATTCTCCAGGAATCACCAAGGCTCCAGGGAGTACTTGGAGCCAAAATTGTGATTTCCCTGCCTGTCCTTCAATTGATGTGTACTCCAAGCACATTTTCTGTGCAGCTGGGCACATTGTTACAGACAGAAGGATACTGCTCACTGAGGCCAGTGTTTGTGGCCTAACTTTTTAAAAGAGGAATTTGGAAAACTTCCCAGACACTGCATCTGCCCCTAGCCCTTGCACCTCAGAGTATGAGGCCGGTAAGAGAGAGAGTGAAGACTACTAAATTTATTAGCAGTGGATGGGCCACTCTATCTTTCACTGCAGCAACAGTAGGTGATCCCATCAAAAATCTGTCTGCTGGCTAGCCTGCAAATCCAAGCTGACACCTATGCAGAGTAGATCCTGCTAAATAAAAACAAATGGAATTTCCTTGAAGAAACATGTCATGAGCCAAATGTTCAGCCAGGGAGTTATCTTCTACTTCCATCTGAGAAAAAGTTTTGTTATCTATGCATAATTTGTTATACATCTACTTTTTTTCTTTTTGTCATTTTAAGAACATTAAGCAGAAGTAGAGCATTACATAGGAACTCAACAGTTCAATTACTAATATTTAGTGATGATTTTGATATAACTGGGAAAATGAGTATGAATTAATCTTAATATATTTCAGCTAAAATGTAATCATGATCTATTACAAACATACAACAGTAACCAGCCTCATTGTAAAATAAACCATTTGCCATTATTTGCCATAAAGTAATGGAAAAGACAAAAATAAAATAAAAATTTAAAAGTAAACTATGTGCCATAAATAGTTACAGTTCTCTAGGGTTACTCTGGAATAGTTCTATTAGGAGTAATAATTCAAGAGGCCATAGGGCTTCAAAATATTCTAGTACTAGTAAGACCAGAAGTAGGGTAAGACAAGTATAAGGCAGGGTCACACAAGTCAGAGCCCCATCCTGACTTTATTTAAAATTTTGTCAAGATTTTCTTGTGGATTTTTTGCATTGATTTTCATTTTGTAAATGTTGCATTAAAATATTATTTATATTAGTCCAGGGTTGTTTAGTGCGTTAAATTTTGTGCCTGAGGCAACAGCCTCCCTTGCTTCAACATAGTCCTGGTCTAGAGAAGATTCTTTTCCCTGAAATTAGTTTTCCTACAAATGTCTCCACAAAACTTGGGATATTAATAGTTATTACACTAAAAATAGAAAGGGAAAAAAAAAACAAAGGAAACAGTGCATCAAATATATACTAGGAATGCTTACCCAGGTAAAGTTAAATAGGTTTCTTATCTTTCTCTTTAGAAGCTTTAATGACTGATGCACACTGAGAATCTTACATAGCATGGGGCATTTCTTCAACCTATTTGCCCCCAGGATTCAGTAAATGATATTCTGAGAAACACATTCTACTTGATAATGTCTTAGAGCCATCTTTAGCACATATTTTGAGCCAACAAGCCTGCTTCTCCACAGCTTTTTTTTTCTTTCTTTCACTTACCTCACTTTTTGCCCCCAAAATACTAAAAAGATGGACATGTTGACACAATCAGGCTACAGTTATAAGAGGACTGAATTAGTATTTCTATAAATAAGCATAGTGAAAATAGTAAAGGGATATCAAAATAATAGAAAACACTTTGGCATTTAGCACCTCTTAAATAAAACAGTGTCAAACACACTTACCAGTAAAGTCTGTACCAACTGGGTGAGTGGTGCTGGGGAATTTGCAATATCCATTTCCTGTGAAACGGATTCCTTTTATCATGGCAGCCATGGGAGCTGGTAGAGATGACTCTCTCCTTTCCAGCTGGTATAGAGGAGAGGGACCATTTACTTCTTCAGGTTGAAACCACTTTACATGGATTGTAGAGCTGTTGATCCCTTTAACCACAGGAGGCCTCAGGAGGGCAGGTGCTAAATATTAGAACAATTCTTGTTACTTTCAAGAATCTGGTTTCTATCTCTAGACACAAATATTAACACATATGTATAATACATGCACTTTTGCACATCACATCAAAATCAAATCAGTTGTGGTCACAAGTATCTATATGGTTCTAAGAACTGACAATACAACATAGAGTTTATCTCCAATGCAACTAAACACAACTTAAATGACTAAAAATACTTAACCACAACCTTTCATAACTTTTCTTGAAAACTATTTCTCAATGTTTTCTTAATAAATGACAGATTATAATAGCCACAACTGATGTCCCATCCAGAGTCCATTTAGCAAGTATGTGCTCCATTGTCTTAGCTTCTGCATCTTTCAGCCTCCAGTATTTCATAGACTGCTCCCTTTCCTGCAGAATTACCTTTGGCCAAGTAGGAGCTGCCTCATCTAGGAGCTACAGAATCCCCCAGTGAAACCTGCAGCCAAAGGCCAGCTCAGATGACAAGAGATACAGATTCCCTTGATTTAACATGACATAAGCTTGGCACTACCACTCATAGGAGCTGAGCATGTAACAGAAGTGTCTGAAATGGACTAGTTGGGGAAATAAGAGGGAGTGTAGGATCTGAGAACTGGACAGGGTGAACTGTCACTAATTTGTGCCAATCAGTTGGTAAAACAGGAAGAGTGAACCTAGGATGCCACATCTCTTAGTTCATTAAAAAAAGTCAGAAAGTAATTTTATTAAGACTTTAATTTTTAGAGTAGTTTTAGGTTCACAGGGAAATTGAGAAGAAGGGACAGAGTTTTGTGGTATATTCATGTCCCTGCATAGCCTCTCTCATTACAAATATCACTCACCAGAGTGGTTTATGACAACTGATAAGCCTACACAGGCACATCATTATCACAAAGTCCATCCTTTACCTTAAGATTCACTCTTGGTATTGTACATTTTAGGGGCTTGGACAAAAGCATAATAACAGGTGTTCATTCTTATGGTATCATAAAGTGTTTTTACTGCCCCCAGTTCCTCTCTGCCTACCATTCATGCCCCATCACCAACCCCTATAAACCATTCATCATTTTACTCTCTTGAATATTTATTTATTTTGCCTTTTCCAGAAGGTCACATGCTGAAATTATATAGTATGTAATCTTTTCAGAATGACTTCTTTCACTAATGTGCATGTAAAGTTTCTTCATGATTGATAGTCCATATTAGTAATATTCATAATATTCCATTGCATATACAGTTTGTTTATTCATCTACTGAAAAATATCTTGAGTCCAAAGTTTCAATATTCACAAAACTGCTATAAACATGCATTTGCAACTTTTCGTGTGGATGCAATTTTTCAACTCCTTTGGGGAAATTTGGTGGGATCATATGGTAAGAGCAAGTTTAGTTGTGGGAGAAACTGTCACACTGTCTTCCAAAGTTCCATTTTGCATTCCCACTAGCAATGGAGGAGAGTTTCTATTGCCTCACATCCTCACAAGCACTTGGTCTTGTCAGTGATTCAGATTTTGGCCACTGAAATGAATGTGTTACGCTACCTTCTTGTTTCAATTTGCACTTTCCTCAAGACGTATGATGTGGAGCATCTTTTCATATACTTATTTACCGTATCCATATCTTTTTTGGTCAGAAAGCCATTTCATATACAATTTTCTGATTTTCATCAGGCTTAGAACTGACGTAAATCAAAGCAAACAAATAAGTAAAAAAACACTCTGAAAACCAAATAGAGCATTTGTAGATCAGCAGTCGACAAACTCTGGTCAAGGCACAAAAGACTCTGGGCAGCCTCTGATCCTGAAGTCGTCAGGAGCACTACTGTCCCTGCAGCAACAGTGCCACTAGCAGTGACCTCAGACAAGGAGCAGCAAGTGCCCAGTGCCCTCAAGTATGCTGGGGCCTGGTGTGCTTCAAGGTCCTTGGACACTGGCAATTCTTGGGAGTTCCAAAGAAATTCCAAGAGAAAAAGAGATTAAGAGTTTGTCTACAATCTGCTGGAAAGGGAATAAGAGCATCACCTGAGTTGCTGAAAATTATGGCTAATGTGCTAGTGTTTTGACTTTTTTTCCTTGAACAGGTGAGTTAGTGGGTTGAGATTTATTCTTACTCTAAATGTGTTGGCTGGATTTGATAAGTGAAAGTGAAGAAAGGAATAAATGTCATAATGACCAAGCCTACTAAAAAATAACTCAAAATAAGGCTGTGGACTTTTAATTTACACGTGTGTTAACAAAGCCTTATAGACACTGAGCCATGGCCTGTTTCAATAAACACAAATCAAAATGATATGAATACAATAACTGAAATCCTGGAACCATGATAGGAAACCTACCTTAAGACAGTTTAAATTATTATGTGTTACCTTTTAGACTTTGGCCAGCTTTCTAAAAGAGAAATAATTACTTGTGATTCTATTTTAACTTTTTGTAAAGAAGAAAAGGCACTGAACAAAAAGTTCATTAACTTAGAAAGATAATTAACAATTCTGTTCATCTTCTGCCACTGAAACCCATGTGATATTTTTACATACGTATAAATCTGTAAATTATATGCATGATTTCTCCTAGTATTGTGTGCCAAAAAGCAGCTAAATGGTGGGTTCACAAAGATCTCGTTTTGCACGCTATCTTCCCACTTCAAAATAATCCAAAACAAAATAAGAAGATAAACCATCCAGAAACTTCTTCTCCCACTACGATTGTCATTAGAGTTTGGAATTCCACCATTGTATTAAAATTTCATCAGGCCTCTCTGTGCATCTATGTCCATTTTCTCATTTAATCTTCAGATCAATCCTATAAATTAAGAGTTATTATTATTCCCATGTTATAGGAGAGAAACTGAGGGTCAGTCAGATTAACTAACTTGCTTGAGCTGAGAAAGAACAAAAGCAGAGCTCAAACTAAATCCTTCTGATTTCAAAGCCCAGACTTAAGCACTCTGCTCTATTGCTACCTTGGTTAGGATCTTACCAAAGAAGGAGGGCTGCCCAGGATTTTTCAGTCCTGGACGCAGAGATGCAAGTGAAGGAACAATTACATAGTTTATTTTCAGTTTTGAACTTTTTAGAAACACACAAAAAATCATGTTTTGAGTTCTTCTATTTTCTGTACTTCACTTAAGACTATCTAGGGTTCTGGGACTAGGCTCCTGAGCTTTTCAGATGGAAAAATACCATCTAGCCCAATAGAACTTATCCTAATACTGAAAATGTTCTAGATTCATTTCATTCGAACTAAATATTTAAAGGAAGCATGAATCAGCCTCCTGTACTTTTTAATGATGGAAGAGTTTCATTGTTTAAAAAACTATCTTGTCTTCAAGTTGACCTTTGTTTGATATTCAGTGCAACTTTTTTTTATCTAACTGAATGGGGGGAGCAATGAAGTTCTGCAGCATCATACTATTCAGAATTCTGTCCTCAATGGTAGCATAACCCATAATCATTTCTTACTCAGAAATACAACTTGAGAGTCAAAAATCTAAAGGAATTCCAGCAACTCTGTAGTTGCTTTTTAAAAGACAACCTCCTAAAAGTGAGAGCATGCACTTGCTTTTATTTTGGCAAAAAGATTATAATCAATAAAGGCACTCTTACATTGAGAGTCCACAAATTAATGTCTAGTGTTCAAAGTCTAGTAAGTTGTGGAGTCTCTCCTTCAATTCCCAGGGGAATTATCTCACCAAGCAATTACACTGTTCTTACCAAGTCAACTCCAGAGAATGAGTTGAACTACGGGATATTTTCTATTCTTTTGCTTAAGGAAAAAAGAAAGAAAGAAAGAAAGTCCAGCTGGTGTATTGTACAATTTCACATGGAGGAGTCAACCAAGTTTGTTTGAAAGGGTGAGCACCCTACTGAGTCATTCTTTTCTCTAAAACCAGAAGGAGGAATTAAGTGAAGTTGTCAATCAATTAAACTAGACCTGCCTGCCGCCTGCCTCCCCCCTGCCTCCCCCCTGCCCACTAACATACACACAGAATCACCAAGAGAGATTGAGGTAATGAAGGATTATTTGTTAGATTATGAAACCAAAGGGATTATAGCTACAAATAAATATAGTCTTTAAACATTTCTTAATTATAAAACAGTAAATTAAGAGATAATATTAAATAACAGAAAGGGCTCTGCACACCTTTAGAAATTATATTTCACTTTTTAATTTCCAATGCTGCAAAGATTTTAGAGAAAAATAACAAAATTTATATCTGGCTAAGCTTTCCTGTGAACAACATGAGAATAAATTTTTGGCAAAATAATTTGACAATAACATCTGTTACCACAAAAATGCATGATTATTTTAGTTTTTACAAAACAAATTTCTATACAAATACTAGGCAATATTACTTCTAACCAATAACATATCTTTCAAATTACATATTGTAAAAGAAAGCAATTTACCTACATTCAATATGTATCTATTTCTACTTAGAAAATTCTATTGTAAATGTAAAGCATAAAATGAATCTTCAATATCTATCATTTCAAAGAATAATACATGATGTCTGCTTTCACTTGGAATGAAATTACAATGTTCTTGGAGTTTTTTTCAATTGCACTGTAATCCAATTTCTAGTAGATCTCTCCTATTTATAAAGATACTTTTATAAAATGCTCTGCTAATCTACATTCTTTATGCAGCATTTATTACTTTATAATCTGATTAATGGCATATTGTAATGAATAAATTTACACTTGCAAAATTTATGTAGTGTGAGTTTCAAGCATCATAGGATAAGAACTAGGCAGACACTTACTGAAACACAGGTCTGTGTAATCAAACCTCTACAGTTATTTTCAGGGAAGAATTTGTTGTCTATGAAGACTGTATGACTGCGTGATTCATTATGTTAAAATACCATCCACTTGCTATTGTGAAAACAGAAATCCAGAAGTGACAAGCACTTCCACAATTCAGGGATATATAGGGAAAAGATTAATATAACACAACCTTAGGCACCTAGTCAAAAGAAAATAATTTTGACTTTCTCAAAAATGTGATATGAAATGCAATTTGCTCTGATGGGGTGGGGACTAGGATGCAGACAAAAGTCCAGGGAATGAAATCATGATTTTTTCCCAACTGGCAATTGCCTGGCTGTACCTGCTCACTAATCAATATCCAGAAGAGAAAGGAATTCTCCCCACAAACTCAGAGATCACCCAACATTGCCATATTGACTCTCTGTTTTCTGACTTAAGAGAACAAAACACATTTTGCCATGTCCTGGTTCACTAATCACCTTCTTGAGTGGATACACTCAGTGGGACTGACCTGAAAAGGAGAAAATTTAGGTTCTAGACTGACTCTATAAGATACTACTTATGGAACATTGTAATAATAATAATCCATTATTTGAACTCTAATAATCCATTATTTGAACTCTCTGTTCTTCAGTTAACTCATTTGTTAAGCAGTGACAGACCTGGTTGTGTCTAGGGTCTCTCCAGTTTCAAATTCTACAAATGAACATTTTAAACTAGTGCTTCTCAATGAGTACACCAAGATGGGGTGTATGGCATACTGATCTCCTTAGTTCTTGAGGAAGCCAGCAGGAGCCCTCTGGCTTATTCCCTTCGTCTTTCGGCCACTGTTCCTTTACCCCAGTATGGAATATAAATGTTAGAATTGTTCTACGTGTTCCCTGAAATAAAGTGAGACTACAAAGGCATTACTTTTAGAGAACTTAAGTGAACTTGGTGAACAAAGACTGCCTAAACTCATTACCATTTTGGCGATAATTGATGATTTGTATGCACCTAAGTAGCATCCTACAGGTGAAGAGAGAAGGGGATCCATTATTTCTGAACTGCATATATAGCAGCAGTGATGACAGCAACCACTGTTCCCTAAAGTCCACCATTAATAAAAGGTAGTTGCTTGGACTGTAATTATGGCATCCTTGCTACCCAAACTTGAAGCTTTTATGGGTCTTATGCAATTAACTACTTAAATGCATCGTAACACTTGCTTCTCTGACAGCAAAGTATTGATTTTTTAATCATTTTCAAGTCTCCTCCAGCACAAATAAATGTACTACAGTTACAGTTAATGCACTGTGTACATGCATTAAATGCTGGTGTCACACAATTTATTATTTTGTGATTTATAGAATTGAAGTCTGGCCTCTCAGAAAGTACCGTCAGTGATCTAACATCAGCAAGGAAACTACCATTGTCCTTGATCCTCCAAATTCTCTAACTTCAAAAAGCTAGAGACCTTTTTTAATAGGATACTTAGGTTTTCAAAAAAAAAAAAAAACCTGAAAGGTGCTGAATGTAAATCTTTTATATATGTCAGTGTGTGAGAAAATTTAAAATAGCTTAACAGAGAAGATACAGTTTATATTTTCCTAAAGGTGTCACTGTGGGACCTATCGCAACTTTGTTCAGATGAATTTTTGCCTGGTTAATTTCTTTCCTTACAGTTTTTAGGGCACATCTGTCAAAATATTGTGTATACTAGAGCCTCTCTGATTCAGTCAATTTTTACATATTTTAACTGCATTGTTTTAATGCCTTATTATAGAATGCACATAGAGTACATTACAAAACCAAGACTGTGTTTTTGAAAATCTTATTTCTGAATGCCATTCCTGAAAGACAAAAAAGACAAAAAGACAAATAGACACCCTGACAAAGTCACACATCTAAAAGCAGACCTGATGACCAGGGTCAGTACACGTTTCACAAAAACACCTTTTCCTTGGGTACATCTACACACTCAAAATTGAAGTTGGTGAATAAAAAGCAGTTAATTTTGTTTTGTTAGAAATAATATCATTTTAGTTTTAGCATCTAAGACAGATGCCAGCATTTCACTCTGAACAGATGGTAATTCCATCTAATAGTGCATCTCTGTATTAGTAAGGTCTGTTGTGTATACAAATAGTAATAAACACTAGGTAAGGATCAAAATAAATTTTAATTGTTGACATTAAATCCTGGCAGCCACAGTTCTAAGGCTGCAATATTCCTTTTTCAAGTCTGTCAGATTTACTAATGCTGCAAAAGCTTTTCTGAAAGCTGCCAGATTCCAGTTCCAATAAAAACATGCTTGCACACTACCAGTTATGGTCTTCAATCAGGATACCTGCACTCAAACACTGAAATAATTCTTCATGAATGACATGGAACCAGTGGTACTGTCTGTGTGATGGTGTGCCAAGTGTTTATTTTTTTGAATGCTCCTGAAGGACTGAACATTTAATTAAGGAATCAGCATAAAATGGTGCATCCAATTGTAACATTAGGGGCCACAGTATTATCACGGCCACTTTCTTACTCCGCTAAGTACAGATCTCCCATTCAATGCAATTTATTCTATTTGCCAAACTGGATATTCCTAAACTCGCCAAAAGTGACATCATCCTTTGATTTTGTTTGTTTTGTCCAAGTCTGAAGGAGTTCCCTGACAATCACAGGCACCATCAGCAGTGCTTTCTATAGGCTTGCTGGGGGTCAAGTGTGCCAACAAGCACCGATCTGGTTCCCATAATGCCTCCAGTGATATGGTATTACAAGTACTATTCCCTATTTCTTTTGGGAAGCTGCCATGTTTTAAAAAAGAATCATTTAAAAAACAAAACAATAAAAAAAACAGTTTGGCATTCAGGTGACTGTTCAATAACACACATGCTTTGCAATCATATTTCTTTAAAAAATGGATGTATTTTTTTTAATCATGAAAAATATATTGCTTCCACCATATGGGACAACCAACGACTCACCAACCGATTTAAGATGCAGCATATTGAGCTGACCATATGTTACAGTGCTGTTGAATGGCTGAGTGATTCATGCCCGTCACATTCTAGTATATCAATTAAAGCTCCTTGAAGTCTGCATGATTTGTGTCTCTGTTATTAAACCCTGCTAATTCATCCCACTTACACATCTGTTATAAATCTCTAGGAGTGCTGCATGATTCATGGCAATCTGTGAGCATGCTACAGCAAATTCTTCTCCTTGTAATTAACAGTAAATTGTTTTACTGCCATGCAATGAATTTTTCAGTTATATTGCAAATGAACTCCTAAATGTGCGGTTCTTTCCTAAGAACTGACTTATATCATTAGGCAATTAAAAAGTATTGCTTTGAACCAAAAGCTTTTAATCAAGAGAAATACAACTTAAATGTTGCTTAAGAGCCAAGGAAATTTGACATGGTGGTTATAAGTGTAAAATAATTTCTGTTGAAAGAGCAAAACAAACAAACAAAAAACCTTCAGCATACTCAGTTTCACTGATGTTAAGACACAAAAACTGCTGCCTTGAGAAGACTTGGTGAGACAAGTTTTTGCACAGATACTGTTTATCTGAGAAGTTACTTAAGTCATCTGTCACTATGAAATTTCTCAGGCTGCTTTACACTTCTCTAATTGTAAAATGCTGCTTTTATTCTAGAAATAAATAATTGGATAATTAGCCAAGTTGAATCATCAGAGGATTCCAGTGCTGTTCAAGTGTTCTTGTCAAAGGTGAAGCAAATTCATTTCAGCTCGCCTCTGCAGCTCTTCCAAGAGGCTTTGATTTTTTTCCCACCACTTTCTTGGCAGCAGCCTCAGATTCATGAGTCCATACATCAAGTCAGTAGTTTAACAACAAATGGAATTAAATTCAAAGAAGGGAAACTAATTGAAGGACAGCAACAAAAGTGTTTGGTAATGTGCTTTTTAATATGGCATGCCACATTTGCATGATAATTTTTCCTTTTTAGCATGGAGCAGAAAGTGACTAGCTTAATGAGGGATTATTCAAGACAGGAAGGAACAAAATGCATTCATAACTAAGAACAAAGATTGTATTATGAAGCGAAAACAGGCAACCTCAGAGAAGTAACTGGATGATTGGTTTATGCATTATGAATAAAAAGGTAGAAAAATATTTATATTAGTATTCACTAATGACTATATATACAAGATTGTTGTAATTAAAATTATAAATTAACATATTAAGAGTGCTTGTTTAATCACTCTGGGTCCTATTCTCAATGAAAAGACTTATGTACCTGCATGCAAAACAATGTGTTTTTTCAACCCCGCAGCAAACAGACTGTAAGTTTCACTTTGGATTCAGAGCGAAAACTTAATGCACCCCTAATTACTTGCTTAATGGGAGATGGACACTCCTAAGCTCAGAGAGTTAGAGGTCAATTTACAAAAGGCGAAAGAAATATCATGTTGTTCCTTCAGGAGTGAATCTCCAAAAGGAATTTCTAAAAAAGATGGTTTAAAGTGGACTCAGTTTGAAAAAGGTGAAAATACGATGAATTTCCTAAATTAAAAGGGTTATATGTGTGAAAAAGTGTAATAAAAATTTTAAGAGAGCCCATTTCATTAGATGGACACACTCATACGACTAGAAACAAATCCAAAGCCACCAATAACACCAATTTGATATTTTGTAAAGGTGAGACACTAGCTCCTCCTGGAAGAATACCTTCTATAAACCAGTTCCCAGACTTTATCACTAGCATCAAAACCAAAAGAGAGCAATACAATATCCAGGATGCAATGAACCCATTCTAATCAAAGTTGGTTGGAATAAAATATTTAAAACAAAAAAGAGCCAAGTATAGTTCTCAAGCTTTTTAATGAAACAGTCAGATAAAACTTTACAAGTATCTTTTTGATTTTGTGACCAAGATTTAAGGAGGAAATATTTTTTTCCAAGATTCAATGCTTCTAAAAGGCTAAACAGTACTTCTAATTTTTGATACTCTTTTTCAAAAATTTTGGATGTTATCTAGCCTCTTTTTATCTCTGATAATGAGCTCATATAACTATATTAGATTTAAGAGTTCAACTTCCCTAAGTACATTGAAATTTGCTGGAAAAATATATACCTCCAAATTACACTGTTATTACAAGAAACAATGGAGCAGGAAGAATCATACTGCAAGTCAATTTTTATTCCTTTCCTACTACAAACTTCTTGATTATTCAAAAGGACAGGCCTTCACATTATTTATTTCTATAATGTCCATGAGTTCTATCCAGATGTTTACTCTCAGGAAATTTTTAGAAAAAAAAAAATTACCTACTGAAAATAAAGGAGGCAAAAAAAAATACTGAATCTATATTTGATGGGGGATTCCTCATATTTAAATAAAACAAATAAGTTCCTTTTCACTGACCTAAAAGAACCTGAAAGTGGTGCATCATATAATAAAGTATAAGCAAAGTTATTTCCCTTCTATTGTCATGTAAATGATGTTATTTTCAACTTGGAAGACAAAGAGTCTGATGGTTCTCACAAAATATACTAAAGGATTAAAACAAACTTTTGCCCTAAGTTGAATGCTCTGCACAAGAATAAAATAAATAACACAAAAGAACCAAAAAGACAAATAATAATAATAATAATAATAATAATAATAATAATAATAATTAAATCCCACCCCACCCCAGAAAACCACTAAAATAATTTCTCCTTTAGGAAAGAAAGGATTTCAAATGGAAATAAAAATCAATGCAATTAAAGAAATAAAATGGAAACTGAGTAGATGAAAAGCTTTGTCAAAAATCAAAGAATCACACATCTGAAATTTCCCATCTTCTTCTCTTGCCTTGCTCAATTTTCTACATTCCGGCTTCTGCTCTGGTCACCCTAATTAGAGGGCTACAATATTTCACACCATCTTCTAGTCTTCCCTCTTGTCAACCCATGGATTTCTTCTCTATGATGGCACTCCATTCCCTTTTTTAAATTTTTACTTCGACTCATCTGATTTATTCCCTTACTGCCTCTTGGGAAAGACTACCAGACTCTATTCACACCATTTCTTCTTATTTATTCTCTTTACTGCAAGAGAAGTCTTCATTAGACCCAGCTTTCACCACAGCAGTACCTGGGACAATGCCGGCATCTGAAACACTGACTAGCACATGATTTGTGCTCAGTAAACACTTGTAAAAACTTGACGGAACATTTAGTCCATTTCTAGCGTCACTCTGTGAGACAACTTACAATATTCCAAATAAAAACCATTTATCCCATTTTCTGTTCCTATAGCTTTCTTTTAGCCTACTGGCAGACCTTAGAATATACCCCTTAGTGGTGTTAATCCTACTTGTTAGGTGTCAACTCCTTGACCCTAGCACTGTCCAGATTATTTTTGAATTCCCTATAATACATAGATGCTCACTGACTGAGCCTTCACAAGAAAATATACTAATGATTTGTTTAAGACATACTA
The DNA here is from genome assembly GCA_020662805.1 of Glaucomys volans. Taxonomy (NCBI): domain Eukaryota; kingdom Metazoa; phylum Chordata; class Mammalia; order Rodentia; family Sciuridae; genus Glaucomys; species Glaucomys volans. The sequence goes on along the minus strand of JAJEJO010050368.1, from coordinate 1,346,096 downwards.
ATAACTATACAGCAAATAACAAATTTGAAACTAGTAATTTGGGGGCAAATTTTTGAAATGCACAGTTATAATGCTGACTGATACACTTCTTGCAGAAATAATAAAATGCTTTCAGACTTTGTCTTTTTGAAGTTTGTTTTGCAATAAACTTGGTTTTAAAACTCTCCATTGTTGCAGATATGCTATAATGTTATAAAATTAAAGTTGTATAATAAACTTTTATTTTGATAGCTCTAGAAATTCTATAACATTTATACACCAATAAAATGTTATATAATAATATGACAATAATCATAACCAATTTTTATTGAGAATTTACACTGTAATGAGAACTTTTTAAATTACATGCATAAACTTTTCTAATTCTTGAAAAACTTCTAAAAATATACTATCTTAATTTTTGAATTGAGAAACTGAGGGATGGAGTCTACATAATTCACTCAAGGTCACACAGATCTAAATGTCAAAACCCAAATTCAAACCATTGCACAGAAGTTTCTCGTTTTTCTCCTTAATATATTTTAAAAATTGAAAATAAAGATAAGCACAAAGTAATGCAAGGTACTTTTCACTCTATGAAAAAATATAAGAATATCCTCTTACTTTATAAAGCTAACATTAGTATCTCATACCTTTTAAAGAATGAGACATTTCCAATCCTATTTTTCAGAATAAAACATTTTGGGAGACAACTGAGAGGTCACAGATTAGTTTTAGGTCACAGTCTCTCCAGTGGTAAGGAGTGGCCCACAGTCTCCTCACCGCTAAACACAACCAGATCATGCAGCAGATGCCCACGTAGTGCAAGTGTAGAAGATGTACCATGGTAGGCAGCCTAAAGGAGAGACTACTTAGGGGGTGTATTGCTGAGAAAATGTCATTGGGAGTGATGTCATAAGAAGGATAAATTAGACTTACTCCACCTTTCAAGGAAAGAGAATTAAGAATGCTGAGTGAAAACCACAGGGATATATTTTCAATCAATTTTAAAAACCACTTTTAAAAGAGGCATCTAAAGTTGGTATGAATTTGCCTGAGAGGTAGTTTTTCCCCTATCAGTAAAGGTACCAGACACAGGTTGGGCAAACCCTGCAGGGAGTGCTATGAAGAATATATTGATACTGGCTATCGAGTCACACTAGATAACTTTTAAATATTCTATAACCCTGAGAGACTGGGATTCCAGTTCTGCTCAATCATGTTTGGGGGCTGTCCATTCTAACACTACCTCAGACCAGTCCTAGTATGTGCTAAGACTCTGGTTTCACTTTCTCCAGCCTATACAACTGATTATTATTTCAATTTTTTTCCAAAATTGTGTCATTTTTCCTAAAAGAGAAGAGTATACTCCCTTTGTTATTCATACTCTGTAACCCTTAATACAGTGTATAAAAATCAATGGTCTTATAGGAAGGCTAGGAATTCCTTAAATGTATTCAGACATTCTGAGATGTATTTCATACATCTGAAATAAAGAAAGATTAGATGTATAAATATACAAAGAGTTCAGTTGAAGAGATAATAAGTCATGATTTCATGAATTTGGCAATCATTTATATTAATAAAAGTTCGGAACAAACAAATTACTTGAGGGCTGGGGATATAGCTCAGTTGGTAGAGTGCTTGCCTTGCAAGCACAAGGCCCTGGGTTCAATCCCCAGCACTGCAAAAAAAAAAAAAAATTACTTGAGTGAGATAATTTGAGCCAAATAAGTTTTTCCAGAACAGGGAGGAAGACTCAATAGAATTATGCCGATTAATATTAGGATGAAGATATTTAGGAATGAGGTGTAGGGAATATGTTAGTTAAATAGATGCTTATATCTGCAATTCATCTAGGAGTCTTAAGTCTCTCTATATTTAGACACTTCCTTAAAGAGAAACTAAGCCTTATGGAATTGCTTTTCAGAAAACCTTTGATTTGAAAATATGCTACAAATGTTAAATCATTGGATTATACAGGTATTAGTGACACATGTAATTAAAGTTTATATAAACCTATATGGTTCTAAGTGAAGCAGGCAAAAATGATTCACACTATTTCTGAAGAGGATTATACTTGACAATTAGTTTCTTTTTAAATTTTATAAACCTAGGAGTTTATTAATCATAAAAAATAATAAGTAAATTAAAACATGATCTGAAGGCAAATCCAATAAAGACAAAACATGATCTGAAGGCAAATCAGTACTTCCTAGATATCCCCATGGGACAGGACTGAGTAGACCCAACCCCACAAAAAATGTTAGGTCTGAAGGAAGAAGTATGCTGAAGCCCTCACGAGAAGCCTTCTGAGCCCTGGTGGCTGAGCCCTGCAGCCACTCTCATTCAGCATCAATTATAACTCTTCGGACACAGCTCCTGGGCACCTCTTAAGTCTAACATTATTGTTTTGTTTAAAAATGTCAAGGTGGATCGCAATCAGAGTTAGCAAAAGAAAGCAGTAGGTGACAAAGTCCAAAGGAGAGAAACTTCATAGGTGTTTGTTTATAAATATACAATCTATTTTTACATATCCATTAAAACTCACTTACCTGCTGCTAAAGTTTGTCCTGCTCCGGAAGCACTGGTTACACAACCAATTGAATTGCAGAGAGAAACAGTAAACTTGTATATCCTATAAGGCTTCAGTCCTTTTACAACATAAGACAGGTCTTGGGATTTAGCCGTGTGCAACAGCTTCAAGGCAAAATGTAATAATAATAATAATCAGATAATAGATAATCAGTGCAGAAAATATAATCTTGGCAGACAAAGTTCCATGAATTCAGACACAGAGAATTAAGGCCAACTACTATTAGGAAAAGGGATTTTTTAAAGAGTCTCAACAAGCCAGAATTTAATTGATAATTGTACAATCACACTGTTTTATGAGGTAATAATCCAGTTCCTGAGTGGATAAATGAGGAAACCAAGTTATTGCCTCATAAAGCAGCGTGGTGGTATGGTTATTGTCACCAATAGTAGAGATAAAGATGGTGACATTGTCATTGTTACTGTGAAAAAGTCCAAACAAAACCATGGGACTTGGCCAAAAGTAAAGTGTAGTAATACCACATGCTATTTGATGGCACTAGAACAGAACAATGTCACTGTGTTAAATCAATTCTATCATTTTCTGAAAAAAAGAAAAAACAAAGAACAAAAAGGGAAAACAATTAAATATATTAGTGAGTATCCACATGAGGTTCTCAATTATCTTTCTTATATATACAAATATAAACAGATTAGATCAAAGTTACATTTTTTTGATATAATGTCTTTATCATCCACTTTCAAATGAAAATAGCAGATTTGAGCAAAGGAGACAGAGAGGAACTCTGTAGTTCACAAACAAGTAATTAAACCGCCAACACTGAGAATTGGCCCCATCCTTATAACTAGAATTGATCAAAAGCAACCATGTAAATTTGCTTAGGCTGTGGATGTGAATTATATTGAGGAAAAGAAGTCATTAAAACAGAACATCACCTGCCATGAATACGAAGTTATTTTTCTTAGGACTGTTGATGTATACTCACATGGCAAATAATGATGCTTTGGTCAACAATGGACCGGACTGACAGCATATGATTAGGGTCCCATAAAATATAATGGAGCTGAATGATTTCTATCCCTAGTGATATCATAGCCATTGTCATGCTGTAGCATAAAGAATTATATGTTTGTGGTGACACGAGTGTCAACAAATCCGCTCTGCTGCCAGTGGTAAAAAGTATAGCACATACAACTATGTATAGGGCAAAAATACTGATATGATAACAAATGACTCTTACTGCTTTACATATTTACTATATTATACATTTTGTTACTAGAATGTAATTCTCAACTTATAAAAACAAAGTTTCCGATAAAGCAGTGTTCTGTGTGACACCAGCAGCAGCTTCACCCATCTCATGTCCACCATGCTTCTCAATTGCACCAAGAGACCATGTAGAGTGATTGACTTATGCCACCTACTGATATACTTTATGGTGTTTGCACAACTTATCTCTTAAAAACACATCCCTGTCTTTAAGTGATAGAACTATACATTCATATAAATTAATCTTCTAAAAATAAATGTAAATACAGATAATTAGAAAGTTCAACATTTGGAGTAATTTTTAGATATTTTCCTTTAAGAGTACAATAAGAGTACAATAAATCAAACTTGAAGCATTTGTCTAGGTATTAACTTTAAAATTTTATGACCTAAAAAAGCAAAAGAATACTTAAAACAATAAAAACAGCAAGGATAAATGTAAGATAAAACATAACAATTAAAGACCTAACATCAGTTATAATTATAAATTTATTTTAAATACTATAACATACCAGATTAGTAGACTACATTGTTTAAACTAAAGGATATGTATTGTATTAATTAGGATTTTATCACAAGATAGTTGTAAATGAATCAAACATTCAAACTAATGGAAAACTACAGCAAGGAATCACAAATCACTGACTCTTTTTCTGTCTGATATGTAAAATAAAATTTTGTGTTTATACATGCTCTGTCTACTAAAAAGGCTTAGAAAGTGACAAATCTATTAATAGTGGATTCAAGAGTGTTTTCCCAAAATTTATGGCCATGGAAGATCTCAGAATGTGGCTTCTGGACATTGGGTCTTTGCAGATGTTACTAGTTAAGTTATCCTGTATTTATTGTTGGCCTTAAAGTCAGTGCCCTTATAGGGCCTTTATAGGAGAAATGAAGATAGAGACACCTGAGAAGAACGGGGATGTGATAATAGAAGCAGAGATTGAAATTATGTTCTTAAAAACCAGGTAGTACCAGCAAAGGCTGGAAGCTGGAAAGAGCAAGAAATGACTCTCCACTAGTGTGGGTGGAAGAAGCAAAGAACCTTAGTTTCAGACTTCTGGCTTCCAGAACTATGAGGGAACAGATTTCTGTTGTTTTAAGTCACTTTATTTATGCAATATGTTACGGGAGCCCTAGGAAGCAAATACAACAGAGGTACAAAGGTCTGACCTCTGGACTCCATTTGGGACAACCTCAAGAGTGACTGCAGTTCCAGAACTACCCACAGGATAAGTTGAGGTCTTCTGAATAATTGCATCATAGCCCAACTTATTATTTGGCTTAATCTTCATCTTTTTAAATTTTTATTGGTACAGAAATAGTGGGTTTTATTGTGCATATACATACACTCGCATAATAATTTGATCAATTTAATTTCCAAGTACTTCCTTTTGCCATCCTCTTCTCCTTCTCCCTTATCCCTTTGTACTACCCTGCAGGTTTCCCTTCTATTTTTATTAGTGCATTATACTTATATGTAATAATGTAGTTTATTTTGACAAAATCCTCTATGTATATAACATAATAATTTGTTCCATTTCAGTCCCCAGAACTTCTCTTCTCCCTCTCTTCCTCCCTGTCTGTGACCCTGTTCCTCCACTCTACTGACCTTCCTATTTATTGTCATTTAAAATTGGTACATTATAGTTATACACAAAATGGAATTCATTGTGATATATTAATACATGTGCATAGCATAATTTGATCAATTTCATTCCATAGATTCTCCCCTTTCTCACCCCTCTTTCCTTCCCCTCAGTTCTCTTCCTCTATTACACTGCTTTCCCTTCTATTTTCACATGCTTCCCTCTTTATCTTCCTTATTTCTCTCCAGCCTCCACGTATGAGAGAAAACATTTGACCCTTGACTCTGAATCTGGCTTATTACTTAGCATGATGTTCTTCAGTTATATCCATTTACTAGGTAAAGGCATAACAATACCTGATATCAAATTAAACTACAAATATATAGTAACAAAAACAGAATGACACTGGTGTATAAACAGACACAAAGACCAATGGAGTAGACAACACAAAGACAAACACACACGTACAGTCATCTGATCCCTAACAAAGCTGCCAAAAACATAAATTGGAGAAAAGACAGCCTTTTAAACAAATGGTACTGGGAAAACTGGTTATCCATATATAAAAGAATGAAACTAGACCTTTATCTCAACCCTGTACAAAAATCAACTCAAAATGAATCAAACACTAAAGAACTAGACCAGAAACTGTACAACTCCTAGAACAAAATGCAGGTGAACACTCCAATATATAGACATAGGAAACAGCTTTCTTAACAAATCCCTAAAGCTCAGGAAATAATGCCAAAAGTTAATAAATGGAATGGTATCTTATTAAAACACTTTTGCACAGCAAAGAAAACATTAGAAATGTCAACAGAAAACCTACAGAGAGAAAATCTTTGCCAGCTACACTTTTTTGACAGTAGACGAAAATCCAGAACATATAAAGAACTCAAAAAACTTAACACCAATCTCCCCTATCAATAAATGGGCAAATGATCTAAACAAATGTTTTTCAAAGAAAAAATGTGAATGGCCAAAAATATATAAAAAAATGTTCAACATCTTTAACCATCAGGAAAATGCAAATCAAAACTATACCATGATTTCCCCTCACCCCAGTTAGCATGGCAATCATCAAGAATACTAATAACAATAATTGCTGGTGAGGATGTTGGGGGGAAGGGTACATATATGTATTGCTGGTGAAACTGCAAATTGGTAAAACCACTTTGGAAAGCAGGATACAAATTCTTTAAAACCTAGGACTGGAAAAACCATAAGACCTAGCTATCCCATTCCTTGATATTAATCCAAAAAGAACTAAAGTCACATACTAGAATAGAATGATACATTAATATCAATGTTTATAGCAGCACAATTCATAATGGCCAAGTTATGGAACCAACCTAGGTGCCCATCAACAGACAAATGGATAAAGAAAATGTATACACAACGAAGTTGTATTCATCCATAAAGAAGAATGAAATCTTGCATTTCTTACTACTTTACATGTGTTGTTTCTAAGAGGTCTTTCCCATAAACCTTCTGCATGCTAGTCTTCAAGCACAGTGTATGGTTTCTGGGGAATCCGACCTATGAAAATGGTACCAGGAGTGATCCTAGAGAGCAGATTCTACAATGATATTTGGAGTTGGGTCACCATCCCAGCTGGCTGAAAATGAGAACCTTGTTGTAGGTGGTAAGCACAGCACTGGTAGCCCACAACACTCTCTAGTAGTACAATTTTTAAACTTACACTGGTGGTGAACTCATAATTACTAGGACTACTTTGGGAAAAGTAGTACTTATCAGAACTATATAATCAGATGGCATTGAAGAAAGGCAATCCGAGGATAATTAATCACCAATTTAAGGCAAACCATAAAAGCTTCCTTGACAGTTTCAGTTCTTTATATCAATAAGATCATGTTAAATGAATCAGATTAGCAAGAAACAATAGGTATGGTATAGGTCTTAGTAAGACATGTGCTCCAGAAAGTGGGAGATAACTTTATAAAGATTAAGAGATCTGCCACCTAAGTGAAGGTTTTAAAGGAGTTCAAATTGAGAAACACTAGGACACCCACTGCAGAGGAAAAGACAAAATTATTGTATCTAGCATCTACTACCACTAAGAAGGAAGCACAAAATCTGGGAACTTCCTCACATTCAACAGGGAGTATGTTCCACACTTGGGTAGTGTTCTGACCCAGTTACCACGTGATATGGAATGCTGCCACTTATGAGTGCATTCCAGAGCAAGAAAGAGCTCTGCACAGAATCAAGCTATGGTGCAAGCAGAAGAGCCATTTGGAATCTAAAGCCTAATAAAGTCTACGGTGCTAGAATTAATCATGATGGAAAAAGATGCTTTGAGGTCCTTATGGAAAGAGAGTCACAGGGTAAATCCCTAGTGTTCGAAGCAAGAGCTTATCATGTGATAGAAACTCTATACCATTTGCTGAACACTGCCAGCATGCTACTGTTTAAAAGCAAAATGCCCAACTATGAAACATCAAATGACCTGGTGGTGAGAGCTACTTCACCAGAATTGAATTCATTCAGACATGCCAAGTCTCAGGGTCTAGGGGGTTTAATATAAAATTCATCATAAGATAGAAGTGAACATCTGGGATTGGGTAGAAGCACAGACAGAAGCCATGACATGACCTGCAAATCCAGTGAAGTTTCCTCAAGAACTGAAAAGAAAAAAAAAAAAGAGAGAGAGAGAGAGAGAGAGAGAGTGAGAGTTTAGCTCACAGATGGGTTGTCTTGGATACATGCTTGCAAATCAGAAATGGGTAGCTGCTACTATGTATCTCCACATAGAAGGTCCTAAAGAACAGCAATGAAAAGAAATTCTCTCACCAGGCAGAACTTCAGACAGTGGTCCCATTCATTGGTTTTATAATTGGTTAAATATTTGTGGACTACATGATAGTCACTTGGCTATATGGGCCATGGGTGTAAAATGACAAAGATTGGAAGATCAGAAAGTAGGAAGTCTGGGAAAGAAAAATGTGGCTAGATCTTTGGGAATGGACATAAAATGTGAAGATCTGTTTATTTCAGTCAATACACACCAAAGCACATCTCTCTCGGAAGACACACTAGACAGCCAAATGCACAGAATGACCCATCCAGTTGATGTCAGCAGACTCTGTCACTGTCCACCCCCATGCTGGAAAATGGGCTAATGAGGTATATCAACCACAACTATAAGGTGGAGAGAACAAGAATCTCTCATCTTCCAGGACTGTTATGTGTTTCAAATTAATTAGTTCATGGACACAGTAAAGCCTTAGTAACTGATAAACTGTGATTAGTATTCTCATTACTGCTTGCTGGAGTATAAATTGCTAGAAGGTAATATGTGAGTATATATCCAAAACCTTTAACGTTCATAATTTTTATAAGCTATGATAAATTCTTCAACTTTTTTGGAAGAAAATAGAAATATGTATAAAATGTACCAGATGATTTCCCTATCAATGTTATTTAGACCTCCAAAAGAATTAATAGAAATATCAACTGATTGCAGATTGGCTTAAAATACTATTTTGTATCCAAACAACATGAAAGTGCTTAGCTACTGAAAGTTAACTTCTTATAAAATGTGTAAGGATAAGTGAAAAAGCCAGTTTTATGAAACAAAATTATACTTTGTTTCAATATATGCTTGTATTATAAAAAATAAGTAATGCACAATACAGAGCCGTGTACATTTAGCTTCAGGTTTAGAAAGAAAAGTGCCGTTTAGTGAATACATAGGGAGAATTCTGCAAACTCAGAAATGAAAGAAAATTAGTTAAAAATAACAATACCTTTGAAAACACCACTGGGACAGGTTGTTGAGGTGATTGTTCAGAAATCATATTGATGTTGTACCCCACAACTTTTCCTCTTGTAACATTTTCTGCTGGCTTCTCCCAGGAGACATTGAGAGAGTGTGAGGAAAGTGGAACGACTAAAGGAGGGATCATGAACACAGGCGCTATCAAAGACAAAATAACAACATCAAAACAATGACTGTTGTCCCTATCAGTATTCAAACTTACATATTTATTCTAGTTTCTGAAATACTCTCCTCTTTATAAAATGCTCTGATTTGAAAAAAAAAATCCAAGAATATACTGGTATATATGAAAGATGTTCACTTTTTTAAAATGTCATTGGCAAGGATGTTCTCCATTTTTGCATGATCAGCTAAGATATTTTTCATTTACAGAATAAAAATCTTAGAGGACTTTGCTTATGTTCATAAAGATAGCTAGTGCATACCTGGGTAGAAAACTCTTGGTATTGTGAATATTTGAAAGAAATTTCAAAATAGAATATGTCTCAGACCACAAAATTCAGAACAACACATAAGGATACACTGGATTTCTCATGTGCCGAAGTATTTCACTGAACCAAATCAATGCAGACAGAGGTAAGCCTAAAATGTTTTAAATAACCCCAAAGAAATTCTCCAAGTTTTCAGTAAGTCTCAATTGAAATGTTCAAGGTACATACACACCATACATTTTCCCCCTGCCATCCTTGAGATCTTAATATGGATTTTAAATGTGCTAACCAAAGGTGTATTATCAAAGGACCTCATCGCACTTTCATTAGCCAGTGACCCATAAGATTATGAGGGTCCAGTATTGCAGTTTCACCCATTACTTTTCATTTCTGACCTTGATTTTCCCCTTCCAGAATGCCATGCCTCATCACTTGTGCTATCATGGCCCTATTATTTGTCCAAGATGGCTGGTAGTCATTAAGAGATGCTCAAGCACAATGCACATTTTATTCATGAAACGATTCCCTTGGACATCAACCTAAAGCTACCCTCATCCTCCACAATCCTAACAGATCATATTTAGATCAGGATCTGGGCTTCTTTGAATATGTGTAGACTCAAATCATAACAAAAGCATACTTGTTTTCTTAAAATGCTCATAAAATTTGAAGGGTGTGTAATATAAAAAATAAGATGAGAGATTAAAAATAGCATATTTGCCTTAATGAAGATACCTTAAGAAACAAATTTTTTTCTGTCCTTCCCTGCCATAATGCTAAGTGCTTAAAAGCACACTTCTGAATTACAGATTCTGTAATATTATATACAGTGTACAATCTAAGGGATTTGTTTGGGAAAGAGAAAAAATTTTTAAAGGTTCGTCAAATTGGTAACAGTTCTCCATTTTGCTGAACATATACTGTGGTGAATATGGAGCAGGAATGGGCAAGTGACAACCCACTACAGGCCTGGAAACCAAGTGATATTTTGGTGAAGCATTCTCCAAAGATGAAAACTATAGTTAAGTTATCCTCCCCATAAATTAATAGCAAAAACATGACATTTTTCTCCAAAACTTCCTGCAAATTCTTTATGACCTTGAAGTTCTTATGTAACCAATTTATACATTTTTTTCCATGGCCCATTTATGTTTATAAAACATGCTTTTCAAAAGGCACTGTTTTGGCACTGTGGGCTTTAATTTTAGGCAGCAGTTTCATTCAGGGGATGTCAATGCAGAGTTCAAAGCATTGATTTTTACCTGATTCTCCAGTTCTTGCTGAGATCCAAGCTGAAGACACGCTGCCGGCCATATTCACAGCCAAGACCCTAAACTCGTACTCTGTGTAAGGCTCCAAGCCAGTGATGGCTGCTGCTGCTTGAGGAGGCTCTAGTGTACTTTCAGTGGTCGATTCTGCAAATGGGTGAGGACTGAGCCAGCCACTGCTCTGAAACACTTGACTTTCTTGAGTAGATCTCAATCTTTTCATGTATAATTCATACCTTATAATTATTCCTAGAGAAGTTAAACAGTGAACCAAGGTGACTCAGACAAAGGGGTTATTTTGGGGATGGGACAAACACAGGCCAGTTGAAGAGTAGTGACTTTTCATTACTCTAACTAATTCACCTGTTAATTATTGAGTATCTAGCAATTTAGTAATCTAGATGGGAATTTATGAAAAATAACAAACTATTGATATGAAACACTATTAAAGACATATTTATAGAGAAAAAAATCAACTGAAAGAGACAGTATACAAATAACAAAATAATCTATCACAGGTGTAGTTAAACGTTGTCAGGGTAGATGGTCAGAATTTCTATCAAAGGTGGCTAGTTCTTTCTGGGAATTTGATTATTGTACCTCCTATTTGTGTATTTTCAAATTTGAAGATTTTAGTGTAATTATCAGTTTAATGTAAGTCCCATTTGCAAAAATTTTATTCTTAATTTTTATTCAGTTTTACCAAGTAACTTAAAAAAATCTGAGAAAAGATTTTGCCATAATATATACATGATATAAATGACTAAAACCCTATGAATATGTGTCTGGCCTATATAACCAAGGGTTCAATTGTATGAACACAAAAATTAACTTAATGGAGTCAGAAAGCCTATATACATATTTTTTGTATTATTTTATATCCTTTTCTTGCTTAAAAGAGAAAATTTACTGCTTATGAGTGCCCTAACTTGTGACACAGTCAAATATAATGCATTTCAGAAGTGAGCTTCCAATTATAAACATCATTTGTGCTATGGCAGATGTCATTAAGAGCAAAGATAATATTAGCCTTTTAAGGGGCAATTTAATTGAATGGAATTTGTTATGAGATTAGAAATACACTTGTTCCACTAACCAGGAGAAACAGTATCTTATATCTTTAGGACTTATTTCTCAATTATAATATTATACAATTACATAAATGAATATGGTACCAGACTCTTACTGAACAATTCCAAAGGCCTTCATTCTCATTCTTGTTCAAGAATGGAAGTGTAGGCCTTGAATTCTTACCATTTGGTTCCACTGGTGGAGTCCATTCTACCTGAAGTTCTGTGGAACTGATTTCCCGTATCTCAGGAGGGCTCAGCCTTCGGGGAGGTGCTTGAGCTGTGGTCACCATAATTGGAAAGCTGTGTAAACAGCCCCCACTAGTACATGCCTGCACAGAAAAATGGTACCTGGTGAATGGAACCAGATTCCAGATGGTGGCTGAGGTTTCCTGGCCTTCGTAGGGATCACATGGCTGAATATCATCCAAAGGAACACAGGACAAAATGTATTTTTCTATAGGACCAGAATGATTGGAGAGTGTACTCCAGGTAAGTGTCACTGAATCTGAGCTAACAGGAATGATATAACTTAAGTTCAGGTGTCCCTCTGGGATTCCTGGCTTTGTCCTATAAATGACAGCTTCACTCCTTGTTGAACCATGCACATTGGTGGTCTTGATGTAATATGAATATGAGGTATATGGTGACAGGGCAGTGTCTAAGTAGTGTTGAGTATCTGAAATGAAAAGGAACAGAAAGAAGATCGTTATATTACACAAATTGGTCAAGGCTCATTTCTAATTTCCCTTCCATTATATTTAACTATAAACTATGCCAATCCACTTTTTTTTAGTAAGAGTACATTTCACATTTTCAAAAGTAAAATAAAGCAAATACTGGTTGCTTTCATTATTCAGTATAATGTAAAAAAGTATCATTTGTAGTAAGGAATAATTAAAAGTTTTAGCCTTGATTTTCCCTTTATAATCTCCTTTTGATAGAAGGCCTAAGAAGAAGATTTGCAGTCTCTGAAACAAAGACTGCTTCTTCTGTGTAAGTGGTTTGCTAAATGCCAGTACACTGGACTAGTGGTCAGCAAACAACCACTGAAGGGCCAAATCTGAGAAAGGAGTGGAAATGATCCACCATGTGCCTGAAATCCCCATTCTCTAAAGCAACAGCCAGCACAGAAATGCAATGAGGATGTCAGGCTGTGAAACAGAAATGTCAGAGTGACTGATGCCTGCTCCCTGTGGCATTGTGTATGTGGAGGGGGAGGAGGTCTCCCTTAAGCAGATATTAAGAAAGAATGAACAGTATCAAGGACCTTATAAAAACAATGGCTGTCCCCCTCTGTATTCTTTCTCTTCCCTTCCTTATATCTTTTGTCCCTTTGTCTCAGGGCCTACTGAACCTTCTCACCCCCTGTTACACTTGATGTACTATGGGATGTATGATAATGATATTTAAGATGGAAATAAATAATAAAGGTAGAAATGAAATTCCAGATTTACTAAGATACTGTTTTTGCCTAAAATCCTATGTTAATATCCCCAGGTGATATACATAATTATCTTATGTAGTAGTAACAACTATTTTCTAGTCTCCCTGTGGAAAGACTTCCCCAGAGTGACATTTAAGGACCCTTTTCCCACTCATGCCATCCAACAGGAGCAACAATGCATATGATTATCGATTTCAGGGGTGGGAGGAGGATGCAAAGCATGGTCTGTCTTCTAAACCGCCTTCTACAGGAGAGGGTATATGCCCTAATCTGGCTTTCATCGGTAATAAAGATAATTTTTAACTTCCATATAACTATTATATGTAGTATTCTTTTGATTTCCAAACCAAATAGAAAAGAATATAATTTGTTGAACATTCCCTAAACCTGTAACGCTGAGAAGCAACATTAGCAAGAGTGCTATTTTCCTCTAAACTGTTCCCTCCTCACCAATGACATGACACCTCTGAGCAAGCCAAATTGGGGCTGCAGCAGGGGCAACATCAGTTGCTGATTCTGTACATTTCAAATGCTAACTTGACCTCTATAATTTTTTACTTCTGAAAGCATGTGAGAATGCAAGCCAATTAAATTTTGTTTAGGGAAATATTGACTATACCTAAACTACTACTAAAAACAATGAATTTGAAAGATTTAAGAATGATAATACAGTAGTGTATCATGATCCTAGGATAGAAACTATTGTCCTGGAGAATCCTTTAGTATACAGGCCAGCTAGGAAGTTTCTATTCTAACAAAGAACTCTATAATGATCTCAGCCAAATGCTCAAACTTGGTTGGAAGACTACACTATTAATTTTCTTTGAAAAGTTCAATGCTTCTCCACCTATAATTCCAAATGTCTTTATTTAACCCACGGATTTGTGTCCATTCAGCTGGATATAAGTAGTGTTTCCTTTTCATATTACACATGCTAACCATGCACTGGAAATGGAGTAATAAACATGAGGGTATTATTAGAATGGTACCAAGTTTCTGACAGTGTTAACCAATTGTTCTTACTGTTCAAATGCCATCATGCAGATAATTTTCACATCATTAATTATAGTGATTGTCAAGAAATGCCAGAAATGGTATTTTTAATGAAAAATACAGTTTTAGGAAATAATACCTTGTTTAATAGGATTATACAAATGTCTGATTAGTAAATGAAAAGACATTTATTATGTAACAAACTGTTATTTGGATTCTATTTTAGTGCAATCACGAAAAAGAGACAGACTGTTGTATTCACACATAATGTTCTATAAAATAGATCACAATATGTTACTACAGAAAACATGGGTTTGAATGGTAACCTTTATTGTTTTACATTTAATTTTGCTGTTGAATTGAGTTGTGTGGAAAATAGGGTGACCCTAATTTACAACTACAAAGATAATTCAACCAGTGGTACTGTCATCTTCAAAATCATTTTCAATATTTTTATAACTCTTCTCTTCCCCTATCACAAAAGTTTAAGTTTCAGGACACCTGGATCATGCTGATATTTGGAAGAAAATAAACATTTTAGTAGCAGGTTTTTAGGATGCTTTGCCAAGATGGCAGATGTAGACAGATGTTCATTTCCCTTTGCAATCTGCATCATGAAGTTCAGAGTTTCCATTAACTTCAAGAAGATGTGGAACACCAAAGAGACATTTGGAGTTATGAGAAAGTGGCAGACGTAACAAACTAGATGCAAGTGACAAAAAATTAGGATCAAAATGTAACCAATTACAACAGGTACAAAAACTGTATGCCACGAAGGAGTTTTAAAGTCAGCTCATATTTTAAAACAAGGCATAACCATTTTAAGGTTGTGGAATGTCAATGTTTTGACAGTTTTCTACATTTTCTAATTATGCATTGTAAAGTAGAATTTGGAAAGTTGAGTTTTAAAGGGAACAGAATGGAAACTTGAATTGCAATTGCTATTTCAAGGTTTCCTAAACTAGATTCCTAAACAAGCCTGTAGCTAACATGACTAAAGCAAAATTCAGAGGCCACAGAGATGAAAGAATCTCAAAATTCCTATTTCTTCATTCTGTCTTTAGGAAAGTTATGTCTAAAACAATTGAGAACATCTTTTTAACGTCAATAGTTTAATAATAGTTTGATCCCTATGCTCTCATTTTAAAATCTTCTTAAAAGTTACAGATGCAAAGATGACCTTCCCAGTTTGTTCATATCCTCCCTCTTTCAAATTAAGTTCCTGTTGTTATCTTTATGAAAGCAGCAATATATATGCATAATATTACATTATTTGCTTGGAAGTTCTGATTCCAGACAAATCCCCTTTTAAACTAAAAATTTAAAATTTATATCCTTTAGAAATATCTGATAAATTTTCTGGACTCCTTGCACACAGAGAAAACTATAGATCCATCTTATTGTTAAGTGCTCTAGAATTTTAACTTAAAATTTTATAATTCCTAGATATTTAGTAACTTTTAATTACCTTGATGTCATAAATATTTTTCATTCACTGAAAAGATATTATTTTATAGGCTATCATAGCCTCAATTTTATTAACAATGTATCAGATTTGGTCTCTTATGCAATATGCCATAATTCTGAAAGATTACTGAATATCTAAATCACTTCTAATATTTGAGTATTAAATATAGATATGAACACTTTCGTAATTTTGTCTTTTTATGAATATTCACTTGAGATAAACTTCCTAAAGTATTTTTGATTAATCAAATGGTATTCAAAAAGGAAAAGGTTTTCATATATTTTAGTAACTTACTACCCATGAAAAGTTATGAACACACCCGATATGAACACACACAGACATCCCAGAAGTTTATGAAAGTTCCAGGTTCTCCACAATGCTGGATAAAATCTCTTTTTTATCCTTGAGAATTTAATAAGCTTTGAATGTTTACTAAATAATATGCATCTCATTTTTATTGCATTTCTTTTATTACTACTGAAATTTCTAGTTCCCTCTCTGCTTGAAACCCTCTGTGCTAAACAGAAAAAAACCACAACATTTATCTTCAGTGTCAGAGAACTTAACTAATATATCAATTCTCAGAATATTATCTTTCCATCACCAAACCCTTAAACTCACTGTATGGGTATTGATCTTCAGAAATGTAGATTTCAAAACCATCCCTGAATAAACTGTAAGTAAGCCACTGGGCATTTGGAGAATCAGGTGGACTCCAGGAGAGACTGATGGCAGAAGAACTCTGAACTTGTCCTCTGGGTGGAGGTTGCTGGGATGGAGCTAAATTACAATAGAGAAAGCATTTATTAGCAAAGGCAATCAATAAACACACAAGTGAACTGAAGTAAGATATCCAGCAAAAAAGGTCTTTCTGATTCAGGATTACTTTATCAAGAAGACATGTGGTTTACCAAGACATTAATAAACAAAGGCTATGCATCACGAGTTCTCTAAAACAAAGCTTTTTATCTATAAGCATAAAACAAATTTGCAGGTCAAAGCAACTGACATAAATATAGTTGGGAGGAAAACCACAATAGTTTACATCTAACATTACTTTCTTGGCCTTTTTTTTTTTTTCAGGAAATCATCCAAGATTGCATAAAATTTATTTCCTACTCAATTAATTTCAAAGTTGACATACATTCCATTGAAACTTGAAATATAAGTAGCATACTTTTTTGTATTTTTTACAAGGAAGTTTTCCATTCCATTAAGCACAATACCTTATCTTGCTTCACAGAACACAATGTAAAGAATAATATTAACTGGTGTAAATAGCTAGAAATGTTAAATAATGTAAATTTTACCAGTTAACGGTTTCATATGCCATGTGAATCTACTAACTTCTATTAAAGGTTCTTTTAAGAAACATAATTCCTTATCACATATATAAGAACACTCATCTAACATTTTAGTGATAAAATATATACCTGTGAAAACATTGTTTTCTGCCACTACAAATTTTCCTATTTCTTCAAGGAGACTCCTTAATTTTTGAGGGTAAGATTTATTATTTTTCCCCACAGAATACACAACAGAGTAAAACAGCATCTCAATATTTTAAAAGACAACCAAAGCACCAAGATGGCTAATCCCCATCCACTTAGAACAGCCTACCTTAATCAGATTTTCTTATTGAATAAGATGTCAAAGGCACAGGCTACTGAGTACTCTTACTTTTTAAACTATTAATTCTTTTAACAAATTTTTAAAAATAATCTAAAGAAATGAATCCATCAAATAAATTATAAGCATTTTTATAGGAAATACCTATGTTCACTTGGTGACTTATGCAGGAGCCTCAGAATAAAGAGAAATTATGTTAAATTAAATAATTTAGGGAGAGCTTAATAAAGGAGCTCTTTAAAAAAGGATAGACAAAAAAGTGATGCAGTAGTCCAGACAAGGGTAAAAGCAGAGTTCTTCTACTGTATGTGCCTGGGGTTCTCAAGACTACCCTGCACTATAGGTTCACCAGGAATCTCACTGGCCTCATCATATTGTACTGCTCATGGTGAAGTCTTATTACCACAAAAGGTTACAGATTACTATCAGCAAAGGGAAAAGTCATTGGTGAAGTCCAGCGAAACCAGAGGCAAGCTTCCAAGAGTCCTCTGCCAGTGGTCACATCGGACATACTGAATTGCATTGTAAAAACTTATGTGAAGTGTTGTCAACCAGGGAAACTCATGAGAAACTCAGGAGTCAGCATTTCTGCTGGGGGCTGTTCATGTAGACAGCCTCTGTCCCACATGTACCAAAATTTTGGGCTCTCAGAAGGAAAGCAGATGTTAATGATAAGCCATTGAGTTTATACAAAAGATCTGGTATACTGATCTACTTATCAGTTCTGAGGAGGATGAGAACTCAAGAACTCATGAAATTCAAGTTTCCAGATGCTAACCAAGGGCCTGCCTAGTAAGCAGTTCTTTTGAAATATAATCACTGGGCCTGCTACATTAACTCTTCTTTGCATGCTACCCCTAGCCCCACGGAGAATTCAGGGACACAAAAGGCTGCATGAGGAACATCACCAGAAAAGAGCTATTACTCCTGTGAAAGAATATAGCCAGTGCACAGCTTCTCCTGCACTGAGACAGGGAGCTGGGGATTCAGTATTCTGACTTTTCACTTGCCCACTAAATGGCTACGGGGGAGTTCTTCCTAGAAACTGAAGTCAACTTACTAAACTTCAAAGAGCAAACAAGCCCAATGATACAGATCAGAGGCTTGGAGGCCAGAGCAGGGTGAAATACAAAATAGTAAGGTCAAGTCATCCTGCACACCAGGAAATCCTTTTAGCTAAGAGCTACTGCTACTTCAGCAGTACCCACGGGTGACATGACACCTTTATAAACATAATAAAATAACATTTTAACATAAGTACTTTAAGAGCACTGAATATGAAATATACAAAATTACATATGTTTTGGATAGATAGCTGGATGGATGGATAGATAGATAGATAGATAGATAGATAGAAAGAAAGGTAGATAGATAGATTTCCCAAAGATAATGTCACTGGATCCTAAATGAGAAAAAAAAATTGTATCATATTTTTAAAGAAAAGATATTCAATACGCACTTTCTAGACACACTGGAAACTACACGCACTCTCTCATGGTTCCCATTTTGTCTTATTCTTTGAAATGTGTATTATGTGTTACTAAAATTCCAACAGTCCATATGTCTATTTAGATACAGGACAAGAGTAGTAACAATCTCAAAAGGATATATGAAAACAAATGTTTCTGAATTGCACTGTCCATTTTTAATTCAGGGATGTGCTATATTTGACATGGTCAGTTTTGTTGGACCCTGAGAGTACATTTGGTCCTTTCACTGGATTTTGAACTGAGGATTTTAAATTCTGTCGTTTTTGGTTGAACCACAAAGAGGCACAAATTGCCTCACTAGTAGTATTCTCAAAAAATCTTGCAATCCATGGCAATTCAATTATTTGAATGATTTTTCATGATTTCATTGAAAAATTCTGCATGCAGCCAGGCCCACAACAGATTTCAGAGTTACAGAAATCAAAACTGACCTTCTGACTATTTTCTATGACAGAGAGATACTTTCAGGATGACTAAAAGAGATATTTCATTCCCATGCCAAAGGATATAGAAAATGATTTGAATTACATGCAAAGGTCCTTCATATACATAGGTTTTTCTTTTCTTTCTTTCTTTTTTTTTTTTTTTTTTTGTACCAGTGACTGAACCCAGGGGCATTTAACCACTGAGTCGCATCCCCATCCCTTTTTTGTATTTTTATTTAGAGACAGGGTCTTGCTAAGTTGCTGAAGCTGACTTTGAACTTGCAATCCTCTTGCCTCAGATTCCTGAGCTGCTGGAATTACAGGTGAGCACCACTGCATCCAGCTGTGTAGGCTCTTTTTAAACATGAACTTGTTACTTGCTATGACTATTTCCAACCAAAATCTGGTCTGTCTTCACAGTGTAAATAAAAACACCTGCATGGCATTTAAAGGAGAATTATCATAGACCTGAAGGTTTAGATGATTCAACATCACTTTAAGAAAGAATATTATAAAATCCTAAACATGAGATAACTTAACCTACCCTTATGTGCTCAAAGCATAATTCTTAGAAAGCATTCAGACTTTCATTCATCAAAATTGCCAAGAATGATCTCTGCATATGCAGACTCTCTTTTAAGGGATAAAAGTGTAACATTGTGACTAGATCCATCTGTTTGAGAACCATGAGCTTGAATGGCAGTTTGGGAACTTTGGTATTTGTATGATTATAGTCAAGAATGGATTGGACTTTCTGAACATTTTCTCATCTATAGTAAGAGCATAATAAAGTCTAACTCTTGGGGTTAATTTGAGAAGAAACTGTGTGCATGTATTCATCTATATATAATATAGTTATATATTTATAATAATTCAGTAAATATCACTACATAGTAAGTTCTTCTTGATTATTACATGCTAACAATTATGAAGGGATTCTTTGCAAATAGATACACATAAATAATATTTACAATGGGAAAATTACATTCTGTCCTAGTATCTTAATGGAAGAGTGCTGGCACACATACCTTAAATGGAACTCCTAAGTCAAATTCCAGAATGCCAGAGAGTACATGGTTATGCATCAAAGGAACAATGAATAGAAATAACATTGTGTAATTACACTATAGGTTGTATCTGTATACAAAGTGAATGTGTGATGCTCTCCAAATCCAAACTCACAAGAGGAGATAATACATAGCAATAATGGCTGGCAGGAGCTCCAGACATCAAAATTCTTTGTGAGAGTCTCATTCAGCTAAAGAAGAATATAGTGAATTTATGAACTGTATCCTTAGTAATTATATGCAAGAGAAAACAATGATGAGAAGGACTACTGATCTGGGCTTGATTCTGCTCAAAAGCTGATTAGTTGGAAATAGGGAAGAAACAGGAATATTAGATGAAAGTTATCTCTCAGCTGAGGACACTGCCCTCTAAATACAGATGCCTAGATTCCCTTAAAGCCATCCCTACAAAGTTTCAGCTGGATGACTGCCAAGTCCACAATCAATGCAGGACATGCCTGTGCCTATGAGGACACAATCCAGGAGCCCCACACATCACTTCTACTCATATCATGTTGGTCAAAAACTCTGTGGCACAGCAATACCTAACTACACAGGAATGTGACCTTGAAACCTAGCTCCGTGATCTGTTGATAGGGAACAAGTTAATCCTGATGAACAAGAAGAAATTAAGAATATCTTCCAAAGAAGAGATTAAAAAGAAAATAATCACCAGAAAATTATAAAACATATTTACAGAGAAAAAGAAAATTAGGGTCTTCTGGTTAGAGAACAATATTTTGATAACATTGGATAAAATTATAACTGCTTCCTGGAGCAGTTATAATGAGCATAATTTAATGAAAGGCAGAAAAAAAAATGGGAACACTCCTTCTTGACAAACCAGTAGAGCTCTGAGTAGGAGCAGTCCAAGTCTGGGGTTGCTCCCATACCACCAGTTCCATGGTCAAGTACACTAATCTTGCTGGAGTAGAACTGATGAAAAGCAACTTTAATACCAGGGAGGACAGACTTGATTTGGGACTAGGGGCAAAAATTCAAAGCTTTGCCAGCTCAAAGTGGCAAACTCAGCTGGGAACAATGATGAAAATTCATAGCTATGTTAGCCTGAGGACATGCTTCTAGCCTGCAGAAGTGGTAAGCTTACCAAAGAATAAACCAGGTGATCCTACAGATATGGAAGCCATTTAAGGCTGAGGAAAGCTCTCCATAGATTCCTGGCTCACTAGGGAACTATGAATGTATGGGGGAAGCCAAGAGAATCAGTGACAAGTGAAGGCCAAGGAGAGTTGAGAACTACCTGGGACTGAATGTATTTCCAACCCATATGCATATTGATCAGTAGAAGCTGGAAGTCTTCCAGAAGTCTGGAAGTATTTGAGCACAAGGATTGCCCAAATCATTGCCTGACTCAGACACAGGGTGACCTCTAGGTAGTCAGGCTATAAGTAAAAATTAAAATTTAAAAACCTATTAGAGACAGCACAGCTGCACACTGCTCCACTGCAGAGGGGAGAGTTTTCCACAGTTTAAGTGTGTACAAATTACTAAAAATAATCTAACAATATAAGTATTTTCAACATAAAATTACAAAACATTCAACGAAATTCCAAACCATAGCAAGTAGAAACAAACTGAATGGTCCCCAATACTGAGGATAACAAACAAAAGAGAAGACCAGTCGCCAATAATTCTGATTCTAGAAAAAACTACCCATCAGAAAGAAAATAAAGACATTCTCAGCTAATTAAGAAAACAAAAACATGGATAATTCATTGCGAGCACACCTGCCCTGTAAGATATTCTTTTTCTTTGTCTATAAATTTGTCTACTCTAGGTATTTAGAAGTAGAATCATACAGTACTTTTCCTTTTGTGTCTGTCTGTCTTACTTAACATGTTCCAAAGTCCATCCATATTGTAACATATATTAGAATTTAATTCATTCTTATGGGTGAATAAATCCATTGTGTATTACCACATTTTCTTTATCTATTCATCCTATGATGGTCACTTGATTTTTACTACATTTTGGCTAATGTGTATACTTCCATGAACACTGATGCACAAATACCTGTTTGAGTCCTTGCCTTCAATTCTTTGAGTTATGTACTAGAAGCAAATTACTGGATCATACAGTAAGTTGATGTTTAATTTTTGAATAATCACCACACCAAAACTTTTTCTACAGAAATGCTACCATTTTACATTCCCACCACAATTTCTAAGTGCTCAATTTCTCCACATTCTCACAAATTTATTGCTTTGATAATAGCCAATCAAGTGGGTATGTCAGGACTTTGATTTACAGTACTTTAATAACTAATAAAGTTGAGCATCTTTTGATATGCTTACTGACCATATGCGTATCTTCGTTAGGGAGATTCCAGTTCTTTGTCCACTTTTCATTAGATTATTTTTGTTGTTTAGATACAGTAGTTCTATATTAGATATGTGATTTGTACAGATTTCCTCCCACACTGTGGACTATCCTTTCACTGTCTTGAATGTATGCTTTAATGAACAGTTTTAATTTTGATGAAGGCTAAGGTTATCAATTTTTTCTTTTATGCTTATGTTTTTAGTGTTATATATAAGAAATTCTACATAAGTTCATTGTTAAGAATGTGTGTGGGGGGTGGGCTATGAAAGTCCAAGTCCATTCTTTCAAATATGGATATAATCAGTTTTCCCAGCATTACTTATTCAAAATACTACACTTTCTTCATTAAATGGTTTGGTACCCTTGTTTAAATCAACTAACCATTCATATGAGAGTTTATTTATGGGCTCTATTTCATTGTTTTTTTAAATTTTATTTTTAGTTTTTGGTACCAGGGATTGAACCAGCGACACTGAACCACTGAGCCACATCCCTGACCATTTCAATATTTTATTTAGAGACAGGGTCTCGCTAATTTGCTTAGGGCCTCACTAAGTTGCTGAGGTTGGCTTTGAACTCGTCATTCTCCTGCCTCAGCCTCTGGAACTACCAGGATTACAGGTATGCACCACTGAGCCCAGCTATCTATTTCATTATTTTATGCATCTCTTTTTTACATTAAGGTACACTTTTATTAATACATCAAGCTGGACACAAAAAAATTGGTCAAAACACCATAACAAATCTAGACACAATCCAGAACTCAGCCTACCTACCCAGAAAATATCAAGATCAAGAACTTTTTACCCAACAACTTAGAAACATTTATTTATTTATTTATTTATTTATTAACTATTGGCACTGGGGATTGAATCCAAGAGCACTTAACTACTGAGTCACATCCCTAGCTCCCTTTTTTGTATTTTATTTAGAGACAGCATCTTGTTAAGTTGCTTGGGGCCTCACTAAATTTCTGAGGCTGGCTTTGAACTCATGATCCTCCTGCCTCAGCCTCCTGAGCCACTTCATGCATCACCAAGCCTGGCTGATTTTCTTTTTTTTAAATTGGTTCTTTTTATTATACATTACATTAGGATTCGTTTTTTCATAATTAGAAAAGTATGGAATATAATTTGCTCTAATTCAGTCCCTAGTACTCCCGTTTCCCTCCCCTTCACCCTGCCCCTGTCCTTTCTTCTACTCTACTAATCTCTCTATTTACTCAGTATTTTTTTTTTAGTTAGTGTCTTGTAACTGTAATAGTGGTGACATTCACTGTGATATATTTACATATGTATGCAGGAAAGCTAAATCAAATTCATTCCACTGTTCCTCCATTATCCCATGCCTGATCCCTTCCCTTCGTTACTCTTCATCTACTCCACTGATATTTCTTCTATTTTAATGTAATCCACCCCTCCCTTTTCCTTTCACTCTCTCTCACCACCTCTTTCTTCTCCTTATTTTGGACTAGCTTCCACCGTACATCTATCATAGTGGCAGTACTACCTTGCTTTGATTACTATAGCTTTATAGGCATGTTTTAAGTCAAGAAGTATGAATTCCATATCTTATTTTTCAAAATTGGCTTCTGGAGGCCCTTCAGATTATATTTGAATTTTAGGATAATTTTTTCTATTTCTGCAAAAAAAAAAAAATGGCATTGGGATTCTTATAGGAATTGCCTTGAATCTGTAGACTGCTTTGGGTAGTATTGTTGCCTTAGTGAAATTGTCTTCCAATTCATAAACATGGGATCTCTTTCCATTATTTTATATCTTCTTCAATTTCATCCATTCTTCAGTACACAAATTTTTCGTTTAGTTGGTTAAATTTTTTTTAAATAGTAAATGGAATTGCTTTCTCAATTTATTTTTCAGATCATTCATTGCTGGTTTATAAAACACAACAAATTTTGTATGTTTTGCAAAAATAGAAAAACCCATTATAAAATTCAAATTATTAGTTTTTATTTGAATTCCTTTTATTCTTTTTTTGTCTAACTACACTGGCTAACATATCCATTATGATGTTGAATGGCAGTTACAAATGTAGACATCCTTCTATTGTGCCTAATATTAAGGGAAAAAATTCTATTCTTGTACCATTGAATATGTAAACCATGGTGCCAATTGATTATTTTTTTTTGCATAAATGCTCAGGCAACTCAATGAGAAATGGAGAATCATTTCAACAAATGTTATGAGAACATTTGAATATTCATATGCCAAAAATAAAAATACTCATATGCTTACTTCATGGTAGATACAAAAGTAATTCAAAATATTTCAAAAATAGGAGTGTGTGTGTGTGTGTGTGTGTGGATGTGTGTGCTTAAAATGTCAAACTTTAAGGTGAAAACACTGAGAAAACTTTTGTTCCATTGATGAAGCAAAGTTTTCTTAGGATACAAAAATACGATCCATGAAGAAAAAACTTGCTAAATTAGAATTCATAAAAAAAAGTTTGAATTCTTTAAAGTGTATCATTAAGAACATGAAAAAGGAATTCACATCATTGGAGGAAATATTTGCAAGTTGCATCCCAAATATATAAGAAATTCTTTAACTCAAGAAGATAACACATAAAACTTGGGTGAAAGACTTGAGAGACATTTTGTAAAGAAAACAAATGGCAAATAACACACATGAAAAGTTGTTCAGCAACATTATTCATGTGGAAAAATACAATTGACCAATGTGATATAGAACAGCACACTCACCAAATGGCAATAACGAAACGGTCAATATTGAGTGTTGCTCAGACTGTAGAGAAGTTGGATCTCCCACACATTGCTGATGTGAATATAACGTGGTACAGTCATGATGGGAAATATGTTGGCAATTTCTTTTAAAAATTAAAAATAAACTCACTATACGAACTAGTTTTTTACTCCCAGGTATATCCAAGAGTTTTGTTTTGTTTTTTTAAAATGCTTATATCCAGAGGTTTGTAACATATGTTGATAGAACAAACAACACTAGAAACAATCCACATATCAACAGATTAATGGATAAACAAACCATTGTCCATCCATAAATGCTACACTATTCAGCAATCAATAAGAACAAACTACTATGACATGCAGCAACATGAATGAATCAGAAAAACATTTTGCTAAGAGGCTACATACAAAAACCTAAATATTGCAAATAGCCTAAATATTTTATGACTACACTTATACAAAATTTCCAGGAAAATTGCTGCATCAAAACCATGTATCTAGTTGTTGCAGGTTAGAAGTGGAAGTGGGTATGAACTATATATAGGCACAAGGAAAGTTTATTGAAATAATAGAAATATACAGCTGAATTTATAGTTATGTTTACACAACCATAAAGTTCCTAAAATTCATTAAGCTGTACATGTAAAATGGTTAAATTGTGATATATAAATTATACTTCAATAAACCTGTTAATAAAAGGAGAACTACAGGGCTCTCTGATAAGTAAAAAAACATGGATAAAAAAAGTTAATAATTTAAAAAGCAATGTATACACATATACATGCATATTTAGCCATTCATAGCTCATTTGTATTCAAGTTGTGACACTGTTCTCACTAAAATTATATGTACATACATACATATATACATATAATTTTAGTTAAGAAAACAAACAGACATTTAGGACAACCTGAATCATTCACTAGGGAAACATGCAAAACAATTCAACTATTTAATCCCTGTTTTATTTCTATTGCTCCTATCCTGAAAAATGTGCAACATTTTTGAAAGTATGAAACAAGTATTGATACGAAAGTAGGGACCCACCCAATAGGAAAGCATAGTATCAGAGAGTCTAACTACTTTATTTTAATTAAATTCTTGAACACTTTGGGGGCTGGGGAAATGACTCAGTTGGTAGGGTGCTTGTCTCACAAGTACAAGGCCCTGGGTTCAATCCCCAGCACCACCAAAAAAAAAAAAAAAAAAAAAAAAAAAAAATTTGTGAACACTTTTGAAATATTCTAGAATTCCACTCTGACTTCCTGCCCCCCAACCAAAAAAGAAAAAAAAGAAAGAAAGAAAGTACAGACATAGGTGGTATTGCTAAACTATTATTAGTGCCCTCTAGGGAAGTAGAAAATATTGTAACGATCATCATCCCAGAGTTCCTAACCTGTGTAGAGGGGTACCTTGAGAACTTTTAATTTTTAAGGACACATTTTTGACATTTGTTGGACAAAGAGACAAATATTAGCATGAGGTAGTTTCACAGTTTCAATACATAGCAGGACATTCCCTTGGATCACATCATGTCATTGTGAAGCCTGAGTTTCAGCTGGCTGTTGCTAGGATAAAAAGTACCCTGGAAAATCAAGGTGGAACAGGAAAGAAGGGTCTCTTCACATTCATCCCACAGCCAGCATTTCCTGCCCCCTTACTATTCTCAGTGTCTGTTGCTCTTGCTAGATTTCAACTTCCTCTGAAAGGAAGGACCTGTGCAATTTTTTTAAAAAGTGAATTACCTCTGCTAATGCTGATCTTCCAACTTCACACAGTGCTATAGATTTTATCAAATATAAACTTAAAATAGTAGCAGTAACAACCACAGCAGGTAAAGGAATATGTTTAATATCAAGGATCACAATTTTAAGAGGATAGAAAATCAAGAGGAATCTATCCAGGGAAGAATAATTGGGAATGTGAAAGTTTTAAAAATCATGACAAATCAGACACTTGGAAGGACCAAGAATGTTTGGTCCAGAGAAGGAAAGGCTTAAGATAAAGGTAAATATCTATCACTACCAAGCAATAGAGACTGGATCTCCAGTGACCAGACTACTCAGTTTTTTCCGAGGCATAATTTCTAGACTCTACCTCAGATGGAAGAATAGTCATTAAAAAGTAAAGCATGGGGCAGGCACAATGTTTTCATATAGAATTAATAGCAGAGCCAATCAGAAGTCACCAATATGCTGGCAGGTTTACTGCACACAAATCAACCAATTATATAACTAATTAATGAATAACAAATATTCATTAAATCCTCAATGAAATACATATTTGTTTATATAGCACAAATACAGCCTAGTCCTTTCCCAAGAGAAACATAAATACTTACAGTCATACTAAAATCCAGAGGGACTGATGAAAAATACAGGATACTGAAGAGAAATACACGGGTACAAGATCTTACAATGCATTAGTCATTATCTATACTCTACTTTCCATTAACTCAAAACCAAGTACAGTTGCTGTGGAGCCCAACGGGTCATTACTTATCTCTCTCTATTCCACTTAAATATATAGACAATAGAGTTCCAGGCATGCTGGCTTGTGATGATCTGTCATGACTTGTGGTATTTCCTAACACTGTGACTCATGACAGTCTTGGGACACCCCAAGGAGAATATCATAGCACAATACATTGTAGAGGGCTCCTTATCACAAACTCCAGCAGGCATGTCTTAGGAATTCTGGAAAAGGTAAGGATATGTGATCATGAAGTAAAGAGAAAACATCAATATGTTATGAAATTGTGGGACTGCTGGTGACCTTGAGAGGTCAAATTAAGGTACTGGAGAATGATGTTGAGAAATCAAAAGATACTAAAGTGAATCTTTGGCTTAAAGAAATTAAAGCCATAAATGTGATTAAATGAAACATGACTCAGTCCAGGCTAAGTCAAGAGGCTACTTGGAACATACCTCTATCATAGTATATACATACATATGTTTGTGAATCTGTTTCTACTACTTGAATATATGCAACTTGAAAACAGAGATTGTGTTCCATATCATTTCTGTATTCTTAATGTGTGAAATAGTGCTCAAAAAGCATTTGCTTTATGCATGGGTAAATGAATAAGTACTGAATATTCAAAAATAAAAAATAAAAACACAAAGAGATGTTAAAATAATTAATGTAACAAAGTAGAGAGAAAGGAATATCAATTGTAAAAGTCAATATACTATGAAAAATAATGATAACATCAATAAACAATTAATAGTAGAATAGTGTTCATAAAATCTGGGGGATGGAAAAATATGAAACTCACAATAAATACGAATAAATCCTATAGAAAATTACCTGGAAGTGTCTCTGCTTAATAGGATTACCAACCATTTCTGTTTAACCAGTACTGTCCTAATTTTAGCACATAAAGTCTGGAATCCTGAGAAATCTTGAGTCAGGGGAAAACCAAGCATATAGTCATCTTACCAGTGATTTACAAGGGTCCAATGAACCTTTGGTAAATTCCCACTACATACATAACCACTTAATTATTTCTAATTATTTAATCAAGGACAATCACACTCATTTAGTGTATTTTGAAGAACAAATTCTCACTTAAATTTCTCATATTGTTTCTAAGCCTTCCAGAAGGGTTCTCAGTGAAGAGAGAAAAAACAACAAAAACACCAGTGAGACATCCTTCCCTGGGTCCTGGTGCTTCCTGCACCAGCGTGGGCCAGAGTTCACTTACTTTTGCTGCAACCCAACAGATTGTTGACATCCAAATGGCTTGCACTGGGAACACAAGCATCACACTTCGGACCAGTGACAAATTGTTTACAGAAACACTGGCCTGTGACCAAGTGACAGGTTTCATTCAAGGCTCCTGAGAGATGACAATTACAAGGCTGACATCTGAAAACAAGACAAATAAACCATCAAAGAGAATAGCGTTCTGATTAAGAATTCATTGTATAAGTTATACCTATCAATAATATTGTGGTCTGTTGTAGTGGACATATTGAAAAGGACGCTTCTATTAAACACACGCAAAACAAAACAGAACAGCTATTTATGAAAATGCTGCTCATGATAAAAACTATAGAATGTTTTCCCTTTGTAAGCTAATCGATGTCCCCCCAAAATTGTTCTATTCCTTCATTTTTCACACCATGATGCCTCTTCTGCATTAGCCTGAATACCAGTTATTTAATTAGGGATACTGTAAATTTTGCCTTCTTACAGTAGCAGTTCTATTATCAGTTAAACATTTATATTAGGTACCTATAAATTATCTTTTGAAGTGCTTATCCAGTTGTGTAATAGAAAATTGGGGATGAATCATTGCTCTCCCTAAAATTTTTGAAATTCTATATTGTGTTTCATAAAGACTAAATTTTGCTAAAAAAATTTAGCAACACAGGTTCAAATATTATGAATGCCCCAGTAGACATTATATTTCATTTGCTCTTT
Source organism: Glaucomys volans (assembly GCA_020662805.1). NCBI lineage: Eukaryota > Metazoa > Chordata > Mammalia > Rodentia > Sciuridae > Glaucomys > Glaucomys volans. The sequence goes on along the minus strand of JAJEJO010050368.1, from coordinate 1,316,116 downwards.
TATGCACTAAATGCATTTATCCAGAATGGTTAGAGAACAGAGCATATTCTGATTTAGGAAAATGTGTTAATTTACTGAAATTCTGACATCGCCTCCACTAGAACTTAAACTTCTTGGACTCAAAGTTGTTTGTGAAAATAACAGTACTGGCACTTTGGCATGACAGCAATCAAAACCTGTTTCCTAGAGTGAATTGTTCAACACAGCCTATGCCCATGGCATTGATTAGGGTGAGCAATTTGGTGCCACAAATATTAGTGATGCAAAAGCATCACAAGAAGGCCATGTAAACTGGGATGCTCCATGTGGTGCATTTAAAACAACAGTAAACGGATTCACCTATAGGTTCTAATAAAGATGATGGTGGGTAGAGTTACTTTACCTCACTACAATTTTTATGGTGTGATCTCTTGGGTAATCATTCAACACCTTTAAAAAGGCCGATAAAAGCTAAGACTGCCAAATAAGCTGCAAATTTGTTTTATGGACTAATATCCCCTTGGGAATAAATAAAGTACAGTTTCTCTTGAAAACCACTATACTGTAGCTTGCCCTTTTTATGGTCATGATAAAAGGACATTTTTTTCTCCTACAAACAACTATATTAGGTCTTTTATCTATACACATTGCATCAGAATTCCATTTCAAGTAGATATTTTGTTTAGGCTGTGTATTAGAGCTGAAGAAAATTATGCATTGAAATTAAAATGGAATTACAGAAGCAGTGAAATATTCGATTTGCTCTTAATTTCATTATATGCTATTAGAGTATATTGTTTGTGGCCTTTTAATGTAATCTTGGTGAACATAAACAATAAGAAGCAAGCTTCTATCAATGCATAAGTATATGTGTGTGTGTATGTGTATATATATACATATATATATTTATATATCACTATACCACTCATGAATAAGCATCTCTTGAGTATTTCAGTTTTTATTACCATTCACTCATGAGACAATCACACTTATTTTACATACAGTACATTTAGAATAATAGTTTCCAGTGTATAACATAATTTCTTTTCTTGATGTAGTTCTATTTTCTTCCAGCCAACTGCTACATGCATAACTCCAAGTCAGTTATGTCAATATCTGTGGGATATTAAGTTCCAAATCCAAATGGAACAAATAAATCACTTCTTAGGAAAGCATGCAATGCTTTGAGTAATTAAATGTGTCTGTGCCTGATTTTATGGTCTCTTCTCCCAGCAATTGTTATATTGAATGTATATGACTTGTTATAATTGCTTAATTTCAGTACAAAAGAATTTTTCCTTAATGAAGTACATCAGAGGAGACTTTTCTGAATACTGTAGTTTGTTTCTAGACCAAAGGACACGGGGGATAATTTTGTAATTAAGGTTTAAGTAAAATGATTCCTGTAAATTTCTCAGGCACTCAAACATAATTTTAAAAATTTCCAAGACTCTTTAGCAAATAAACTACAAGTTTGATGTCATTTTATAAGTTATCCCTCCTCGAGAGTACCTCCTAAATGAAATATATTTCACATTTATTAAAACAAAATTATACACAATAAAGGAAAAGACATTTTAAACTTAGAAAGAGAAATACCAAACTAAGATGAATTGTGATATTGATTTTGCCAGGATAAATGGTTTTTGTAATATTAATATAAAGAAACCTTTATTACACTGACTCTCCTGGTACAGCCAGAGCTTCTCCCGCAATCTGTTTAAAATCTTCATTTTTCATCCTTATGGGAAAACCTCACTTGCTAAATGGATTTCATAAAGAGTAATCTGTCAAGATTTATATAGATAAACAATTTGTGATGTTTATTGACCAGTTCATTATGATAAACAAAACAGGAGGAAAGCACACTCATCTCCACCACCACACTGCTGTTAGAGTTATTAAGGTCTTTATGTAACTGAGTATCTACCAGATACAACAGAAAAGATGTTAATTGACCTCTGTCTCTTCAATCACAAATCTCATGTATTTTCTTTTCCTGAAAGTTTCTTCTAGTTACACAAACAGTAAGTTAAAGAGTTATCCTATTTATTCGTATTGCAGAAACGTAACTATTAATGAAAGGAATGCATTTCAATAATACACATCATTTCAGGAACTTCAACATCTGAGGGAGAGTTGATACAGGGAGTCCAGGGAGATATTCCAAAATATTGATCACTTTGTTGACATTTCTCTTCGCACACCACTCTTCTCTCTGAAGCCTCAACTTATGGGTACTGTCAAGTTGATTTAAACATTGATTGACATAAATAGCCTTCACCGAGAACCAGTTATATTCCAGGACTGGAATAAACACTGAGGACGTAAAAATGAATACTAAAGAATTGCTCCTGTCCTCAAAGGTCTCACAATTTAATGTGAAAAAAAAAATCAGTCCATTAAGAAAGATTATGCAGACTACTTAGGGGCACAGAAAAGGAGCAACTACCTAGTCTGGTGTAGAGGAAGAGATGGGGAAAGGAGTACCAGTTGAGTATTCCCAACTTGAAAATCCAAAGTCTGAAAAACCCCTAATCCAAAACTTTTTGTGCACTGCATTTGAAGTTTCACACCTGAGCACATGAAATGGGTCATAATCAAAACATAATGCAGGTACACTAAAAATATTGCATAAAATCATTTTTAGGATATGTGTATAAGATAGGTTTTGTGTTCATGGGTATGTGGGTGTGTGTTATATACATAAATGAATTTTGGGTTTTGATTGGGTCCCATACCCATGATATCTCATTACATATATGAACTATTCCAAAATTTTTTAAAAATCAAAATCTAAAACATTTCTTGTTCCAAGCATTTCAGATAAAGGATCATCAACCTGTATTAAGAAGAAATCTTGCAAGAGATACTTGGGTTGAATTTTTATAGATGAATAGTAATAAGCCAGGAAAATCAGAGAGGAAAGGAAATACACAGAACAGAAGAAAATAGGAGAGGGTGTGAAAATATAAGAAATTTAGAATTTTTGGATATTATTTCAGAATGGGGAATGATGACTAATGCTGGAAAGATAAGGATAAGGCAAATATTCCTAAATTGGGGCATCAGTAAGGGGCAATGGAAATGAGGGGATAGAATTAAGAAATGGTCAATACATTAGAATGGTAGAATGTAGGTGAGAAATTGAAGAGAGAAGGGAAGAAGGACATGAAGTTATTCCTGACTTTCTAATTTGCTGATAGAAGGATGAGGACATTCAACATAAAGAATGAAGGAGGAACAGATATCAAATTGCTGAGGGATCTGGACAAGAATTATTAATGAATGAAAGAGGGGCTTGAAGGCAAATTGGAGAAATTGAGCCAGGAGTTTTCTCCCATCAGTCCCCAGTACACAGGCTAGCACACAGTAAAGTCTCAACAAATATTATTGAATAATGCACTGGGAGAACTTTAGACTAGGATGCCAGAGAGAAATCCAAATATGGCCTGCATCTGTAATGAAAATTTAGTGTGTTTGAGGTCCTTTTATTGTCATAACTCTGCACCATTACTAATTTCTCCCCTGAGGAATAGACAGCTTTTCTTTAAGGGCTGGTTTCTGCTTAGACTCCCTAAGACCAGACAATTCTTGGTTCAGTTCCCTTGCACAGGATTCAGCAAGAGCCCCAGTGTATTATTGTGGAAGAGTGTGGCTTTCTCAGAATTTCCTGACTGCAGTGGAGGTGTGGTATCACTGAGCTACTCAGTTCTTTCATGGCAGCCTACTAAAGCATCTGGATTCTCTTAGAGCAGGAATCAGAATTATAAAGAACTTGGATGCAGGTGATCCTATTTGCTTCAGCTGAAAGTCATACTCACATAGCTCACTTGCAGAGGAAATGGGGTGGTATACTCTCACAGGGAAGGGAGAAGTTAATAATGCCCAAAATATTCTTTTAGGTAAAGCATTCCCAGGTATGAAAATAGGAACTCATCAAAACTGGACTGGGCAGTTACTCCTCTGGCATTCATTCATGCAATAGCACCAGCCATTCCTGTTACCTAGAGAAGAACTTGCTTAGTGAGGTTCCATATGAGACCCCTCCCTCCTTCTACTATGGTACTCCACCTAATCACACAAATCATTTTGAGATATGACAGTGGATTCAAATTTTTAAAGGACTTTAAAGTAGAAGAAATGTTAACTTATACTTATTCTCTCTGGCCCAAAGGGCAGAATTTAGGTAGAAATTAGAAAAAAATCACAGGATTGAAACTTTTTTTTCAATGTGAAGTACATATTTCTATATGACTCGGGATTATAATTTTTGGAAACTAAAATGTACTACTTCACAAATGGTACGCAAGTAGACCCCAAGACATTGGGGTATTTTTCATTCTCTGTTTTGGAACAGAAGTTGAATGGGAATTGACTGTTTATTTTTGAAAAGGTGATTTATGCAGCAAAATGTACAGGATAGAATTCGACCAAAATTATTCTTAAAGTCTTCCATGTCTATAATGTTATGATTTTGTGATGCTTAGAGATGAAAAACCTAGCCCAAGATGGAAGTGAATCTAGTGACGGGGTCTGCAATCTTTATCTACAGAGGCACAGACAGTATTTCAGACTTTATGATCTTTATTGTTGCTCAATTCTGCTGCTGTAGTCAGAAAGTAGCTATAGATAACATGTAAAGGATGGGCATTGCTGGACTGCCATAAAACTTTATTGACATAAACAGGTGGCAGACCAGATTTGAGCCTGGGCCATGGATGACTAAATTCTGGCATAGTATGATGAATTATGGAACATAACAATGTCCAAGTCCTAGTCCTTATAACTTGTCCACATCTTCCCTTACTTTGCAGATGTGGTTAAGGATTTTGAGATGAAGATATTATCCTGCATTATCTAAGAACACAAGTCTTCTTAGAAATATAAGAGGGTGAGTCAGAGAGAAAAAAGTATAAGGGCATAAGCAGAGGTCAGAGAAAAAATTACTCTGCTGGTTTTAAAGGTGAAGGAAGGAGCTGTGAGTTAAAGAATGTGGGTGGCCTCTAGAAGCTGGGAAAAACGGACTTTCTCCTGGAGTCTTCAGAAGCAGCTCAGGTGGCTTGCTGACACTTTGGTTTTAGCCCAGCAAAACTAATTTAGGACCTCTGACCTCCAGAACCATAAGATAATAGATTTGTGTTGTTTTAAGACACTAAATTTGTGGTAATTTATTACATCAGCAAAAGGAAGCTAATATACCTGGTCTAGTGGGAAAGCCAAACTGGAACTGCAGCATCCCTAAGCCCCATGCCATCTTATTCCTATTACATCACGTTGAAAGCACACTGTGGATATATAAAAACTGACATTTCTTGCAGGATCCTGTGTGATCTATAATAAGGGAGAAAATATGGTTATGGAACAATGGGAACCTGCACAAATGACCAGTTTTTGTCCATTCCCCTTCTGAGCATGTCCTCCTTTATAACTGAGTAGTTCCTTCTACCAAAAAATGGAATCTGTTTTCCCACTCCTGAATAAGCCTCGTGACTTGCTTTGTCAAATACAATAAAGGAACACTGAAGTAGTTCCAAGCAATGGCCTCAAGTGCCTTGGCATATTTTTGCTGTGAGCAAGCTCAGGCTGGACTGGTAGATGATGAGACCCAGATGACAGCCAGCTGTCTAACAGAGTCACAGAGGAGCATGAATCTATGAGACACATCCCCCCAACTTTTCATTATCACACCATAAAAGGAGACTATTTGACAAGAAAGTGGTCCGCTGTCATTTGAAGTCACTTGAACTGGTGCTCAGAGTAAAGACCAATTGAGATCAATTGGAAACGGGCATGTGAAAAGATTACCCAACCAAATCTATAACACGGTGTTGAAATGGAGAATGTCTGCAATAAAATCAAAAGAATCTCATGACATGAGAAGTTTTCCTTGTGTTTCAGCAGTCTGAGCTTTTGAATCCTTGGCCAGCCTAGAGTCCTATTCTCTGTCACCTGAGGACAATTACAGTTCAAGGTACATCAGCTGGTAAATAAAGCAAGTAGTGATCCTCCTAACTCCTTAAGGCTTACACAAGGCAAACTGTGACTAATGAACACAGAGAGGATTCATCATCAGGGGAGTCTTTGGGGTTGTAACAGGCAGATGTTATATCAGGAAATGGGAGAATACCAGAGGCACTGGAGGAGTCTTAGGGTCTGGGGAAAGGAATCACAGCTACAGGTCAACAAGAGGACAGCACCAGAGATTGCAGAGTGTCAAATATGGCTCTGAGACAAAGCGAATGTGCCCCATTTTTGTCTCATTGTTTTGGGGTTAGACACATACAATATACTTTTTTGTTTTACTAATTTTTTCAGTGGACAGACCCTTCTGTTTGCCTCCTTGCCTTCAATACTGATTAAATCATGTTTGCTTTATGTGTCAGAGGTAAATAGAGTAATGTCAGGACTTGGATCAGTTTTTTAAACTACATGCCCCCTTTTACTGATTGGCAACTTTTGAAAAATGAGCCTTTTGAGTGGAAACAGATGGGTCACGGGAAATTATTAGTGTCTTGGGTAGATTTTTGCTGTTGTTTCTATAGTTTAGGATCAGGGTCTGTTTTATTTTGTAGAAAATAGACCAAGAGAAATAATGCAGCAAACATTGCAATGAATAATAAGGAGAGCATGGAGAAGAGAAGGAATTTGTGTGAACTTCATGGAGGAACTGAATAAAAGTCTTTGAATATGGAAATGGAAGAGACAGATGAGGAAGTCAGTGTGTTTTCCAAAATTAAAAATACAATGACATTTTATCTTCTCCTTGCTTAGCAACAAAACATTTTTATTGTAGCTCTTGGAAATTAATAAATTTATATGTGTAAGCATATGCCATAGTAACTAGAGTTCAAAGACAATTCATTTAAGTAAATTTCTTCCTGTTAAAAAATTTTTAACCATTGGGAAATAGTTACTTTCCTATACTACATGTCCATATAGATTTAGACTATGAGTGAACTTTTCCTTCAAGAAATAAAAATTTCTCATGCTAGATGAATTCCCATATATTTTAGCCACTTTTGTACACATTTTCAAAAAGCTAAAGTGAATCTATACACAAAAACAACCAGAAACCAACAAAGACATTCAAGAACACTATCATTCAAGAAACTAGAAAACATAAAAAGGAGAAAGTCCATTTTTATCCCTTCTCAATGATGAGTAAACATATAAATTCAAGCAATTCTCATTGTCACATTTTGAAATATTTTTTCTCTATGACCTTCTTGCTAGAGGATATCCTCTCTAATGATTATCAATGTTAAAGTGAAAAGAGGCAGCAAAATTCATCAGTGAAATAGAAGGGTCAACTTAAATAGCAAGCATTGAACATGGGAAATCCTGCTGGCTGCCTTGGGCCCCAGTGGTCATGGGAGGCTTTGTCCTTCCTATTCTTTTCAGAGAAGCTTCATTTTATCTCTTGCTTCCCATACCTTTTCTTAGCAGCAGCCTGTGGATTCAGTTCTACTCAATATCAGACCCAATTCTGCTGATACAAAGAGGAATCTGAGTCCCACTCAGACAGGTTTATATTTCTTTTATCAAGGTGAGGATGGCATGAGACATTTGTTTATTTGGGGGCAGTGATTGAGAAAAGTAACATAAAAGAGATTATATGGTGGCTATATTAAGAATGGAATGCAGTTGGGCTCACTCACTCACACTGTAATCCCAGTGATTTAGGAGGCTAAGGCAGGAGGATTCCAAGTTTGAGGTCAGCCTCAGCTACTTAGTAAGACCCTCAGCAACCTAGCAAGACCCTGACTCAAAATAAAAAAGAAAATGAATTGGGGATGTGGCTCAGTGGTGGAGTGGTCCTGGGTTCAATCACCAGTACAAAAAAAAAAGGAATGCATGTGAAATATACAAGTGTAAAATCTCAGAGCGAGCTCATGCTCAGGGGAAGAATTTGAATAGATGATAATCATTTTAAGAGTCAATAACATGTGTGCAGTGGTTGAAACTGTGGGACAGATGCATAAATTGAAGGGGCATATTAATAAGGAGTGATCAGCAAGAGACAGAAAACAAATCAGAGAAGTGGTACCTAAGGAAGAGATCAGGAAAGAGACCATGGAATTGGCACACTGAAAATCCATGCATCATGAGAAGCAATCACAGATCAATTTTACTTTTGTCTTCCACTGATTCATTAAATGTAGTATGAGGGGCTATTTTCCTCATCTTCCACATGGAAACAAAATTAATCAGTCATATGCTTCTCTGGTCTTTCTGAGGTAATAGACTAAATTACCTTAAGATGTAAAACAAATTTGATTCAGAAAATCAAATATCTAATCCTGTGTTTTAGTCAATATTCCAATCATACATTTTAAAGAACACACCATTTTTTTAGCTAGGATGTGATGAAGGTAGCTTCATCACAACCAGAGGAGTCTCTTGGTTGGCTCTTCTCTTTCTACTACACACCTCTTTTGTGCAAGCTATGAGAGGGCCCAGCATTCACTGAACCTGCGAACTCGAAGACAGCTGCCCTCTCCAGTCTTGCATACGTTTAAAGCCAGCTTTTCACCAAGGGCAGAACTTCCGTGATTTCTTCACTGATTGCTCTGTGAACTCTCTCCCTGTACTTTCAGTGTGGTCATATACGTCTCTATTTTAACTAGTTGCTTACTAATTTCATAGCCCATAGGACTCACCCTTTTCTCTACTCAGGCCTCTCCAACCTTCCAGACAGTACTCTATGCAGATGATAAGACAACCTCATGCTGTCTGTCTTTCTTGTGGTGCTCCTGAGGGCTTGTCTTGATGAACTTTAGGAGTGTAAGCTACATAGCATACTTTCTTTCAGCTTACTTTTCTAAGCATAGCCAGAGTATCTCTCATTTAAATGAGGTCTAAGATAGACTTCAGTGCACTGATATGGACAGAAACCCATATCAGCCTTCAAGGGGCCTACTAACATCTTCTGATGAAATTCCAGTGGAAAGTGCCACTGACCCCCTCCTATATTACCTCCAGGGAGACCTAGTTATCTAATTCTCTTTTTCTATAACCCCTTTTTGTCCATTATATCTTGTTATACGTCTTTCCTTGATTTGGATGAGAGTTTCCAGAGTCATCTAAGAAGCCAGGGATATAGTTGAATCATAAGATACTTTCTTAGCATGCACCAGGCTCTAACTTTGATCCTCAGCTCCACCAGAAAAAAAAAAAAGTTCTTGAACTAGTCACTGATTGATTACATTTACAGGTTTGTATGAAGTGTGGTAGCTGAGGAACAAATGGGAATGGGAAAAATGAAGGGAAAAAAAACTGTTCTTAAATGTTAGTAACTAGAAGAGTGAGAGAGTAGATAGTGAATTTCAGGGCTCATATAAATAGGGCAGAGCCAAGGGAAGGGATTTTGAGATGGTGATGAAGAGCATATTTGTACAATGTTCTAGCCAGGGAAGACAGTTTTAAGTTAGAATAAGGGGAGGATTTTATGGAGCAAAGTTCAGAGGGAAGAAGGAATGGAGGAGGAAAAGAAGAAAACTAGGAGGGATCACATCAAGAACAGGCAATAGGCTACTTTTTTAGAAAAAAAAATATTGTTTTATTCTTCTAAGTCCAGATGAAAAATTAAGAATGTATGAAAATGTATGCAGATTGAAGGTGGAGAGAAGATAATCTAGAGAAACATGTGCCAGGTCCTCTTGTCTATAAAGTGGAGGCCTCAATAATCTGCAAGGGCAAAGGCAGGAAGTTGAAACTCAGAGACTGGCAATAGTTTGAAGGGGCCAGAGATGAGGTGATGAGAAGCAAATGCACAGCCTTGCTTCCAGTCAGTACAGGTGCATGATCCTCCTGCAAGTTTTCACAGATTAAGGACACGAGAAGGGCAATCATCTTGGCAACTGGCCCATGGTCTAGCAGAAGGGAAAGATCTTAGTAGCCTCAGGCTTCTCAGGGAAAGGGCAGACCAAAGAAGGACCAGGTAGGAGTACTGGACTAAGCAGTAAAAGAAGATAAATAGCAGGTTATGTGATGGTTCAGGAATGACAGAACTGAAGAGATGTCATGTTCATAGAGGAGCATTTCTAAGATTAGGGATATTGAAGAAGGAGAGAAACAAGGATGACACTGGAGTGGGAAATAAATGAATGAAGAGGCCAAAGAACTGCATAAGTAGATGTAAAAATAGTTCAGTACACTAGCAGAAGTTATAAGGAAAAAAAAATACCATCCCTATATTAGTTATCTTTTTGTCACTATAACAAAGACCTGAGATAATCAACTTATAAAGATAAAAGGTTTATTTTGACTCACAGTAGGTTAGAGGTTTCAAATCAGTTGGTTCTTTTGCTTTAGAACTATGGTGGGACATCATGTTATGAGTCCATGGCAGAGCACAGCTGTTCACCTCATGGCCAAGATATAAAAAGAAGCAAGAGGAAGGGGATGCACGGTCACTCCCCTCCCTGACCCTCCCCCACACAATGACCTGAAGACCTCCCACTAGGCCCCACCTCTTCAAGTTACTACCAGCTCCCAAAGCATCAAGCTGGGGACCAATCCTTTCATACATGGACTTGCAGGGTACATTCCAGATCAAACTATAACAATTCCCCTAATAAGGTATTTGATGAATGGAAACTTCTAAAGATAAAGACAAGAGGAATAAGGATGGAAGAAAAGAGTAATTTCAAAAGACAAGTTGTAATTTTACAAAGGTAGTTCCCTTCCTGAATCAATATAATGAGCCAGTTGATATGTAAAGATAACCAATTTTATTTATACAAAACTTGTTATGAATATTTTTGCTTTAAACCCACACTTACTCTGGATTTTTTATTCTTTTGAAATCTGCCCAGCTTTTCACACTTTGGCTCTCTCTCCTAGACTCCATCCTGCTGTTATCTCTTCTATTTGACTGAATTCTTCTTTCTTGATGTTCATCTCAGTACCTTCCAATAATATAGCTTATACCTCTTTCTTTGGCTCTTCCTATTCCTCATCAATTTAGGTAAACATTTCAATCTACTTTCTAACCCAGGGAGTTCAACTCCAGTGCTAGCCAGGCCTACTGCAGAGTGATAGATGATAGAACACTATTCTGTAAGCAGTTCTTGGGCTTGGATTAACCTGAGATGAAAAGTGAGATGGGTAGAAAGAGGGAGAGAAACAGAGTTGGGTAAAGGTCAGTTTTGAATTTAAGAACATTGAAGGATAGAGAAAATGGGGTAAGGAAGAAAATAAGGTTTCAGTCAAAGAAAAATAAGTTAAGTCAACAGCTGGGACAATTAGATAGTTCTTGGACATTGAGCAAGGCTTTGGTGATAACCCCAGAAAGAATAACAAGATGATCAGTAGAATAAAATGGGTATGAGATGGTCACACAATGCAATCATTAATGGGCATGAATGTTGGAAGGAAGACAGCTGGTTGAGGAGAATATCCTTCCCTTCCTAAGTAAGTGTGGTCAGAATGATGGAAAAGGTAGGAAATTTAAAGAGAGATGGAGCCAGGAGTGAAACAAACCAACCCTAGAGTGGCAACTGGTAAACTTTTAGAATGTTCTTTCAATAAAAATTGTGTACAGTGTGATAACCGACTCCAGTTTTACTATCAAAATTCCTGTAATTCTTTTCCTTTAACATTCACTATACCTTAACTTTCTGTACTTAGAGTGATTTTTAAATCAAATTTAAAAGAAAATCAAAGTAAAATGGTTTTAGTTCTTTAACAATAATCACCGTCACCCTATCTACATCTAATGGAGGGGTTCATGAGACATGTAAGGGCCAAAAGGCAGGGACAGGGATGAAGTGCTAAAAAGAGCCCAGGTAGAGCCCAGGACATGAAGCTCAGTGGTAGTGCACTTGTTTCCCATGTGCTAGGACATGGGCTCAATTCCCAGCAGAAAGACAGACAGACAAAACTACCAATTATATTTAAACACATACAAATAATGAGAAAAAGATTCTGCTTATTTTAGTTAGCTTTTTTGTTGCTGTGACTAAAGGACTCAACCAAAACAAGCATAAGGAGGAAAAGTTTATTAGAGGGCTCATGGTTTCAGAGGTCTTAGTCCATAGAAGGCCACTTCGTTCCTGGGGTCTCAAGGCAAGGCAGAACATCACCGCAGAAGAGTGTGGCAGAGGGAAGCAGCTCATGAGATGATTCAGAAACAGAATTGACTCTCCAGATACAAAATATATGCCCCATAGCCACACCTCCAATGAACTCCCTCCAGTCACACCCGACCTGCCTCCAATTACTACTCAATTTCATTAGGGATCAATTCGCAGATTAGGTGAATCTATAACCCAATCATTTCTCCTCCAAGCCTTCTTGCATTGTTTCACAGGTTTCATTTTGTGGGACACCTCACATCCAAACCATAAGACTACCGATGTTATATATCTTCTGAGTTCAGTAGACAAATAAGTTGCTTTGGGATAGGAACACCAAGAATTCATAGAAAGTCTGGACTCTGGATGAGTTTATAATCTCTCTTATAAGAGAGAGAGGAAGGGGAGAGAGAAATTGAACTGATATTAAAGCATATATTTAAATATAGAGCAATGAACTCAACTAAGTAAAGGCAAATGTCCCTGGATACACAGGAAATGAGAAATAGAGTATTAAAGACAGGGTAACTTTGACAGTGATTAATTTATTTTCAAAATGCACTTTACACGCTGAAAAAACATCATATCATAAAATATGAAATTAGGTTTCTTATCTGTCAATCCTTAAATCTAAACTAGAAATACAAGTAAAACATAAATAGATGCAATAAACTAATTAAGAAATTTAGTGGTCATGTAGGTCAAAGCATACAAACACACACATTTCCAACTGTCCGAACTCTTTCATCTATTTTGTGTACATGTTTTCTTATCTAGATATCTGCTTACCTACCCTTCTCCACATCTAGATACTAAACTTTTTGAGGTAAAAAAAGATTTCTATCTCATTCAGTATTATTCTCAGACTCTAGTGCAGGGTACATCTATTAATACATAGCAACCTACTCCAAGCAATAGAGATCACGATTATATTTAAGAGATGTCAATGAATAAAAATAAATTGAAAAAAGAGCAATTTTTTTTTTTTTGAACCGGGTATTGAACCCAGGGGCGCTTAACCACTGAGCCACATCCCCAGCCCTATTTTTGTATTTTATTTAGAGACAGGGTCTCACTGAGTTGCTTAGGGCCTCGCTAAGTTGTTGAGGCTGGCTTCGAACTCGCAATCCTTCTGCCTCAACCTTCCGAGTCGCTGGGATTACAGGTGTACACCACCACGCCCGGCTAAGATCATTTTTAATAAAATTTAATACTTAGCCCAAAATTACTGTCAGTAAGGAAAACATAATATAAATAGCTACAAAATTTAATAATTCACTCTTATTAAGATTTACCTTCCAGTTTGAGGATCAAATCCAAAGTAATGATCTTTACATTGGTCACAGCTTTGCCCAGCAGTAGAAGCATCTTGGCACGTGCACTGGCCAGTGAGGCTGTTACAGATGTGATTAACTGCACCAGTTGCATGGCATGAACATGGTAGGCAGCCAGCAGCATTGCCTGGAGAAATATAAAAACCTGGGAACAAAGAAATGAAAAAATTTATATATACTTTTGGTCTAGTCTTCTATTAAAAAGATAACATTTTAATTACACAGAAAAATAGAACATTCTATCATGGCACTACCCAATTCCCAGTGCAAATATGGTTATAGTTGTTCTTAATGAGTGTGTCAATTATGACCAAAGAAAAACTGAGTAAATAATTTAAATGAAACTTTTGTGTCTCCAAGACACTTAAAATTCAGTGTACTTAAAACCCACTTCATATTCTCTCAACTAAAAACTGGTCCCCTCTATTCTTCTCCATTTCAATATAGTACACCATCTATTCAGTTGCATATCCTGAGACATCTTTGGTAGGAAAGACAGATAAAATATACAGTGCTCAATTATATTTGAATCTAACAATGATATTTTTAGGAAAAATGTGTCTCGTGAAGTATTTGCTTATCCTATCTGAAAATGATTATGATCTGAAATTCAAATTTACACAAGTGTATTTTGCTGAAACTCTTGAGTTCTCTACTTCTTCCACCCTACATTTTACTAATTTCCAGTACTATGGACATTGCTTCCTAAGAATTTTTCTACTCTCCACTACCATCTTTGCAGTTAACCCATTGTGTCCCACTGTCCTATAGATAGGACATCAATAAAAACATAAACTGAGCAATTTTATAACTGTTCTATAAAATTGTATAGGTTTTCGTAGGCGTTCTATATCTAGGACAATGGGACATGATGTCACCACCAATTTTTTCACAGCTAACACCATGTACCAGCACTAGAATGGGGATACATAACCATTATCTCATTTAATTCTCACAAGAATACAAATGACATAATGGCATTATTATTTGCATTATGTAGATGAGAAAACTGAAGTTAGGAAGGCTAACGAACTCTTCTAAAATGACAGAGTTAACAAAAAACAGAACTCATTGTCAAACCCAGGCTCCTAAACACCCGAAGCCATCTCATCCACTGACGTACCACTTGTTCCCACCCAATCTATTCTTCAAAGCATAGTTGGAACAACCTCTCCAACTACATGCATCCACACACACTGGAATTTGCTTTGGAGTTAATTCCCCTCCTCTCTCAACATCCATGAGAATGTCTCATTTCTCTATTTAAAACTATTTGATGACTTCCTGCTCCCTTTAGGAAAAACAAAATCCAAACCAGTAACACAGCCTCCAGTCTCACCCACTTCTAGCTTCATCTTGAGCTCATCTCCATCTCAGTCCACAATAGTCACATTTCTTATTCTAGAAACCTACAGGCTTTCTGTGGTCTTTTCAGTTTGGAATGGTTCCAGTGCACCTCTTCTGCTTGGTTTACTCCTGTGCTATGTAAGACAGGTCTCATGTTCTTCAAGTAACTTTTCCTAGACCAGTTTGCATACATTCTTTACAATTTCATATTATCTTGTTTATTTTCTTGAGTGCTCATGAAAATTATAATCAATCCCATTTCCTCCACATCAAAACTTCCACAAGGGCGGGAACCCCATCTGCATACTCATGAGCCTTCCAAACACACGGGACAATGCTTGCATGTAGTAGGCACTCTGTAAACATGTGATGAACTAGTAAAAATGGACCAAATTACTGAGTAGGTGATGACTCCCACAAATACTATACTTAAAAATAAATGCACAGTTTAGAGGTTTTTACATTAATTACAAACTCCATATTTTTTTCTTATAGCAAAAGGAAAGGAAAAGTGATTAAAAAAAGCATTCAAGTTCCTTAAAATCTCCTAGACACAGAAGATGATGTCAACTAGATGTTACAAAACTAGAAAGGCATCAGACGTTTGAATGATGGAGCAGGTATATGACTGAGAAATGGTCCTTGATCTTCTGTGATGTGTGTGTGCCTATGTTTTTATGCATGTACCTGGTTACACACATGCACAAAACCACAGACCCAGAAACTCATGAGAAATGCTGCAAGGGATTTTATTAGAGCAATGGGAGAGAGGACCCCAGAAGTAATCTAATGAGTAAAGTTATGGCAAGTAAACAATTATGCAATTGTCATGATCACTAATTTAAGATATACAAAATATTGGTCATGTTGAGGAGAGAGAGTTAGGAACACAAAGTAAATCTTTTCTGTGTAGTGAGTTCTACAAGAAAAAAGAAACAGCAATTGGGAAACTTTCAAACTCATTTAAAGCTTTTGTTGAAAATAAGCCATACTTTCATAGTCTCCAACAATTAATCTGTTTTCCTTCTTGGAAGCCCAGCATATTCTCTCTTAGATAGCTTTAACAGCAATAAAATAGGTAATAGCATGCCCCACAAGAGGAAGAATGAAGATCAAAATCTGTTCCATTCACTAGGATGGAAATGACTGATGCTGTCATTTTCTTATAGTTTATAGACACATTATGTTATTTGTTTCTTTGTATCCCTTGATAGCAATATATTTTTTTCCAGAAATAGAGTATAGCTATACCAATTAACACATGTTCCTGTGTTTGATTCATGATATGTTCAAAGTCACACATTTAGAAGGCCTCTATTTTGGATTCCAGACCACTGTGATTGTGGCACTTTGGATTTCTCTTCCTGGGAAGGTTTCTAGCTTCTTAAATTCATGATGATGGCATCATGAATGTACTAACAGCTCTTCAATTTGGATAAATTACCCATTAGCATAGATACTTAGAAGAAGAATTAATTTGGTCTTACAGCAATAGCTTCGAGCCACAGAGAATTCTAGACCAATTAAGGATAATTTTTATAAGATATGATTTATTAGATAAATCTGTAAATACAAGGACGTACAATTTGGTGGAGGAGATTAGTTAGTTCAACTTTTGGGAGAATGAAGAATTCCATAGAAAAAATCAGAAATATAAGCAGAGAAGAACAAAAAAAGGTGTTAAAGTACCTTTTGAGGCTGTCAGTGGAGGTGAGGCTTCCAGGAAAAGGCTACATTGGAATTTGCTTTGGGGTTAATTCCCCTCCTCCTCTCAGGAGCATGATTATACAGGTTAATCCCACCAGTATTTTAAGTTGTCCTATTTTTAAGCAGTTCTAATTAGGATGACTCAGGTAACTTCCTGCTCAAAGATTACTTCTCTCCTTACCTGAATGTGCCTAATTCTAGACCATTACCTCTCCTTTTATGACTTCCAACTATAGAAAACAACATTTTCCCTTCTCTCCTGCTTAAAAGTCAACTCCTGAGTGTAGCTTTAAGATAACTGACCTTAATTTCTTAACTCAATACATTTCTGATCTCTGTTAGTTCTACTTCATGTTCCACATCTTGCTCCTATCTGCTTGCTTTTTAACAGATCTTTTTGAGATCTCCTCCCATGAATGATTTTGCACCACATCCTTAAGCATGGTCATTAGGACCACACATTATTACCTTGCATCGTGTGGTGCTGTGAGTTCACCCACGCAGAGCACAAGTCAGCCTGGTGAAGATTATTATCTTTCCTTTATTATTTCAGCTAATCCCTGGTCCCCAATGAGGCTAGTCTCAAGTGGAAGATAATGTGCTGTCCAACTAAAGCAGAAACACCCATTTCATAAAACAATGCTTCTTTATCTGAAAGATGCTCCCAGAACCCACAGTATCCCAAGTTATTAGCAAGGCGGCCTGTATTATCTCCTCTAGTGGTTATTTGCTCAGCACAGTACCTGTCCTGGGCATAAAAGAAGAGCCCATTTCCTAGCAATGTCCCTCCTGAGGACCATGAACAACCAGGTTTTACCAAGGGCTTGAAATGGGAGAAAGAAAACAAGTTTAACCTCTAGGCCTCTTTTAGAAAAGGAGGGCAATGCTGAGGCTAAGCACTAATTATAAGCCATTTAGAGGAAACTGCTCTCACCTTAAGCCAGAACATGGACATGATATTAAGAGTCGAGTCTAGGGAGGGAATTGTGCGTCTATCCCATGTGACAAAAGACCATTTCAGCAAAGGTTTACAAATCAAAACTGTCAGAACTAAGTGTAGTCAATAGTGTTAATTTTCAAATCAAGACGATACTTTTCCTTCATTTGATGACTTTAAAAAATTATTGCAGAGTAGAGCACATGTCAATAAATGAATGCATATTAATTGTATGCACACCAAGGTAGAATAGAACTTTTCTTCTTTAAAAAAAATTTTAAACACTTTCAATTTAATTACGTTTCAAATGCTCTGCCCTTACTCCCTCTTCCTGAGCTGCTATCCCCCCTCAAGTACCTTCCCAATTTCTATTTACTTTTAAAGCCCAGCTCAATACAATCATTTTCTTCATGAAGTTCTTCATGCCCAATCCCCCATCTTCAAGAATTAGCAATCCCTTCATTTCACTGCTTCTTGATACTGTGTACTTCTCATACTACATTTATCACATTGTGTTACAGTTACATGAGAGTCAATTTCTCCCACAAAACCATAAAGCCTTAATATATTTATAATCAAATATCTAAGACCAACACAGTCCCTAGTGCATAGTAATTTATTCCACAGTTTTATCTATCTACTATCTATCTATCTATCTATCTATCTATCTATCTATCTATCTATCATCTATCTATCTATCTATCTATCTATACTGGAGATTGAATATAGAGACACTTTACAGAGTTATATCTCCACACCTTTTTTTAATTTTTTAAAAAAATTTTGAGCAAAGTCTCACTAAGTTTCTGAAGCTGACCTCAAACTTCAAATCCTCCTGCCTCAGTCTCCCAAGTCACTGGGTTACAGGTATGCACCACTGCACCCAGTTTCCACAGATGTTTATTGAAAAATAAATGTTGAATGAAATGAATAGTAGGTGTATGCATGGGTATATAAATACCTATCATATTTAACATATGAGATGATCTCTTTTACACTAAAGGGAAAACGTAAACATAAGTCATGAGAGTGGGCAGAGTGGCTTAGCCTATCAGGGAGTACAGCAAGGGATGTGTGGGAATCCAGCATGATAAATTTAAAATATAATTCTTGCCACATAAGCATTTGCAACAGAGCTAGAAAATATCAACACAAAATTACATATCCTGTTTTTATAATAAAAGACATGATAACATGCTCGAATATGGGGAAACTACTGGACTTTTCTATTTTATAGAGTACTTACTTTTACTATTTATGTAACTATCCCTAAAAGGCTCTCCTGGGTATATTTTCTAAGAATAAAATCCAATAAGAATAAAGAATATAAATAATGACTATACTAATACATTTGGGACCTTATAACAAATATACATGTATGTATTCATGTGTAAATATATATGTATATTCATAATCCATAACAAAATTTTCATATACTTATTTCCTTTCTTCTTTTTTTTCAGTTTCAGTACTTATCAAAGTCATGCTTCCAAGTCTTTCTCCTATGCCATACCAACCATCTCCAAAATTCTTCCAGGTTAGTTTGTGAAGATAATTCCCTTTATAGACCCCTAAGTTTAGCTTGGTGTCTGATCATTCCAGCATCCCAGGACACTGTTTATTGTCATGTTATGCACATGACTTAGATTTTTTACAACAAATGATATATCCCATGACCTGAAATGGTAAGCCAGTATTATGAGTTAAAGTAAGTTTGAGGGTAGGGTAGGATTACAAACACTTGTAACAGTATCTATTTAACTCACCCTACAAATACTTAATGAATGTTTTAGACAAATATTAAGTTATTCAAAAAAAGTCCCATTCCATCAGAGTGCACATTTTGACATCAGATGAACCTGGATTTGTAAAGAGTTCTTCTCCTAAATTATAGTACATTTCCTCTGCTATAAAATGGGGCAAAGAATGCTCCCTCACAGAAATGTTATGCATATTTAATGGAATTTTACAGGCAAAGTCATGGGCCCAGCACACAAAAGACTACTCAGTAAATATTGTGTATTATGGTCATTGTAATTGTTATTAAGAAGAGTTCTATGAAAGTAGATTTTTCTAAGTTAATATTTAAATAATGACTTGTCAGAATATTCTTTTTCCCTAGAGGTACCTAAAATTGGGACCATATTTCCTATGGTAACATTCCTACCTACAATTTATCAAAGGGCTTCTTTTTTCTGAAACTAAATCGTCTCTGTGAAACACACATTAACATAGAAAGTTGATTCACTAAACACAGTGATGTGTCATAATCAGATCTCAGTTTGACAAATTTCACAAAATTTCAGCCATCTGATTCCAATTCCACTGTCAGGATTTTGCACACAATTCTGGTTTGTGAGCTTATTGCTTAACAAATAGGAGATGCTTCTTAATGAAAAAAGATACTTTGTTTTACATTCTAATAGTCTGTATGAATTATAAAATAAAAGCAAAATAAGGACCAGAGGGAAGCAAGAGGCATTGTCCTATTAGTACAACACATGTCATAGGAAGCTGTTTTCTTTATAAATTAGCCTTTATTTTATTCCAAAGCTGCAGACTCCCTGATAAACCCTCTCTGCCTCTAGTTCTCAAGGACAAGGAAGGGTCACTGGCTCAGGATGCCTTGACATCCTTCCCTGCCTTTCCCGGCCTGGCCTCTGATTAAGTGCAGCTGCTGAACATCACGAGGTCATCCAGCACTGAAAAAAGCCACTGGGAAAACATATTTAGTGCTATATTTATTAGTGTGGGTATGTGTACATTCATATATGTACACACACTCCAAATAATTTTAAATTAAAGCATTTTTAAAATACTTAATGGAGGTTAAGCAGCATTTTTAACCTCTGTTCAAGTTATTGAATGGCATATTAAAACCAATGTGGCTCTAATGTACCTTCTAATGTGCACTGCTGCTTTAACAAATTGCCTATAAATTTTAGTTGAATTAAGCCTATTCCTTGTACATTCCTAGTAAGGTTAGGTTAATAATACATGAGATTTCATTATACGCACCTTCCTTAATAATGTTTTTTAAGGAAGTGGGACAAGAATCCATGTGGTAGTCTAGCATGGGCTAATACTATTTACAACCATAGAGAAAAGGCAGTCAGAGTCCTCAGGCTCACTAGTGCATCCCCTCCTACCCCCTACTCTCCATGTCCACTACTCACACACATCATGTGGGTTTTGTGCCCTGCAGCATGTGATCTAGGACTCCCAGATGTATTTAAAGTGGAATGTGAGCTTTAGACTGCAGCATTGCATTTTACTGTGCATGCTGCAGAGCTGGTGGCTACTGCAAAACACCTGTTTATGATAAAGATGTCTCAGAGGAGGGTTTCTTCTCCCAGTGTATCTTTCACCATAAAAGACTACAAAAACAGAAAACAAAGTTCAAAGTGGACTTTCTGAAATTGGAAGAATTTCTGAAGTTAGAAGACAAAAACAAACAAGAAGATCCTCAGACACCCTTTACCCCATTCATACTGTATGCCTATGTATACCATATCTTCTTTCGTTAAACAATGAATGCATTGGTACCCAGGCTGCAGTTGTCTTTCTTCACTGCAGGGGAGAACACCACATCCTCCCCATGTGTAGTTAAAGGCTAAACCCATCACTAAAAACAGGCAAATATCATTGAGATATTTTTAAATGTAATTATTCACTCCTTCAGTAAATAATAGGGAGCACCCATTATGGAAGTACTGTGTTATGTGTCCAACATACAGCATTAAATAACTGCAAAGAACATCAAAGCGACACCTTGGCTAGAGAGCAACAAATGTGGCCAGAGGGCTAACAGGCATGAGTCCATGAGGACTGCTAACATTAGTTTGCCTCAGATTTTTTACTAGCCATGGTGGGAAACCAGTAGAGGGAGGAGTGACAGATTCTATATAAAGGATGAAAGCATCCCTTCGTCCACATGTGGAGAAGTGACTACAGAAAGATTAAGGGGAAGAAACAGGGAGTTTAGGAGGGTATTTGGACAGTCCAGGGGAGAGAGGAAGTGGCTTGGACCAGGGAAGTACCTGTAAGGGTAGTGAGAAGTGGTCAAATTTCAAAATTTCAGAAAAAGTAAACCCAGCAGAACTGACTTGATAGATAAGATTGGGGTTGTGAGATTTAAATTAAAAGGGGGGAGGTCAAGGGTGGCTGAAATGACTAGACCCAACAAGATTAAAACCCAGAAAATACTAGGGCAGTATTTTCAGCTAAATATGATAAACCAAACAATTTCTCCCTCCCCAATTTGCCAAAATGAAAAGGGAAGAGGAAAAGGAAGAGGAGGTGGAGGAGGGTCAGCCAAAGACAGATGTCTAGGAGAAAAAGTTAAGGATTTGCTGTGCAGAGTATAATAATCGAACAGATTGAGCTTTGATAATTCCAGAAAGAAGTGTTTGGGATCAAAAGTCCCAGAGATTTCTAAAGTTAGATGTGAGATATGGTTTTTCTGGGGGCCAGGGATGAAGATCTTCAGTGAACATAGGGATTATGTGAAAGGCTGCCTGTGATGGTTAATTTTATGCATCAATGTGAGTAGGCTTTGTATCCAGTTGTTTGGTTAAATAGTTGTCTAGATGTTGCTGTGTAGATGTTTTATACATTTTCCCAGAACATAACAACATTAATCCATAGGCAAAAGGGTCCACTGGCTATCAAGAAAAATTACTTAGTGAAAAGCACATCATGATGAAATTTTCTGAAACCAGGGATATAGGAAATAGGAGAAAATTCTAGAAGATTCAAAAAAAGAAAGAAAGAATACAAATAGGAGTGTGATTATCACTGCTAAAAGATAAATCAAATTGTTTAAATTTTTCAAGTGAAAATAATTCCATACAGTAGTACAATTTCAGACACTTTCAGATGATTTTAGACTTGCAAAATTCTCAAGACAAAACAAAGCTTCCCTCCTTCTTTTCCTTCTCAGAAACTACTAAAACAAATGTACTACCCAATACATAAATATGCCAAGAAAAGAGAACACTTGGGATTCTAGCAATGGAGGATCTAGTACAAGAGAGGTGAAGGATAGATAGCCCCAGAATAGCTGAAAACAGGACATCTCAAACAGGACAGTGCCACAAAACTAAAGCTTGGCTAGCCCAAATCAAAACAGGAGGGTCAGGAATTCAGATCCTCCCAGAAATTGATATATCCACCAGGAAAACTAAGAAACTGATAGACTGCTTAGAAAGAGTTCTCTTAGAGTTTTGTTTCCTAGAAGCATCCAGGAGATTTCTAGAAAATTATTCAAGTACATTTTTTTAAAGAAAGGAAATACAATCAAAGTATATGGCATAGCTCTGAAGTAGATTTATGTAGTGATAACAAAGTAACAAGTAACCTCTGAATATTGACGTAACCAAATTAATGGGTTGTTGAGGAGGGGGCATAAGGAACTGAATACTCATCCTCCTCAGTAGGAAGACAACAGATGATGTTTGAATCATAAAACTTAATATTATAGTCAGTCCTTTCGCTACTGTGACGATAAGACCCAAAAAGAACAATTTTGGGGGAGGAAAAGTTTATTTGGGGACTCACGGTTTCAGAGGTCTCAATCCATAAACAGCAGGTTCCATGCCTTGGGACTCAAGTTGATGCAGAATAACATGGTGGAAGAGTATGGTGGAGGGAAGCAGCTCACATGATGATCAGAAAGCAGGGAGAGACTCCACTTGCCAAATATATAGCCCAAAGCCACACCCCCAAGGCCCCACCTCCTCCAGCCACACCTATCTGCCTTCAATTACCACTCAATCAATCCTATCAGGTGATTAATTCACCGATTGGGTTAAATCTCTCATAACCCAATCATTTCTCCTCTAAACCTTCTTGTGTTTTCTCACACATGAGCTTTTAGGGGACATTTCACATCCAAACCATAACACTCAAGATAGAACAATATATGTATGTTAGTGATAAATATAGAAATGAAAGTCAGAAGAAACATCAAAAGAAGTCAAAGGTGGTTTTTCTGACAGGGAGATTGTGGGAAGAAGGATTGAGCAAGGCATTTCTGTTTTACATTACAAGTCTTTACATTTGTTTTTTAAAAATTATGCTGATGAAAATTTTTATAAAAATATAAATTAAATTTAAAATGAAAATAGCAGAATAACATTCTGTCTTTTTCTCCATACACACTTGCTGCCCTGGTTTCCTATTTTCCCTTCTGGTCCTTTCTAATTGAAGTTTATCATATATAGTTTTGTTATATTTTTTAAGAGAATAAGTTGCTATTTGCCTAAAAGCAGATGTCACAAACTCCTTCCCAAGGGTTTATGGCCAATTGTGCTCCCTTTAAAGGAAGATACAGAATGAGTAGAACATCATTAATAATGAAAATAATGACCATACCTAAAATATTGTATTTTATTTGCTTGTGTCATTGCGTTATTTCCCTTTTTAGAGAGTTAATGTCTTGAGGACAAGGATTCTTATTCACTTTGCATAGCTACGGTGGTCATATAATTCCTTGTATATTATGGGCATGTGGTGAGGGATTTGTTCCATTGAAGATGCTAAGAAATAATCAGGAGTTTTAATAAGGACATCTCAGGAAACTGCTTTTAGAATCAGGCACTCAAACTCATAGGTGAGGGAAAAGGTGAAATAAAAATGAGAAAATTTTAAAATAATATCAAGAACACCAGTTTGGAGTTTTCTTTCACTTCATCATTACTCCTTTTTAAATACTTTGTTTTCATTCCAATTGTCAATCAATATTTTTGCTGTGCATAATATTAATCTGCTATCCAATTTACCTTCTGCAATTGCAATTTTCAAGCAGATATCCTTGTAGACACTCATGCAAGGGTAGGAAATACATAGCCTATTTGGTAACCACAGTAATATTTGAACTCTGAGCAACAGAGATTGAAAAGAGCCAAGGGTCCAAAGATTATCACTACTCAAAGATAAAGATATGTATCATTACATATTTATTTGTAAGTTAATTTATTGTTAGTTTCCTCATCAGAATTGAAGCTCAATGAAAGTATTGCACACTGATGTAAGCATAATATCTTTTGATTAGATTAAGAAAACAACCATACCTACAAAGATTTTTCAGTAAGAGGAAGTTCTATCTACATGAAAATAATTGCACTGCCTAACAAAATATAATAATCACATTTTAACTTTTCACAAGCATATAATCCTTGGACAGTGTCTCCAGAGGAACACCAATCACTACGGCTAAGAGAGTGATTGGCCCAGAAATCAAAGCAGGTGTAAGAACCAGTTGAAGAAATTACAAAGAGATTTTGCTCATGTATCTTCTCAGGGATCCAGATGCCTTTATGGTCTTTGGCTAATTTTTTTTAAACTGCCAATCATTATAGTTATCCAAAAAGTACAAGCTCACTGTCATTACAAGCATCTATTCAGAAGTTAACTAAAGTTCTGCCTATCAGTTTTTTGACTATTGAACATTATTCCTCCAGATAAGACTACTAATTGTCAAGTGTCAATTTATTCTTATTCTTTATAATGGAGGCCCAAGTTTTCAACAAAGGTATATCCAGATGTATTTGCCAGCCTCTCTTGCAGCTGGGTGTGGACACCAAAAGCAGTTCTGACCAACAGGATATAAGTAGAACTAATATGGGTACCATTTGCATCTACCTCAAAAACAAAGCTGCTTGCCACTGGCAGGAAATGGACAGTTGGAGAAAATATGGAGGTTGTCTGTTGAGGAGGGCAGAGTATAGCATTTTAGAAAGTTGCTTAATGGAAGAAATGAAGCTCCAAATCATGTCTTCCCTCTCTCAGTCTGGTATATTGTCCATATATTCCACATATTTCATTATGTGCTACTGAGTGTTTTAATAAGTAGAAATATTTTCATCATTTTTAAAGTTCCCTAATACTTTTTTATTTTAAATTTATGTTTAATTTTTTAAATTAAATTTTTAACTGATACATAAAAATTATACCAATTTATGGGTTAACATGTAATGTTTCAAAACATGTATATATTGTGTAATGCTGAAATCAATTGAAACATCTATCTCTTCAAACATTTAACATTTCTTTATGGTTAAAACCTTCAAACTCCTTTCTTCTACCTCTTTGAAATACATAGTGCATTTTCATCATCTATAGAGATGATAGGAGAATACAGTCACACCAGAAGTTTTTGCTCCTGTAACTTAGCACCATTGATCAACCTCTTCCCATCCCTCCCCTCCTCCAACTCTCCCAGCCTCTAGTACCCATGATTCTACTCGCAATTTCTATGAGATCAGTTTTTTTAGGTTTCCACATATGACTGATACGATGCAATACTTGTCTTTCTGTGCCTGTCTTATTCACTTAACATAATGATCTCTGGTTCCATCCATGTTGTCACAAATGCCAGAATTTCTATTTTTCCATCCACTGGTGAATGGATAAGAAAATGTGGCACACAAACACAATGGAATACTTTCATCTATAGGCCCAGAGGACCTTCAGCAAAAAGAAACACAATCACAGAAATATTTACAATGATAAACATACTATTATTATTTCTTGAACATGAACTCTTCAAGTGATGAAGAATGCACAGAGAAAAAAAGACAAGTCTGGACACGTTTTTAAAAGTGTATGATATTCATGTTTTCTACAGGCTTGGACTAAGCCACTTCTTGAAACACTGGTGCTCACTGAACAAATATCTGTGATTCACTGAGGGAGTGATGGAGGATTACAGGTGGTATTTTGAATAGCAGTAACTTATCAGAAAGCACCAGCTAACACTGAAAAGATGACTATACAGCATTTTTTCTTTCTAAATCCTTAAGAAATAAATTTATACTTGCTAACTAGTAGTCTTGGCTATCATAGGAATGTCCTAAACTTACAAAACTGACTAGCAATGGGAAAGGAAAAAAAGAGATAATGCAGCAAACATTAAGTGAGATATAAATCAGCTCTGCATGGGACGGGTGTAGCCCAGCGAAGTGCCTGTGCTAACTGAAGATGATGAGTGAATAAGGGAACATCAGAAACTAAAGCTGGGTGCATAAGCATGCCAGAAGTTAAAAATTTTGGAAAGTTGGACAGATTGAAAATAAGTGATAAGCAAAAGAAAACCCATTTTAGTTAGCCCTGCAAAATGACATAACTAAAGGAGAGCTTTAGGGATGTTATTCTGCCAACACTACAAAACAAGTGTCTGGACAGTCACAGACCAAGGTGGGAGAAAAGGGTTGAGGGCTGGGAAGAGACATGACCACAGTACGTATGAAGAGAAGGGAAAACACAAGAGTCAGCATTTCTTCATCACAGGATGGACCCAAATGACACAGTCTTGCCCATGATGTAGATAAGAAAAATATTAAATTACTTGTGGCCATTATTGCACAATACACAAAACACTCAGAAAAAAAAAAACCAGGATTATTATGAATTTTAGTCCTTCGCCTATTTATTTGGTAGGTATAAAATACCTGAATGATGCATTGAGGATTTCATTGAAAGGACTACAGGGAGCAGATAGTTTGTTATGGTGATTTTGGAGTTTTATTTGAATTTTTAAAAGTTACTTAAAATATGTGATATTATACATGCAATTAAATCCCAACCTGAAAAACTCAATTTTAACAAAAGGTAATTGTTCAAAAGGATTTAATATTTGACCTATTATAGTTTACTGGTTAATTTAGAAAAGATATAAAAAGCATGGTTATTTGTGCAGGATAAGTACCTTATTTCGAAAACTGGAGAGATTATAAAAAGTGAAATATTTTAAGAAGAAAAACAATATCATCTCAGGATCCCAAAAAATAATTGCAAATTTTGAAGCATGAATCTGAAGTTGAAAGAGCACAATGGAGGATGTGAGGGCGATCTGGCTGCGACATCTGTCACACCATTGATCGCCAGGATTGATACAGCTGATCTGGCTGGCTAGGCGGGTGTCCCCTTCCTCCCTCACTGCTCCATGTGCATCCTTCCCGAAGCTGCATGCTCGGTCGAAGAGGACGACTTTCCCCAATAGAGGAGGACCGTTCTTCGGTCAAGGGTATACGAATAGCTGCGCTCCCCTGCTAGAACCTCCAAACAAGCTCTCAAAGAGCACAATGGACTATAGCTCTCAATTAGGCTCTCAACAATCATCCTGTTACTTAGGGATAATTATCACTCTGCTTCTTCCTGAAGAAGTGGTCCATGTTCATTTTATGTGACCCTGACACTCCCAGCCACAGTAAATTGGTTCCGAAGTAGCCACCCAAACAAAGCCAAGTCACTTAGAATTCCCCTCTTGGAATAATAACCAAGAGGCAGCTAAGAAGTCTGTGTAGCTGGAAGTGAAATGTAAGCAATGTCAAGGCCATGGAGTAGCCATATAGCTACGAAGAGAGGAAGGGGGAAGCAGAGTACCCTTCTTCAAAGGGAGAGAAAGAAGCTGAAAGAAATGGAGAGAGAGTAGGGATAAGAATTTGTATCAGCAGGAGTCTTCTAGTTCCTAAGTTCTCACTGCACTGAATATGAGTTTTGTGGATCATCAGTTCTAACATGGTCCACAAGTATGTCTAAAGTGATTCAGGTTGTTTACTGATACTTACATCTCAACAAGTGTTAGCTAGTCATCAAGTCCTTCCTGTCTCTTTCAACTTACTCATTATAATGACCAATAACAAAAACAAATTGTAGCTGCATTCACCCTAGCAGAATTCCTTACCATGCAGAGCAGGACTTTGGTCTTTCCACTTTCCTTCCAGGCCAATCAACCTTCTGAATGTGCCTCACACTCAATTTCATAGAATCTAATAGCTTAGAGCTGATTTTAGTTGGCAGGCCAACAGTTAACACAACTATTAAATACCCGATAAAATTTATATTTATCCTGATATCATGATGAATTTATAATAAAGAAAATATTTCAGTTAAAATTATTTCAAGGCCAAGAGAGAACCATAAGCAGTATCTCTTTTTCTTCAGTTGGGAAACCAATGGAAAAATAGATTTCTTGTGCAAGGACATTAAACAGTATTTTATTTAATTGATTTTATGGCATTTAAAAATGATTCTAGATGTTTCTCTATGATGCCAGAACATAGATGCATTTCAATTAAAACATGTGGCCAGCTTTATTGAGGAACTCAGTTTACCCTCTGAATATCTGGTGTTATATAGATAATTAGGTTTTCTTTTCTCTGGAAAATGAAATATATTCTTGCTTTTATTTTTTTTTTCAGCTGTTAAAAGGGGATTTTAAGCTGAGAAATTGTCTCAATTATGAAATAAGTCCAGTGGGATATGATTCATCTAATGTGCATCTCCCCTACAAATAGCAACATAACCATACCAGATTTACTTGAACAATTTAAATAGTTATATGTGTTGGATAAAGATATAAATACAGCAATGATGTTGGAGATAGAATTTTTAGAAGCCCCAAACCAGGAACAGAGGAAACACCTATTAAAAGGTAACAAAAGCAAGTCACTATGCACTGAAAGCATAACACAGTTGTCTCTTACCTGGTTGACACTGATCACACCTTCTTCCTTCACGATTAGGCAAGCATAGGCACTGACCACTGACTGGGTCACAAATGGTCCCAGGAAATGTCCCTGAGGAGTCACACTCACACATCTGGCAGTCTTGAAAATTGCCCATGGTCAAATTGTACCTGTGAGGCTCACATTGATTGCAGCGAAGACCTGTTACCCCTAATTTGCAAGGACATTGTCCTGTTGATATGTCACACAGCAGAGAGCCATTTACTGTCCCCATCTTATCACAGTTACAAGGCAGACAGAGGAAAGAATTACTTTGCTGTAGGTAGAAGTATCCCTCCAAACACTGATTACACTGTCTCCCTCCTACATTGGCTTTACAGGTGCACTGCCCTGTCTCAGCATGACAGACAGTCCCAGAAAGGGATCCAGCAGGGTCACAGTCACAGGCCTTACAACCGGCAATGTCTAACCCATAAAAGTTTTCTCTGCACGTGTCACACTGGAGTCCTCTGACTTCTTCTTTGCACTCACACTGCCCAGAGAGAGGATTGCAGAATTTGTCCACTGAGCCATAGGGGTTACACTGGCAGGGTTCGCATCCATCATAATTAAAACTTCGAAGAAATTTGAATCCAAAGTTGCAGTGATTGCATCTAAGCCCTAAAGATAAAATATGTTTAAATAGATGAGGATGGGAAAACAATTCCACTCAAAATAGCAGAAGTACAAATAATGCTATTAAGGTATTAAATACAGACACAAAATCCTGGGTGTTGTTCATAAGAAACATCAAAGAAGGTTGTTTACGTACTCAAACTGTCAATGCTCAGTTTAGCTTTCATAAACAACTTCTCATGTAATGTGCTTCATAGAATTTTTTATTATTTGATGCAAAGAAAAATGCTTAATGTAAATAGTGCTTCTGTTACACATACGGGGGCTTATTTCCTTTTTGAAAATATTAAAACTATTTTAACAAAATTTGTTCACTTAAAAATACAGAATTGCATATTACCACATTAGGTAGCTTTCTAGAAATCAGAAGTCCCTAAAAATGTTTACCACAGTATTATTAAGCTGAACATTAAATTTCATTTAAATATGATACATAAGTTCTGGTGATCTATTGTACAGCATGGTGGCTACAGTTAAAAAATTATATTACAAAATAGGGCTGGGGATGTGGCTCAGTGGCCGAGTGTCCCTGAGTTCAATCCCTAGTTCAAAAAAAAAAAAAATTGATAAGAGATTAGACCTTAAATTTTTCACTATAAAACATAAGTATATAAAGTAACAGATATATCAGTTAGCTTGAGTTAATCATCTCATAATGTGTATGAATATATGTATCAAAATATCACATTGTAAACTGTAAATATATACAACTTTTATTTGTGACTTAAACTTTAATAAAGGTGACAAGAAAGAAAAAAATAAACATTAAGCTATTTTTGTGACAAGAATATATACCCTTACTTATGAATATTATGTATTTAAATAATTAATATAAATAAAACATATCCAGAGCAATTTTTATTTTAATCCTTTTGTATGATCCTACATTTTATCATTTTCAATTAATATAAATTATGCTCTCCGTGGCTCATAAAGCAATCACATTGCTTGTCACATTGTGTGATTCAGAACATACCTCTTTGAACACTAAGTAAATTCTGTTCTTTTTATTACTTCTATTTAAAGGTGCATATATATTTTATATATACATACATATATATACATTTTACAAATGGAGAAGAATGTTTGGTCCCTACAGCTTAAATCTCTGACAACTCAGGTTAATCTCAAAAAGGGTATTAAAAGCAAAGAAATTTTTAAAATGTGGAACTGTAAATGTTTAGATGCCAAATACTTCCTTTACATAGTCTTCTCATATCCATGAATTTAAATAACTGACTGCAGAGTTAAGGCATCTGAAACATTTATTTCAAGCTATAATTGCAATAAAAAATTAGTCCTAAAATAAGAGTCAAAAGCACACTAAGGAACTCATATGTAGAAAAGCATTCCTAAACTGGAAGAAAATGCATAATATGTATGTATATATATGGATAAAAATTCAAGAACTCCAATGGAAGGCAAGTTCTTTAACAGTGATGAATGACTCACCTAAGGCATATCATTTAATTTCAATAAGGAAAATAAAAAAGGACCACTATTGCTGCAAATTTTAAAAATAACTGTATTGTTAACAAGAATTATGACTCATTTTGAACTATTAAAATTGGTCTACATGGATTCATATCATATCAGTTTTAAAAATATGCGCAGTGCTTATTTGAATATGCCATACATATTCCTGACAGGTAATCTATTCCTAACGATACTCAGGAAGGCCTACAGGGCATCACATTCACTGTTAACAAGTACAGGCGAGTTAGCACACTTGGCATTTAATTCACATTCTTCTCCCTTTTTATTCTAGATGAATGACCTACTTTAATAAAATTATTGGTGCTAATGTATTTTACTGGTGATAGAATCATTAGTAAGATTTAACAGTTTTGTTAACTCTAACAGTTTGCTTTCTGAAGCATACACAACATACCCTTGTATTTTCTAGGTTTTGTTTTTTCCTCACATTAACAAGGTAATGTTGAATACGGTTACTTGCTAATCCCATTTAGAAAATATATATGCATGCTAAATTCATATTTTTATTAAAAGTACTTTTATTTATAAGAATATTAAAATGATGATTTAGTCTTCACAAAATAAATATTAATATTTTTCTCTAAAAATCAGTCTAGAACAACCAATAACATATGCAATGGCAGGGAGGTCATAAAAAATTTTTATTTTTTTCCTTCCTCAACCTCTGAAATCTAACATCACAGGAAAGATTCTACTGATATCAAGAAGTAACCATTTCATTGTCTTTTGAGGCCTTTCTTTAACTCTTGTGTTCACATCTTGAGTTTAAAATATACTTCACATTAAAGAACAAAAGAACCCATACAGATTGAATTCAAAGGTCTTAGCATTCATTCTAACACTTGGATAACACAAAGATGTACTTCTCCTTACAACTTACTCTTTCTAAAACGTTAGTGTTTGCAAGCTTGAGGTACATAACAGCAAATTATGGTATACACTTTGATGTGATCTTTGTTTAAACTAAAGTTTGTATAATACTATTAGGCACATTCATATTTTTTTTACTAAATTGAAATGCTTTCTACTTGAATTTTGCAGCATGATGTACGTATATCCACATATATGAAAGATAAGAAATTGTGTTATATCACAGAAAGGAAAATGTTACTTAGAATGACATGTATTTGTGTGTGTGTGTGTACATACATATATGTATACCTGGGTGTGCATATGTGTGTCTCTGTCTACTATCACTGCAAGGCATATTTCCATCATTGTAAGGTTCAGGTCAAGTGTTACAAAACCCACAATGACTTCGTTTCTTGAGTGACAATAGAAAGGCCAAGGTCTTTTTTAAAGACCTATATGAACCAAGACATGTTCAGTTACAATACAGGACTCACTTCATCAGGAAACTTTCCTCTCATAATATTCTCATATATCAAAATTTCAAAGTGCATTATGTACACAGTGCATTTTGGGCACTTGATAAATTTTGTCCTTATGTGGCGGTGGTTCCCCTCAAAAATGTTGGATGTAATAAATTGCTATAATCAAATCTAATTTCTGAAAAATACCTGTGGGAGTAACAAACAAAAAAGCACGTCTTGTATAAAAAAAAATGATAAATAACACTGAAGGTAGCTGTTTATTATAATCAGCTTGGTACTGAATTACAAAATTAAAATTATGTGGCCCTTTATAACTAACCTTAGCAATATACATGATCTGTGGAATTATGTTGACTTATTTTGCATTTCATAGGAACAGTTCAAAGAAATATAATAGAAAAAATGGAAAGATTTATCACAAAGGACCCTGTAGCACAGAATATTTTGAAAAAATCCATTTATTTTGGTCTATTAAGGGGAAACTAGCATGGAAATGATTTGCTTAGAACTCATTAAGTGTAAAACATTTTGAAAAAGTGTTAATTTTCTAAAAGAAACATCTATGCAGTAAGCAAATTATATTTTTCTATGACTTATTAGTATGGGACCAAGTGAACTAATACATCTGCAGAATAAAGAAACTTCTAAAGGGTTGATTAAACTAAGCTTCAAGCTGTAGCTTGATAGAATTATTAATTTAATAATTTTTAGACAGTTAATTTCATCCAAATTGTTTTTTTTTTTTCCCCCACAGCCTGCCTTGAGCAAGAAAATTTGCTTTACTCTTCGGTTACGAAATCAAATACAGAATTTATTTCCAGATGGTAATAGAGATGTGACTGTAAACTTTTGCATTACACATACCAATAACATTTGCTTTGCACTTGCACTGGCCTGAATTTTGGTGACAGGTAATATCTCCATCCACTGTCCCAGAGGTATTGCAGTTACAGGGACTGCAGCCATCAGAATCCAGCTCTTGTAGATTGTAGAATCCATTCTGGCACTGATTGCACTGTCTGCCAGACACATGTCTCTTACAATTACACTGGCCTCCAATCTAGAGAAGATATAACATTTTGTAGAATGATGAACGTATCTATTTTTAGATAATTTGCTCATTAGGTACAAGACAGAGAGGGAGGGAGAAAAAACTTGAAATGTTAAATAGACAAGAAGGTAATAAGATATTTTTCCTCCTGACACAAAACATGGGAAGCTTCAGCAGATTGCAAATATAGAACTGAATGAAAATAAACCCCATAGAAGTCAGTAGTATATAAATAAAACGGAAATGCGAAATTAAGCATTAAGTACTAAATAAAGAAATCAAAATATAGACATGTCAGAGTCTGTAAAGAGAAGAGAACCAGGAGTTGTTAGTTTTTACATTTCTTCCTCTTTGTTTTATTCCTCCCATTTGCTGTCTTGATCATCAAAACTTGCTTTATATAAGCCAGATGTTTAAATTAAGAAAGAGTCTTTCTATATAAAATTGTCCCATCAAGGTCTTATTTAAAGTTCTTTGTTAATAGCATTCATTCATACTTAATGAGACTGACACATTTTTACAACATTTCTCTCTTAGGAGTATATCAGTATGTTTACCATTCACATACAGCATTATTTCACATTAAGTATATTTAGTCGGTTTATACTAAGTGAATAAAGCAAAAAGTTACTTGTTTAAAAGCATTTTGAAATAAAATAGCTGAAACAGTATTTTTCCTCTTCAGGCTGCTGTTTCGAGAAGAATGAAAATACATAAAATATGCAGTATTCATCTACCAATACACAGCAAACACTACATTAGAGGATGATAAGAGCTGAAAATCTTCATAAGAGGATATATGTATTTGAAATTCAATAATAGCTTAAGACTTCAATGCAGACATATGGATACAGACATCAAATCTCTCATAGTCACTGGCATTGCTCCCCAATTGCCTTTCACTTGGGCTGAATTCAGCTCTTCACATTCAGAGGCAAGATTATCAGAGGGGAGTAATCTACATGTGGAAACACAATTTGATTGATACTTAATTTCAAGGATATTTTTAAAAAATCACATGAGGTTAGATTTGATTACAAATATCTAGGGCAAGGCACTCAAATGAAAGAATTTTTAAAAATACATAATTGCCTCATTTTTCCTCATCTGTGAAATAGGGACTCACTAGAACCATTATATAAGGATAAAATAATATAACCTATGTGAAGATATCCAAGACTCTGAAAAATAAAGGATTATAAATGCACCAGATAAAGTCACAGGTACTGAACCTCTGTATCCAAGACACCCACAGAAGATGAACAACCACTGTGAAGTAAGTACCTCTGCGTGCCTGGCTGCATCTCACACCCCTTATATGAATACTCAAGCAGCGAAACTCCACATCATGTACAACCCCAAGAATGGAATCCTAATTAGAGTAAATTTTGTTCCATGTATGTATAATATCTCAAAATACACTCTACTGTCATGTATATATATAAAAAGAACAAATTAAAAAATTAAAAACCAAGAAACTAGATCATTACTCAGGGGAGAGATCTGATTTTTCCTGCAGAAATAAACAGCATTTATTGGTAGGTATGTTTTCCATATGGCCATCAAGGTCCATCAGGCCTCTTTTATACACTCCCACGTCAAGTACATACTCCCATCTCAAATGTCAGTAATTTGGTCCTGACCTGGCCTGGTGCTTCTCATGTATTAATTCTGTTCCCCAAATAGAAGGCAAGCTCCTTTAGGCATTAGACATGCCTTATGTTTCTATCCAAGAATAAACATACACCTTCCCACTTGTAAAGAGTATCCTTTTGAAGATCAAGAACAAGCAAGAAAGAAGGGTATAGAGAGAGAAAAAAAAATGTATTCTGTATCAAAACTAATTTTTGTAAAATTTGTATTTAAATGCATTACCTGTATCAACTAGTGCTTTCTTACCCCTTGAAATCTAGATAAGACTTTCTGAAACCCTAATTCCACAATGCTGAAGGACAAATGTGGTTCCAAAAATTTTTTAAAATTCTAGATGACTTGTAATTTCATAGTTGCCCTGACCCTAAATTTCTGCTTTTTCCATTTTGGAATCCTCTTCCCTCCTGAGAGTGCCACCCTGGGTCACCTTAGCCAGTGCTTCCATCTCAAAGGTTTTTTTAACTTTTGTTAAAAAAAAAAGTAAATGGATTTATTAAACTTTCCCACAGAATTGGAGTGAAGGAATGAGAGTTTTACTTTGCAATTCATAATATCCCTTTGGTTTTTCTATAACTAGAGGTTTTCCTTTTGCACTCCAATTAGATACCATTCCCTGACTTCTCTCTCCTTCCTTGCTCTGCCCTAAAGCATATCTACTTATCTCTTTATACTTGACACCCTTCATTTTTTCACATGGAATATCTCATGAGTATTTATTATTGCCTTAATTCCTCCATGCACTTAAATTTTATCAAATTATTTTTGACAATAAAAAAACAATTCTCTCCATGTGAGCAACTCTGCCAAAAATTAAATATAATGTCTCTACTCCTGTTTCATTAATCCAAAATTTTGTATAACACATATAAATTATAATTTCCCTGCATGTATAACAGATATGTATTCACACTCAGGCCATGGAGATTTTCCTGCTTTTTAAGGCTTAAAACACAAAGTTGGTCTTACATGATTTTACCCACATGAGCAAAGAGGATAAAAAGGATTCTCCCCACAAGCTCAGAAGGTAAAATGATACAGGCTTTTATAATTGTATATAACAGAACTTTAGTGCTCCCCAAAATTCAGCTAAAAACAAAGGTTACTTCTGCATAACACAGTTGTAGATTTCTCTTTTTTTTTCAATGTGAAAGAATATAAATCTACTTATACCCTAAGACCAATCTCTGTCTGAGAAGAAATAAAAAAAGATGCTCCTTTCCCCTGTAAAAATACACTTCCAAAAAGTCAGATTCAATACTCTGTTGTTTCCATGATCTTCCATAGAAAGCTTCCACAGAAACTCTAGGTTGCCCTATTGATTTACTTTGGCCAACAGAATGTTAGCAACTCTATTGGAAGCTGAGGCTTGAAAATGCTCGTGAATCTGAAGTTCACTGTCTTGCTGGGCTTTAAACTCTGAGCTCATCTTGTGACTTCAAAAGCTCCAGCTATACTGTCAGAGGACTAGAGAATATGGGAAGAAAAGAAAAGAACCCCAGATCATAATTGCTTGTTTCCCCCAGTTAAGGGTCAGCTTCCCAATCACCAGGTATGTCAACGAGGCCCTCCTAGGCCCTCCTAACTGCCAGCATACTGCCAGCTAACCATAGACAAGTAAGGTGATTTGAAGTAGTAGGCCAAGTCAGCCCAGACCAGCAGAGCCAACCATAGAATCCTGAACTAAATAAGCTTTTATTGTTTTAATCCAGTAATTTAAGTAGTAAAAGTTAACACAATTCAAATCACATTCCTATACCTTACTGTCAAGGAGGCTAAGAAATATAGTCTAATCTACATAATCATATGGCCAATTAATAATTGAGACTTCTATTACTAATGGAGAAAGAAAAACAGATAATAGGGTATAAGTACCATCTCAGAAAGCAGATACACATTCACACTCAGGCCATGGAGATTTTCCTGCTTTTTAAGGCTTAAAACAGAACCTTGGTCTTACACGATTTTACCCACATGAGCAAAGAGGATAAAAAGGATTCTCCCCACAAGCTCTACTTAGAAATTCAGAAAT
Source organism: Glaucomys volans (assembly GCA_020662805.1). Classification (NCBI taxonomy): domain Eukaryota; kingdom Metazoa; phylum Chordata; class Mammalia; order Rodentia; family Sciuridae; genus Glaucomys; species Glaucomys volans. The sequence goes on along the minus strand of JAJEJO010050368.1, from coordinate 1,279,022 downwards.
AAAATTCAGAAATAACTGACCTGAGTCATACCTTTTCTTTCTCTAGTTTCATAAAGTAAAAGATGTTTCTCTGAAATTCTTCTGTTCTAATCCGGCATTCAGTGCTATTAATATCCAGCTAAGCAGTGCTAGATTAGCATCCCACTGTTTTGATATGCTTTATTTTTCATTTAAAATATTTTCTAATTTTGCTTTTGACTTTTTCTTTGATCTTTAGGTTAAAGTGTATTAGCTTTCAAATATTATTCAGGAATAATTGAGATAATTTTGTTGATTTCTAACAGTTGTGATCACATACTTTATATGACGAATCCTTTTCAATCTTTGGAGGGAAGTTTGTTTCATGACCCAGAATTTAGTCTATTTTGGTAGATGCTTTTGTAGACCTGAAAAGTACAATTGTACTCAGCAGCTGTTGGGCTGAGTGGTCTATCTATATTTATAGGTCAATTGGGTCAAGTTGGTTAATAGTGTTGTTCCAATCTATATTCTTACTGATTTCCTGTCCATTTGTTTTAACTGTGGAGAGGGGGTTATTGAAATTTTTGGCCTATATTTGTGGATTTTCCTATTTCTCTTTTCGTGTCTATTAACATTTGCATTATATATTTTGAAACTCTTTTGTTTGGCATTTAGATGTTTATAATTGGTATGTCCTGTTGATGAAATGGCCTTTTTTGCAACATATTTTCTTCTTTATTCTAGATATTGTTACTCTAAAAATCTATGTTTCTGATGTTTTTGATACAAAATTACTCAAGCTTTCCTGTGATTCATGTTTGTGTGGTATATCTTTTCCCATCCTTTACTTTTAACCTATTGTGTATTATATTTGAAATGTATTTCCTATATGCAGCACATGGTCAATCATAAAGCTTTGATTTTTAGAATATATAACATGATTATTGATATTGTTTGGTTTAACTCTATTACTTTGCTCTTTTCTTTCTCTTTTTCCCATCTGTTTGGGGTTTCTTTCTTTTTTCTTTTCACCTACTTTGGTATTATCTTATTTCTTTCTTTTATTATTCCATATTAACTTCCTGTTGGCTAATAGGTATAACACTTTATTATTATTTTATTGTTTTCTTTTACATATTTATCTCTGTCTACCTCTAAGGGGTAAACTACATCACATGTAGTGTAAGAACCTTATTCACAAATGAGCAAACAAGCTAAACAAATGCTTCTGAAAAGAAGAACACAAATGGTCATCAAATATATGAAAAAATGTTTAACATAGTTATCAATTAGGGAAATGCAAATCAAAACAAGTCCAGTTAGAATGACAGCCATCAAGAACACAAACAATAACCAATACTGAAGAGGATGTGGAGAAAAAGAAAACTTTTACACTTTTGGTGGGATTGTAAATTGGTATAGCCACTATGGAAATCAGTATGGAGGTTTCTCAAAAGACAAAGAACGGAACTAACACATGACCTGGATAGATATACCATTCCTCAGTATTTATCCTAAACAATTAAAGTTCTTATACAATAGTGATACGTGCACACCTATAGTTACAAAAGCACGATTCACAACAGTCAAACTACAGAACCAACCAAACTGTGAATACCAACCAGTATCCAACAACGGATGAGTGGATAAAGAAACTGTGGAATACATATACAACAGAGCTTTATTCAACCTTGAAGAATGAAATTGTCATTTTTAGGACAGAGGATGGAACTTGAAAATAACACGTTAAGTGAAATAAGCCACACTCAGAAAAGTCAAGAGTCATATATTTTCTCTAATATGTGGAAACAAAAGAGGAAAAGGAAAAGAAAGGTGGTGTTTGGATCTCATGAAAATCAAAGGGGGACAGTAGATTAGAAGAAAGAGACCATGGGGATAGAGAAGGGGAGGGGAGGGGAAATATTGGGGAAAGATATTGGCCAAATTATATTGTTATATTGTGTGCATATGAGAATATGTAATGACAAATTCATTATATACATCTATAATGCACTAATAAAATATATAGGAAAAAAGAACTTCACAATAATATAGTTGCTTTTATCCCCTCCTAACTATTGGATCATCATTGTCTTAACATTTTACTATGGTGTAATGTTTGTTTAAATTGTCAACTGTTTTTTAAAGAAAACTAAATGATCAGAAAAATATTGATATTTACCAATGTAGTTACCATTGTCAGAGCACTTTATTGCTTTGTGTAGAGACATATTTCTATCTGATATCATTTTACTTTTGGCTGAAGTTTTTTTTTTAATTCTTACACTGCAGATCTGCTTGGATAAACTTTCATTTTATGTATCATGATTTACCTTCATCTTAGAAAGATATTTTCAGTAGTTACAGAATTCAAAGTATATCATTTATTCTCTTTCTTTCTATATTTAAAAAATGTTGCTACACTTTCTTGTTTTCATGATTTCCATAGGAAATCTGGTGTCAAAATTATGGTTTTTCTCTATAGGTAATATGCTCTGGTTCTGCACACTTTAATATTTTGCCTTTATCACTAAAGATAAAAGGATTCTTAGTTTTGAGCAACTTAATTATAATATGTATGTCTAAAATTTCTTCACATTTCTTTTTCTTAGATTCTTTTGAGAGTCTTCAGTTTGTGGCTTTCTTTTTTTTTTATTTACTTATTGATTCATTGAACACAAATGGAGTACAGCTATTGTTTCAATGGTTGTACACAAAGTAGAGTCACACCATCTGTGTGTTCATACATGTTCACAGGGCAATGGTATCTGTCACACATTCTGTTATTATTTTTACCCCCCACCCTGCCCCCACCCCTCCCTTCCCTCTATGCTATCTATCCTTCCTCCATTGTTGCCACCCTTCACCCCTCCATTATGCATCACCATTCATTTATCAGTGAGACCATCCGGCCTTTGGATTTTTGGGATTGGCTGATCTCACTTAGCATAACAGTCTCCAACATCATCCATTTACCTACAAATGCCATAATTTTATTCTTCTTTGTGGCTGAATAATATTCCATTGTGTATACATACCACAGTTTCTTTATCCATTCATCTACTGAAGGGCATCTAGGTTGGTTCCACAATCTAGCTATTGTGAATTGAGCAGCTATGAACATTGATGTGGCTGCATCACTGAGGCAATCTGATTTTAAGTCCTTTGAGTATAGGCCAAGGAGTGGGATAGCAGGGTCAAATGGTGGATCTATTCCAAGTTTTCTAAGGAATCTCCACACTGCTTTCCAGAGTGGCTGCACCAACTTGCACTCCCACCAGCAATGTATGAGTGTACCCTTTTCCCCACATCCTCGCCAACACCTGTT